>JAFEMH010001835.1:0-413595 GCA_022495995.1 Adenophora triphylla var. japonica | reverse complement strand
TGCCTCCGTGGGTAGGTAGTTTATGGTTTGCCGCAGCTGTTCGAACGTCAGTGCGCAACAGTGGTTGCTGGAACTGAACTGTGCGTTGCTAACCCTCCGGGGAGGCTTCCGAGAAGTTCTTGGTTCAGGCGAACAGTCTCCTTGATCTCTTCACGGTATACCGCGCCCCTTTCCTTTCCTTCTTGCTGAGCATACTCAGGGCATTCTGGAGTTGGGTTGGCGATATTCATGGTTTGCTAATTTTCCTCCACTCTTGGCCCAGATCAACTTTCTTGCACCGGAGCCTGTGTCGAGAGTTAGCGCCTGCGTTTCTTCCCATGTGAGAATAGCCAGTGCTTCTTTGAACTGTGTGCGGCAGTCTAGGTAAACCTCCATCGGGGAGAGCTTTCCTTTCTGCTTTATCTGAGTGGCAGGTATGTCGGAAGGTGAGTACATGGCTTCCCGAACATCTGCCCATGTAACTGGTTGCTGTCCCAGTTGATCGTTTCTGTAAACGAATGCCGCAGTCTGTGGAATCTCCCCGAGCAGTTGCTTGAGACGTATTTCTATCTTTCTTTTACTTTTGAATAGACCTTCCTCCCTCAGTAGGCCTTTTAGTTTGAGAGCGGAAATGATTCGTCTCCATCCTCCCAGGACCCTTGGGATTCCAGTTATGTTGACTTCATGCCCGGCTTGGAAGAGAATGGTTTCATCGTCTTCGTCGTCGCTCCCATAGAGAACTTGCTTTCCTCGGGGAGATAAGCGCTGGTATTCGTTCTGCAGTGTCATTCCATCTCCTAGGTCATCGGGACCGCTTTCGACCGCCCTCCCCGCGCAGAGGAGGTTGGATGAAAATAGTGTAGTCCAGGAAGTCAAGTGCCAAGAAAGCAAAACCCTTTGAGGTCGAACTAGTCTAGAAAGTGGCTTCTAGCTTTCCCCGTCCTGAAGCTGCTTGTGACACTTTAAGGGCTTGGTCCTTGTGGGTATTTTGAGCTTGGTTTTCGTCCCAGAGACGGTTCTCTTGAGCGGCTAGTTCCATGAGGGCTTTCCTTGCGAGAGATAAGCAGTCTCCGTAGAATTGCACGCTTCGTCTGACTAGATGTCCAGAACTGTGATCACATCCAAATCTCCGAATGGCGGAAACACTTGGGATTATGTGCGCTGATGTGAAGGAAGTCGGGGCTGGGACATTTCCCCATGCGGCCTTCCTTGGATCTCGACTACCAAGAAGTTCACCCATATTTGCTTCAGATTGACAACTCCTTACGGGCATGTTGAATTCTCGGCGATGTTGACAGCTCCTCTGTGATCTCGTTCGATCGTCAAGTCTCATCAGAGCTATGCTTGAGTTTGCTTTGGTGGGATGCTCTAAATCCGTGGCCGTGACGACCGGGAGCAAGTAATCGGAACTTGAGCACGTTGATGCTTTGAGGTGGTCATTTCCCTCGTCGGAAAAGCTGACTCTGTCTTGCGGGGGAAGACTCTCACGGATATTTTCGGTAGGTGGCCTACCGGAAGCGTTCCCGAGGTTGATCTGATTTGTAGCAGGGGTGAGGAGCTTTGTCTCCCTTCTGCCTGTAGCCCTTGGCCTATGGCGGCGCTTGTGGCTGTGGGAGCTTGACTGACGGCACGGGCCGGTTGCAGCACTGGGGCTTGGTAGTCTGAAGTGATGATGAGCTCTGAGCTCGATTGGCCAGGGCCTCGTTTACCATGAGCAGGCAGTCGTCGAGGGTAAATTTGGCTTTGCAGAATCTGATAATGAGGACCGGATCCTTGGTATCATCAGGATATCTAGAATAGATGATGTTGACAAAGTCGTCGTCAGTCACTTGATTAGAGGGGTTCTTTGTCGTGTCAACCAGTTGTTTCCAATTGTCGGATAAGCTCCGCCTTTGTACTTTGGACGTTGAGCTTGACAATTTGGTCATGGTGTTGGGAGCCCTTGCTCTTAGGTGGACCCGATCGGAAGCGGGTACCGGTCCCTCGAAAACTGAGCATATGAATGTAGGGATCTCGCGCCAGCGAGCTCGCCGCGTCCTCGACTGGGGAGAGCGTCCTAATTGCCCGCCAATCGCGGCATCTGACGCGCTCACAACCCAAACGTAGGGACGCCTTGCATCCTGCTGCGCCGTTGGAGCTGCTAGGAAAACATCATGCCCTTCGCTGGAGAAAAGGGGCTCAGCGGGTAATTTCTCGTGGAGGACATCCCATACGACTACCATACATTCACCACGAGTGTGACGATGCCTGTTGACCTTTATCACGAAAATTTCGTCGCCTGGCAGGGCCAGAGAGTAGGATTGAAGGATGCTGACAAATCTCTGATCGGAGACAGGGGGTTTATGCGCCCGCATCATTGCGATGCTCAGGGTTTCTTTCCAGTCTGCCTCCAAATGTTGGAAATGACAGTTGAACTTGATGTATCGGACTGCTTCATGGTCTGCCTGCTCGAGGACATTGACATAGTTAGCATCTCCGGACTCTGAGGGATTCTGATGAGATTTGCCCAGATTATCCCTTGGTCGACTTGAAGGAGGTAGCCCCGGTGCCTGGCTGCGAGCATGCTTGGCTGCTGTCTCAGCTTCGTTTCCAATGAGGAAACTATCCCCTCTGATGACCTCGAGATCTCCCTGCCGATTAATGAACTTGACGCACTGATTGAGGGTGGAAGCTATGGCTTTCATGTGATGTAGCCAAGGGCGTCCCAACAGAGCTGTGAATTCGGACGGATTGTCCATCACGTGGAATTCTGCTGGCACCATTTGGGTTTCGAACCAGAGTTCCAGAGTCACTGTCCCCAGGATGGGACGAGACGTGCTGTCGTAGGCCTTGATAGCCCGGGTAGATGGAATCAAGTGGCTTTCGTTGATGCGTAGGGCTCGCATCATGCTGAGAGGAAGGTCGTTAATGGCTGATCCGTTGTCTACCAATACTCCGGGGAGTGATATGGTGTTGAGCTTGAGAGTGATGTACAGAGCTACATTGTGCCCGAGGCATCTCTCGGTAGGTCTTCATCACAGAAAGTGATCATACTGCTATACAGTCGGGAATCGTAGATCTGGTCTCTATCCTGAGAAGGAGAGTCATCAAGCCATCTGTTTCCTGTCATCCTGTTGGTCCCAAAGGTGGCAACAAGGGTGAAAATACAGCTAGAGGGGGGGTAAATAGCTGTTACAAATTTTTTGCCCTCGATTTAAAACTAAACCTCTAAGCTTACAAAACCTTTTGCAGTGTGTAAGAAACTACAAGTAGAGTTGTAAAATGCACAGCGGAATTTTTGAAGATACAAGCGGTTTTGGAGAGGCGGTTTTGATAAGCGGTTTTAGTGCAATTTTCTGAGCAGTTGTAAAACTGAAAGTGAGATTTGACAATATTAACTCCAAACACAATTTCAAAATAATGGATATCTATATAAATATCAAACAGAGAGAAATGTAGATAATCAGTAGGCACAAGAAATATAAATGCAGAAAAGTAAGAACACAATATTTGGAGTGGTTCAATCGATAAACGATCTACGTCCACTACCAAGATGGTTAGTCTTGGATTTCTAAGAGAGATTTTATATTGAGTATGAGAGATTACATAGTACAATGAGTAATACTCAGATCTAAAATCTTTTCTATGAAGAACAAATCCTAAGACTGTAACCAGTGTATCTCAAGTGATTAATCTATGTGATTAAACAAATGAGGTGTGTGTGTGAGAACAAGATCAAGGCTCTTTAAATCTTTGAGATGTAGAGCACAATGATTCTTGAATGTGTTAAGGCTTGATTTCTGGGCTGGGGAATATTTCTTGAAGTATGAAGATGAAGATTCAAAGGACTTATGAATTTCTGGGTAGAGCTTCAACTTCTTATGAACTCACAGCAATTTCTCAAGTTTCAAGCTATCTTCAAATGATGAAGGTTGGGGGTATTTATACCCAAGCATCAGGAATATAGCCGTTGGACACAGCTGATATAAGGACAGTACTTTGATGCAATTGCATTGGTCCACAACAACCACTTTTGTCCTTTGGTACAGCTGCTGCAGATAAAGTTTGATCTGCTCCAAATGCAGCTAATGAGGTTAGGACACCTGTCACCTTTACAAGATCCTTGCAGATCTTTTCTGAAAAGTAGTCACGTGATAAGATATGGTGGTTGACATTTGATATTGCTGACATGGATTCCAACGGTCAATGAGGTTCACTTCAAGTAGCCAATCATTGGGGCGGTTCTGGTGCAAAGCGGTTTGACATGTGCGGTTCCACCAGGAGCGGTTGCAAGGTGCGGTCAAAATACTAGAGTTGCACAAGTGCGGTTCACTAAGGTTGTTGCACTAAGGAGTTCAAGAAGCGGTTTCAAAGAGGAATTGCACAAGCGGTTCTGCAAGTGCGGTTCTGAAGAGCGATTTTGAAACAACTTGAACTGCAACCCTCAGTTCCAATGATTCTTGTGCCAGTCTTCAAGCCTAAATCTAACCTATTCTATAAACTGGACTTAGCTAAAAAATTGAAGTCTAAGCTTCATTACATAGGGTCCTAAAGTCCTTAAAACAGACAGGAGGTTATGGTATCAATCAAATCTAATACAAAATAGGAGGGTTAAAATATGCATACCCAACAATCTCCCCCTATTTGATTGATGCCATTACCTACTACAGCAAAAGCAAACATTGTACTTGGTAAAAACATGTCCATAAGAATTAACATGGTAAGTCATGTCCCAAGTCAATGCACACACTAGCTTAAGCTATAGATTTCTATACTATTGAAAGATTGAAAAACTTTACAATTTGAAGAGTATAGAAATGCATTCAGTGCACTTGAAAAATATGTGAGTTTAAGTTTAAAGTGCGGTTTAAACTGGATGTTTAACCCTCATTTCAAAAATAAATGATTTTTAAGTTGAAAAATATTTGAATGAGGTTTAAGACCATAAGCGGTTTCATTGTTCTACAAACAAGCAGTTTGATATGAACAAGGTTTTGGAACCATGATGCAATTTCCATTAATTCCCAAAGTGTTTACAGATACAGGAATGAAAGAAAATTGCAGGGTTACAAAAACAAAAACAAAATAAGTTGGACAAAGAAAAATATAATGAGAGTGCGGTCCAACTTACAAAAGCGGTTCAAAAATGGTTAAGGAGAAGCAGTTATTACTGGGGCGGCTTGTTGACTTCATGCTCAGCTCCACTGGTCCCAGCTCTAGATTGATTTGGCTCAAATGCTTTCCTTAATCTTCTTACTTCCTCTGCGATCCTGATCAGGGTTGACTCTAGCTTCTTCAAGGCATTGACAGAATGAGCAGAGGTAGAATTGGTGGTGCCAACCGCTTTGGTATTTTCCACAAGATTTTCCTTGATTATATCAAGATTCACATTGACAGAGGAATAGATAGAGTTGAAAATGGTGTGGATTTCTTCTTGAACCAAGTTTTATCAACTTTGGCTCAATATTTACAGTGCCCTCCAACCATTTTCAGGACAATATTTAAAGCCCTTCCCAATATCATTTTGGACCATTTAAGATTTCATGGTGGAGTACGAATGTTGTACTAGAGTTATAGTTAAAGAGGGGCTAAATCCATACTAGTTTGATTAGGTTTAAATGGCTTAGAAACTGACCCCTGAAATTGCACTGGGCACAACTTGTGCCCCATGGCACGACTCGTGCCCTTGGCCTCAATAATAATCAGCACGGGTGGATAATTTTTCATGAGTCGTGGTCACGAGTGAAGGGCTTGGGAACGACTCGTGCTCTAGGGCACGAGTCGTGCTCTAGGGCACGAGTCGTGCCCTTGCCCAGAATTTCATACAGTTGCTGAAATTTCATCAGCCAAGGCAAGAACACCATTTTTTCCTTCAACTCAGCTATTTCAACCCAAGCCAACTTTACTATATATATATAATTGAGACCATAAACATACTCCCTCCATGCCATGTACTATGTATACAACAATTTCCTATTTCAAACCAACCATGAATATCAACCTTCCCATGTTCATTCCAAAACCAAGCTTTCCTTTTATTTCCAAAGCCAAATAAAAATGCCAAAAATACCAAAACCCATATATATATCATCATAATATCATCTTTATATATATTATGAACAATTATAGAAAGAAATCATAATAACTTACTAAAAATAGGTCGAAATAAAAAGAAGCTTTGATCGGCTATATTTATTCCACTCGACTTCCTGATCGATAATATGCAATCAAAACCAGAAACGTATTGACGGTTGATTTGTTATAATTTTCTGAAGGTAACCCTAGGTTGGTAAGATGAAACGTAGGGGAAAAGAGTACTGAGGAAAATAATGAAGTTTCTGGGAGGAATTTGATATTTATATAAAATAATTACACTCTAGCTCCTCCAAGTTCTAACTAACTGCAATCAACCCCTTAACTTTATATTTACACCTTAGCTCCTCAATATTTTTTATAACATTTCATTTAAAATTTCCAAATATTGCATCTTTACCACAAAATTTCCCATTTATCAATTTAGACATTATATATTTAAAATTAATTTATTAACATCTAAAATCACGTAAATTAGCAAAATATTCAATTAAACACGTAATCACTCCAAATATCAAATAATGTCTAACATGAGATGCAATGCACCCCACCCCCACGTGCTCCACGTGTGACCAAACTGGTGCCTAGGTTTAGGTTCGTGACACTCACTCCACCTTAAATAAAATTCATCCCGAATTTGAACTTTACTTACCTGAATGTTCAAATAACCCAGGATACTTCTCTCTCATTTTAGATTCTAATTCCCAAGTAGCTTCCTCAATGGTATGATTTTTCCAGAGAATTTTTACCACAGGAATACTCTTGGTACGCAATTCTCGAACCTGCCATTCCAGAATCCTCAATGGTACCTCCACGTAGGACATATCTGCATGTACATCCTCAGGAGGAGAACTCAAAACATGAAAAGGATCATAGCAGTACTTTCTCAACATAGAGACATGGAATACATCATGGAGAGAAGAAAGAGATGGAGGTAGAGCCAATCGATAAGCTAACTTACCCACCTTCTCTAAAACCTCGAATAGACTAACAAATATAGGAGCCAACTTCCCTTATTGCCAAACCTTTTAATCCCAGTTCTTGGTGAAATCTTTAAGAATACACAATCACTAACCTGAAATGATAGCTCCCTTCTTCTGTTGTCGGCGTAGCTCTTCTGTCGACTTTGGGCTATCTTCAATCTGTCACGGATCACTTTGATCTTCTCAATTGAGTCTCTAACCAAGTCTCAACCCCAAAGTCTAGCTTCTCCAACCTCGTCCTAACACATTGTAGACCTACATTTCCTCCCATACAGTGCTTCATATGGTCCCATCTCGATACTGGACTGGTAGTTGTTGTTATAGGCAAATTCCACTAAAGACAAATGGTCTTCCCAAGATGAGTGGAAATCCATCACACAAGCCCGTAGCATGTCCTCAAGAATCTGAATGGTCCTCTCAGTCTGCCCATCGGTCTGAGGATGAAATGATGTGCTAAAACTCAACTTGGACCCCAAGGCTTCATGCAAAGCCCTCCAAAACCTCGAGGTGAATCTCAGATCCCTATCAGAAACAATGTTGACAGGTACTCCATGCAGTCTCACAATCTCGCGTATGTACAACTGAGGCAATATTTCCAGTGAATACTTGGTTGAAACTGGTAGAAAATGAGTTGATTTGGTAAGTGAAATTACCCGATCTTTTTCGCGCGCGGGGCGAGGGGGCGCGGAAAAGGCGGTTGTCTTTTGCGGGGGGTTGGTGTCTGAGACCTCGCTTCATGGGAAGGAACAAAATGAGGAGTCGCCACGCGGTTTTTGTATTTTGAGCCCAAAACGTTGAGAAACGGCTATTTGTGAAAAGGTGTCGTTTTTATTGGTAGCAAAAACTTAGGAAAAGGCTTTGAAAACAGGGGATCATTTTTATTGGTAGCAAAAACGAGTAAAAAGCTTTTTAGTACCAGAGATTGTTAGGTTCGGAGGTCACGTTACGTTTCGGGTAGAGTATTACGAGATCGCCCGAAACGCCTAGCATGACGAGTCTTTCTACCTTTCTCGAAATCGTGTGTGTGTGTGTGTGCATGTGTGTTTTGAAATGGGGGCTTGAATGACAAGCTTAATCTTGGTTTGAATGACAAACGTTGATTATGTGACTTTGTTTGAAAAGACGAGCGTTTGAATGACAAACGTCGGTTTGAGTTTGAAATGAGCGTTTGCGTGGCAAACGTCGATTTTGAGTTTGAAATGAGCGTTTGCGTGGCAAACGTCGACTTTGAGTTTGAAATGAGCGTTTGCGTGGCAAACGTCGACTTTGAGTTTGAAATGAGCGTTTGCGTGGCAAACGTCGACTTTGAGCCATACGAGTCATTGTTAACGATTTTTACGGGAAAAATGCGTATTAAATGATTTTAAGTGTCAAATGGCGGCTTTGAGTTTGAAGATGAGCATTCGGAGGCCGAACGTCATTTCGCGCGTTTTGAAAGAGAGTTCGACGGACGAACTCCGGTTTTGAACCGGCATTACATTGTTAACGATTTTTACGGGAAAATACGTATTAAATGACATGCGATCAACGAATCGGGTTGCGACTGACTTTGAAAAGTAAATACTATCACAATCCAAACGGATCGGACTTGTAAATGACAAAGATTTAAAGCGGTGTCAACGGAATCAAACGATCCGGATTCGTAAATGACGATCAACGAGGCCAAATGACGATCAACGAGGCCAAACGGCTCGGAATTGTAAATGACGATCAACGAGGCCAAACGGCTCGGAATTGTAAATGACGATCAACGAGGCCAAACGGCTCGAATTGTAAATGACATGAAAGTAAACGGAACGGGTCTAACGCCGTTTTAACTCCGTGATTACTTCTCTTACGGAAAGAGAAGAGGATCGAGGGCTAAAACGTATCGGACCCCGTTAGACGGAGGCGTCTACATTTTGATAATGGCGTTCGAAACAGTTATAGCGACTGGCGCGTAAACCGAGATGAAACGGAAGATTCATAGAGAGGGAGTTATACCTATGGCTGTAGTCGACTCCTTTGGCTCGGGAGGTGTGTACGGGACACGGAAAGTGATTCGAAAGGTTGTTTCGAAGTTGTAGGGTGCGTATTTGATCGAAATACGAAGGTTTCACGCGAATCGAGACAAAACGGGAGCTCGGGAGGGGTGAAACCGCTTTGGACCGTGGGTGGTGATTTTTGGTGTGAAAAATCCTCTTCTTGCCTTTCGACAAAGAACTTCTATTTATAGGGTGAAAATTGCAAGAGGAGTCCCACGGACTTGGACCGAATTTCAGGGGGTTTTGGGGATTTTGGAAACTGGGACTTGGCCGGGCAATTTCGTGAAAAGTGCACAAAGGAGTCCCACTGACTTGGCTTGCAAACCAGGGGCATTTTGGTCTTTTCCCTTTGAAATTGATTGAAGGGTGACTAGAGGGAGGTGGCATGGCCGCCACGTGCCCTCCGAGTCACCACCGAGGTGGAAGATTGTTCCCTGGTCCCGCTTTTGTCCGTTTTTTAAAATAACAAACCGGAAATGTCCGAAACGCCCGAAAGTGCCGGAAAATGCGTTTTTCGTGTGGAAAGCCATACTTTTACGTGAGATGTCACGTGCTAAGTACGGTTCGACGTCGGGATGCACGGGGCAAGCCCCGGACGTCTCGTGGCACAAAGAACGGGAGTTTAACGAGTTCCGGTTAACACTGGAGCGGGCCGCTAACGGATTTCGGTTAACTTTCCGACGGATTTGGACGATCCGGATTTGGGTACTTACGCTAGCCCTCGCCGACGTCTCCTCCGAAGGAGGCGGGGTCGTTGAAAAAGATAAGGATCCAAATCGAGATGCCTTACTTTGAAGGAGACCCGGGCGGTCACCGGCCGGACCCTTAGCGAAAAGGATTCCTACGTATCCCGAGCGGGAATCAAGCCGATCGTAGTTCGAAAAGGGGCAAGGGCCGCGCATGGGGACCTTGACCCGAGCGAGACCGTTAGGAGGCGTCTAAACCTCGGATGAGACCATTCGCGAGGTACCGTACTCGAATGGAGACTGCTGGGAGGCGTCCGAACCCGGGACTTCGAAACCTTCGAGGGCGTGTGGCGCCTCAAACCGGAGTTGCGATGTTGACGAGGGCTTTCGTGCCTTGGGTGCCGGGCTTATTGCCGTTGCGCTTTATCCTCGCTGGGATGAGCGTTCGGGCTTACTTGGATGGCCGAAGAGGGATTGTTGCAAGGCGTTCGTGCCTGGGGTTCGGGCTTATTGTCGTTGCGGAGATGACTATTTGCAAGGCGTTCGTACCTTGGGGTTCGGGCTTATTGGCTGCCGGAGAGATGACTCGTTTGCAAGGCGTTCGTACCTGGAGGTTCGGGCTTATTGCTCGTGAGAGATGACTCGTTTGCAAGGCGTTCGTACCTGGGGTTCGGGCTTATTGGCCGCGGAGAGATGACCGTTTGCAAGGCGTTCGTACCTTGGGGTTCGGGCCATTGCCGTTGTCGAGAGATGACCGTTTGCAAGGCGTTCGTACCTTGGGGTTCGGGCTTATTGCCGTTGCCGGAGAGATGATTTGCAAGGCGTTCGTACCTTTGGGGTTCTTATCACGTTGCCGGAGAGATGCTTTGCAAGGCGTTCGTACCTTGGGGTTCGGGCTTATTGCCGTCGGAGAGATGACGGTGAAAAGAGGGAATTTTGAGGTCGAGATGAAATTGTGATTTGATGTCGAAGAGACAGTGGGTCGTTGAATGTGAAATCGACCGTGAAAGGTCGCGGGAATATAACGCCTGAAAGGTCGCGATTAATTGAAATCGAATGTGAGACATGATTGAGCGTTTGACCGTGAAAGGTCGCGATTGAATTGAACGACCGTGAAAGGTCACGACGAGAGTTAGGTGAGGACCATTATTAAATTTTAACGCCGGGAGACGGAATCGTAATCGAAATGTCCGGAGACGTTAGTGTCAAACGCCAATAACTTAGAATTTAACGCCTGGAGACGAACGTTAGTGAGGACTAATCGAGAATTTAACGTGGAGACGAGCGTTAGTGAGGACTAATCGAGAATTTAATGTCTGGAGACGAGCGTTAGTGAGAACTAACTTAGAATTTAACGTCTGGAGACGAACGTTAGTGAGGACTAACTGAGAATTTAACGTCTGGAGACGAACGTTAGTGAGGACTAACTGAGAATTTAACGTCTGGAGACGAGCGTTAGTGAGAACTAATCGAGAATTTAACGTTCGGGAGACGAGCGTTAGTGAGAACTAACTTTGATTTATCCTCGGGGGATAGGGCGTTAGAAATGTCTAACTGGGGGAAATTTTACACTTTCGGGGGCCAAAAGTGGTAAAATTGGAATTGCCAAAAGCTGAGGGGCAAAAGGGGCAAAAATTATTCGTGCGCAAGAAGAGTCCTGGCCGGACTTTTACTGATTTTCCAGAATCTTTTAAATGCCGAGGCTGGGGAAGAAAATGGCCATTTTCTTCCATTATTGCCGGCGAGAGAGGAGAGAAAAGAGAGAGAAATCCAACCCAAATTGCAAGGTTTGCTCGAATTTGTGAGGGAAAATTGCTATGGAGGGTGAAGGAGGACCAATGGCTCGCCACGGAAGGACCGACGACGAAAGAACTCGATTGGTTCGGACCATTCGAACCACCACTCTTCCATTGAATCCGGCGGAGTTTTATCCGGCGAGGGACCGCCACAACTCCAAGGGAGGGATCGAAAGACACGTAAGTTCCCTACAAATTCCATTAATTTCAAGAATGTGCATTCTTTAAATGTTAGAAATTTGTTAGGAATTTACTTAGGGATTTTGGTGCCCGATTTGGGGCTTTTGACTTTGATATGAATCGTTGTCGAAATTGACTAGGACGTAGTTCAATTGACATCATGGGTAGATGACATAAAAATTTTGGTTGCAAAATTCCATGTCTAAATGCATTTTCCAAAATTAAAGTAGCTTTAATTCGGGATCGGAGCGAAATTTTTCGAAAAATTCGAAAGAATTTGAAAGTTCCGGATTCGACGGAGTTTTCGAAAGATTTTGAAAGTTCCTGATTCGACGGAGTTTTCGAAAGATTTTGAAAGTTCCGGATTCGACGGAGTTTTCAAAGATTTTGAAAGTTCCTGATTCGACGGAGTTTTCGAAAGATTTTGAATATACGTAGGAAATGAATGAGAACCGTATCTCGCATTGCATCCTTTTGACATGCGTTGTTGCATTTTGTTGACGTTGCTTCGTCTTGTTTGTCTCATAGGGACAGTGGACGGTTAATACTCATAACCGTAAGAGTCGGGTGCCTTTGAGGCGGTGCAGTGCATTGTGGGGCCTTATCCCTGACGTAGCTCGAGAGGGAGAGAGGAGTCCACGACACCGGTGATTGACTCCGGCCGGGCCGGGTTTATCAGCGGTAGCCGCGACACCGATACGCCGAGGGGCGTGTCCATGTATGTCGCGCCGAGCGAGTACCGGTGGGATACGACCCACACTTTCCATTTTAGATGGGGAGGCGACGGTGACTCCCACGGATTTTGCCGCTATCACCGGGTTGCCGACTTACGGCAACACGCCGGTGTGGGTTGACGGTTACACCTGAGCGCTTGTCTGGGCCGCTGGGTTTTGATATTACCGATGCCAGGGGCTTAGGCATTCGGACATGTGCCGATGGAGAATCACTTGAGGGAAGGGGTCGCCGATTATCCGGCCGGGTCCTCGAGGATGACCGCGAGCGTCCGGCTCGAGGGTTCCTTTGGTTTGCGCTATCGCCGACTTTGTTCCCGACTTCCGACACGTCTTGTCACTTCCTCTCGCTCGGCCGCCGGTAGACTTGGATGCCGTGAGGGGGTTTGCGTGGGGAGGCCGGACCGCCGAGCTCTACCATTCCCTCGGACAGTTCTCGCGGGAGAGGAGCACTCATTTAGCCGCTTCACGCCCGTCTCGGATGTAAGTTTACGTGCTTTTCTCTTCCTTGCCTCTTTTATGTACTCGTATGTATCTCGCTTTGTAGCCGACATAACTTTCCATTCTCTTGCGTGTCCGGTGCTACGAGGTATTCACCCGCAGCTTGGGACATAAAGGAGCCGTACTGCCCCCTCGTTCCCCGCCATGCCGGGCTCGCGTAAGAAGGCGAAGAGGGCGGTCTCTTCGAGGGCTGGCACTCGAGTGTCGTACGAGGAGATATCTCTCGGCGCCGAACCCGGAGTTCTCCGAGAGGATCCACCGACTCCGGTGGAGCAGTTTGATCATGTCGCGGTGCAGATTGCCGCCGAGACTACACGGCGGCGAAGCTCCCGGTGGGACTTCACCGTGACGCCACGTATTTGGGGGAGAGGGTGACCCGTACGCATAGGCAGGGGTCTCTTCCATCGGTGCCGGTGGATCCTCCTTGTACATGCAAAGCATCCCCTGGAGATGCCGATTGACGAGCCGGAGGGGTACCTTCGTGGTGTGTATTTCATCGAGTACATCATAGCGGGGCCGCCTATGATGTTTTCTTGAGGATGAGGCCGAGGAGCCCGCAGTGCAAAGATAGAGAGGGCGAGGTCCCCGGAGGTCCTCGAGATTTTCCCCGTCCCGCGAGCTAGGCTAGCGTACGAGGGGCCGGATGGTTCGCGCAGGCGACTTGTGATCCCGCTCCGCTGAGCCGAGACCACGATACAGTGGCGGACCCCAATGCTTCGGTGAGCACCTTTTTGATTTTCTCGCATTTGATAGTAGCATTCGCACATGATGCATCCGTACTTTCGTTCGCTTCGATGATTTTCCCGGTTCGCAGTATCCGGCCGTACGTACAATGAGGCCAGCGAGGCCGGTGGACGGGTGGTCCGCCTACGCCAGAGGCTCGTGGAGTTCATGCGGTGCAGCCTCCCGGAGGAGCGTGGACGTCCGCGATCGGGGGCCGTCTAGGCCGAGGGGTTCGCCCGCTCCCACACCGGCGGGGAGGACTTCACACGTGGGCTCGCGCTCGCGGCGGAACGGCCGGATTTGGAGCTCCTTCTTCGCGCACTCTGGGCGCGAGGGGGAGTCCTCGAGTTCGCGTACTCCGAGGAGGCCCTTTGCCTATTCCCTACTGGAGGAGTTCGGCGAGTTCCCGTTTGCGATGCATCCGGCACAAGTGAGCAAGACGTCGAGTGTACGGATGACGAGCAGACTCCGAGTAGTCCCCTTTTTACCGCTTTCTTTCTTTACTATTTTGTTTAGACAAAATGCATGTATTTGTCAGAACAAATTTTTGATTTGAAATGTATTTGTAAAAAGGCGCCCGGGCGGAACTCCGTATTTCGCATATTTATTCTCGTGATCACCTTCTGTTATTTTCGCAAATAAGCAAATAGGTTAATCAAAAATAAATAAAAAGGAGAAATGCATTAAAAATTGAACGGGTCAAAAATTAAGCATGTATGCACTAATTTTTAATTATTTGCACCGTTGCACGAGCCCTGGCTAAGGGATATTGTCATTGTTGAATGAAATCGTGGTGCACGCAGATTTCATAAGAGTGAACAGGCATGGTTTGGAAATGTTTCCAACTTTAAGGCAAACTGGCCGCAGAGTTGACCAAGTCAATCGCAGAGGAGTCCTACGACTAGAATTGAATTTCCAGATTCTTTAAATTGCAGTCACTTTGCAATTTGTAAGAACCGCGCATTGCTTTTGCTCATTCTCGCCGAGTTCTTTTCCATTTCTTAAGGTTTTCTTCACCTTCGACATGGCTCCTTTTCCCAAGTTATCGTCTCTGATGCAAGAGCGATATTTGGACAACTTTCGCCGTGGGTACGGAACCACACGAGGCGTAACAAAAGGTTTTTCGAAGGTCGTTACATGGGATTAAATCTCGCTTGGGCTTTGAAGGAGCTCATGCGCAGATTGGGATCTTTTGAGAGCCGCGTCTCTGCTCCGGGACGTAAGGAGGAATGTGTGCCTTTTCGTACAACGAAGTCACTCCTACGTTTGAAGATTTCCGGCCATTCTGGGAGGACCCGAGACGGAACAGCCTAGTTCTTCCGTATGCCGGTGGCATGGCCACCGTTGAGAAGCTAGTGTCCTTTGCTGGGTATCTCTACTGGAGAAGCATACGGGATGCCGATACAGATACCGATTACGTTGACATTTCGGACCGCCCGAAAGATTTGCCTGAGCCGAGGGGAGCGTCTTTGCGTGGGACGCGTTTGCTTCAGTGCGTGATTGCTACTCGTTCACATTCACGTCTCGGGTGTGTGCCATCACAAAGGTAATCGACTCCGGTGAGGCAAAGGCCGGAGTGGAGGAGACATCGTGCCATCGGTCTTGGGCGAGACGTTCTCGGGCATAGCCGGATGGCGACCGGTAGCCGATACATGTGGGGAGGGAGTCCCGCTATGCCGACCATGTGGCCGAGGGAGAGGCCGCAGATGATGCCCGAGGTGCCAATGTCTTGTGACGCTTGGTCTTTCTCGCGACGTCCTTCCGGTGATAGGGGGTAATCAGCCGAGCCGGAGCCTGATGGCCGACTTTGCACGCATCACTTGCGATGGTGGGTTCCCCATTGGAAGTTACAGACTTGTAGGACCGCTCAGAGGGTCCGTTGATCGTCGAGTGCCGGGCCGTCTCGCACGTCTTTCTATATTCCATCATTGGTTCTCGCGCAAGATGGGCCGGAGCAGTGCCACCGACCGATCCGAGTTATGCCGCTACCTTGAGGTGGGATCTCGCGGATGGAGGATCCTTCGACGCTATTGCCGGTCACCCTGGTGGCAATACACGTCCTTTCCCGCTGTGGTTCTCTTTCACCGAGAGAGGGCACCGTTCGTCGACGCAAAGATTCGAACCGGTACGAAGAGTGTATGGGGAGACACAGATGGCTATCTTGTGGAGACGGAGTGAGCCAGTTGGGTGCCGATCACCCGGACACTCGACATTGAGGAGGACAGGCGAGGGCTAACCCCGGGAATCGTATCGGCGATGCCATGGCCGATTATGTGGCAAGTGCCGATCGGGAGGCCAATCAAAGCACTGCGATGATGGCTCGAAGCGAGGCGGCTCGAGACAGAGCTAGAGAAAGGACTCGTATTGACAGCCACAGATTGACGGAGGCGTCGGGAAGAGTCCCCGAGCCAGTAGAAGGCCTACCGGAATATTTCCCGCGAAGGTGAAGAACACTCGCCGGAAAAGGGAAGGGGAAGAAGGATGAAGGACCTAGTACGGAAACTAGGTTGACCTTGGTCCGTAGTATCCATCCATTGTCATTGCACACATTAATTGATTAATGTTTTATTGTAGTTTTGCTAGCGTGTAGCGAGTCAAGAGTTGACCGTGCTTGAACTCATCAAAGAATGTTTTAACCGTTATGAATTTGTAGGTTAAATGAAAAGAGTTTTTCAAACACAAGCAATTGATGCTTATTGTATTTTTTTGTTTTTTAGACCGAACCAAAGATGGCCGCCTACGTTCCCTTTACAATTGGACTAAGGGGCTCAGTCACCGTAGTTCGACACTTTAGGTGAATTTGAGAAAAACAAAGACAAAAGAAGTGCGACTGTTTTTTACCTCGGATCATTAGCGGGAATGTATCCAAATGGGTATTACTCTTTTAGCACTTTAATTTACCGAGGGGGACGGTGTATGGGGAAGGTGAGTTGACTCGTGCTCTTCCTCAAACGAAGTATTCGCGGAGCTTGCTTCCGTTCACGGGGTTAACGAAAGGGTTTCCGTCCAAGTCCGCTAGCTTCATGGCTCCTCCTGAGAAGATTCTTTGTACCACGAACGGTCCTATCCAGTAGGCTCCCACTTTCCGAGGGGATTGGTCCGCGTAGGAGGCTTTTCCTTTAGCACCAAGTCACCTTCTCTCGATGTCTCGGATCTTGACTTTCTTGTCGAATGCTCGTGCCATTCTCGCTCCGGTAGGCTCGAGTGTGTTCCATGGCTTTCAATCTGCGCTCGTCGAGTAGAGCAAGTTCGTCGTGACGGCTCGTAGCCATTCGACTTCATTGATCCCGTTTTCCAAGAGGACTCCTGAGGGATGGAATTTCTAATTCCACGGTAACATTGCTTCCATTCCGTAGGTAAGTGCGAACGGAGTCTCCCCGTGGCGGTTCTCGACCGATGTTCGGTATCCCTGCAGGGCTAGATGTAGCTTTTCGGCCGCTCCCGACCTCCGGTGGTCATCTTTCCGATTATCATGGCGAGAGTCTTGTTGGCCGCCTCTACCGCACCATTGGTTTGTGGTCCGTAAGGAGAAGACCCGTGACGTGTGACTCGAATTCGGCCGCAGCTGGTCACAATCTCCTTCGAAGCGAGTCCCATTGTCTGAGATGATCTCGCTGGGCACTCCATATCGGCACATGATGTTCTCTCTGATGAACTCGGCCACCTTCTTAGAATTCGCACCTTGTACGATCTCGGCTTCTACCCATTTGGTGAAGTAGTCGATCGCGACTAAAATGAACTCGTGACCATCGCTCCCGGGAGGAGTGATCTTGCCGATGACGTCGATTCCCCATGTGGCGAAAGGCCATGGCGTAGTCATGCAAGAGAGTTCGTGAGGAGGGATGTGATTGAGGTTGGAAAACCGTTGACATTTGTCGCAGCCTTCTGACGAACCGGATGCGCCTGTTTCCATTGATATCCAATAGTATCCCATACGGAGAATGATCTCGTGCCAATGCTCGGGCGTTCATGTGCGGACCGCAGTTCCGTTGTGAACTTCTGCTCATTAGCTCGCCGGCTTTTTCTTTGTTTACACACCGAAGGAGTGGCCCTTGGTGGCGCTTCTTGTATAACATACCCCCGTAATGACGAAATGGGATGCCAGCGTTTTAATGCCATCATGTTTTTGGCTTTGATCCCTTCTTTGTATTTTCCATCTTCATTTGTGAAGGAAGCTTCTCCGCTTTGGAGGTACCGGTAAATTTGATTATACCAGTGGTTCGTCGATCGTTTCTTTTCTTTTTCGATCTCACAAAGAATAGGCGGGTGTTTCCCGTCCGCCTATTCTCGAGGGGTTTTACCGCTTTCCATCGGGAATTTCGACAAGAGAGGCGAGGGTTGCTGTATGCCTCGCGAAGCGGTTCCCGTCTCTTGGCAAATAGTGAAAAGAGATGTCCTTGAACCGAGCAATGAGCTCCTCCATGTACGCGTGGTACTTCAAGGCCGAATCTACCGTCTTCCATTTGTTGGATACTTGATTGATGATCAATGCCGAGTCTCCATATACATCCAGCTCTAAGATGTTGCGCCGAGGGCGGCTTCCAAACTCCGCCGCACAAGCCGTATTCTCGCCGCATTGTTGGTTGCTTCAAAATTCGCCTTGACGGCTATGGGAGTATGCTCGCCCTTGGGATCGACAAGGAGCATTCCAATGCCATTCCCCTTCTTGTTGGCCGCCCCATCGAAGAAGAGTTGCGCCGGTTTGCGCCGTCAAGTGAAAAGATTCCGTCGTCCGGAAATTGCGGATCGTGACCCTTAGGTTCACCGCTCGGAAGTCGGCAAGTTGATCTCGCCATTACTCGCCCTTTCGTCGATTTTCTCGACCATGTACTTGATGTCGAACTCACCAGAAGAATGACCACTGCTAGCCGCATCGACAGGATGGCTTGTCAAAGAGATATCTGACGGGGTCCACTTTGGAGACCAGAGCACCGAATGCGACCGCATGTAGTGTTTCAGCTTTCCCGACTACCCATACCAAGGCGGTACAGTTTTCTCCGATGCCGAGTAGCCGAGTTCACTTCCTTGAAGCTTTCGGCCACGAAGTAGATTGCATGCTCAACCTTGGAATCTTTCTCGTTCTTGTGCCAAAGATTGCTCCGATAGACGTGTCTCATCGTCGATACAGAGTGAGTAGTGGCTTGTCTTCATGTGGCGGGCGTAATTGGGGGATTAACCAAGTAGGTCTTGATCTTCTCGAAAGCCGTTTGGCACTCTGAGTCCCATTTGATGCTCGGCATTCTTTTTCATCGCTTGAACATGGGCTCGCAGAGAGATGTCAACCGGTTGATGAAGCGACCGATGTATCAAGTCTTCCCATGAAGCTCTTCACTTCGTCGTGGTTTGAGGCGGCTTCATGTCGATGATGGCCTTGATTTTCCCGGGATCGGCTTCGATACCTCTTTCTCGTAACCATGTACCCCAAGCACCTTGCCGCGCTTGACGCCGAAGGTGCACTTTGCCGGTTCAACCTCATGGAGTGTTTTCGAGTCTCGTTGAAGAACTTCCTCAGCATCCGTCATGTGCCGCATGTCCGATCCCTCGAGTGGATGATCATGTCGTCGACATATACTTCGATTTCTTTGTGAATCATGTCATGGAAGAGGGTTGCTGCACTCGCCGGTAAGTAGCCCTGCCGTTTCTTAGACCGAATGGCATGACCGTGTACGCATGTCCCCCATGGAGTGGTGAAGGCGCCTTGGCCTCGATCCTCCTGACATCTTGATCTGGTCAGATCCAAAGAAACCCGTCCACGAAGGACTTTACTTCAAATTTGCCGTGGTGTCGACTCAAAGATGTCGATGTTAGGCAATGGGAAATCATCCTTAGGGTCGGCCTTGTTGAGATCCCGAAATCCACGCAAAGATCTCGACCTTTCCGTTGGCCTCGTGACCGTCACGATGTTGAGAGCCAAGTCGGGTACTCAATCACTCGATGAAACCAACTCCTGAGCATTTTCTCAATTTCTTCTTTAACTTGCAAGGACCACTCGCTTGATCTTGCGCAGCCTTCGTTTGATGTGCTCGATTCGGGATCCAGGGAATTCTCGTGCTCCACGATTGAGGGATCGAGTCCCGGCATGTCCCGATATGACCAGCGAACACGTCAACATACTCCTGAGGAGGCTTATCGTGGCTTCCTTTTCGCATCGGCGAAGAAACCGCCCACTTCAGGTCTCTTTAGGCTCTTGCACCGACCCTGTGTTCACTTTGGTCATAACCTCTTCGGCAGCTGGGCCCTATTGTCCTCTTGGTCAACTACACGCTCGAGAACTTCTCTAATGTATTGTTCGTTTAATGTGTCTCGCTTCTTTATCAATTGAATTATTAACGTCTTTTAAGTTGTTTGTTAACTTATCGCTTGTTAAAGTGGCAATGAGAGGATACTCCGAAAGGTCGACTTTTCATTACACAAGAACGGGAATACATGATTGGCTACAACATTATAGTCCTCCTGCGTAAGGCCGCTGGATGACTCGCAGGACTCGGACTCGACAAGGACCGACTCGAGGGTTTGAGACCGGGTTTAGGGAGATGTGGGTGCGGGCCCGCTTGTCTTCCACTCGCCCGGCTTGCCCTCGTCCGGTGAAAGTTACCCAATTCTTCAGCCGGCATTGCCGGATGCTTCGAGGAGGGTGCGGGGATCGAGAGGCTTGGCTCCCGCCGTCCCTATCATGGCGATCATGCCGTTGTCTGAGCCCCGCCGATCAAGTTGGGCAACTCCATGACTTCTTCAAACGTACTCAGAGCCGGTCCACCGAGAGCGTTTCTATGAATTCCGGTTCCTTCGCTGATTTACCGTCTCGAATGTGGCCTCTGCGGCTGATCCGAACAACTTGTTTCCCATGGAGAGTACCTTGAGTTGCTCCTCCAAGTCTCGGGATTCCTCAATGTGTACTCATGCCGGACCGTGGTGGCAGCTTGGTCCAGTAGAGCCGTGATGTCGAGGAACGCTCCCCTTATCTGGATTAGCTTTGAGTCCTCTCAAACGCTGAGGTCCCGTGCTAGCCGTTCCATTCTTTCGTAGTCTTGGTGTCGACTATTCCTCGCTTCTTTCTCATCTTCATCGCTTCCACCGCCGGTCCCATCGCCCGCCGTCGGCTCCGCCGCCGGTCCCCGCCCGCCGCTCGCCGGTTCCCTTGCCGGTCCCTCGCCCGCTCGTCGGTTCCCTCGTGAAGTAATGAGCGAGGTCAAAGCCGTAAGGTCGGAGATTGGGTGTGCCGTCTGAGGTTCCCTTACGGCCGCCGCTGGTGCGGGCGAGCCTTTGCCTTCCTTGATGTCGCCCGGTGCTGGCACGTAGCCAAGCCCCCCGGACCGTGGTGTGGTCCTCGACTTCAATAACTCAGGCCGGCCTTGCAGCCTTTTGCCGAGCCCCGCCCCGGGATGAAGTTCATGAGTTTCATCATCCTCATGGCGGGAGGAATCTGATCGTGAGACAAAGGGAAGGTCCACGTTGCATATTTGGATCTTCGGAGGTCTCCGTGAGTGAATCCAAGCTAATGGCATGTCATCATTATGCTTGATTTCCAATACCGGAATGTCGTTGGTGCCGGGTCCCCTGCGTGGTGACGCCGTCGCCGTAGATCGTGGTTAGCTCGTTGCCTTGCATGAACTTGAGGCACCGGTGAAGGGTGGATGCCACGCCATTGATTTGATGCAGCCTGTGGACGCCCAGATGGTGTGAAAGTGATTGGAATGTCCAACACTTGGAATTCGGTGGGGATCACCCGTCACCGAACCGCATGTTAAGAGTAGCAACCCCGAGAACCGTACGGGAAGTAGAGTCATAGGCCTCGACAAAGGTGGACCGAAGGCTTAAGATCTCGCGGGCTTGATGTCAAGCAGTCCATCATCTTGGCCGGCAAGACATTCATTCCTAACCTCCGTCTACCAACACGCGGAAGGCGACGCCGTCCAACCGGGATCGTGATGTAGAGCGGCTCATTGTGATCGCCCCAAATTTTGGAAGGTCCAAATCGTGAAGGTGATAATGTTGCCATAGTGGATGTTACCAATCATCCGAATGACTTCATCTCGGGGTCGGCCCATCCTGGGGACCATGGTACGGGCTGTGCTTTCCTCTAGCTTGAGCTTGTGAGGATAAGAGGAGGTGAGCAGAGACCAAAGGGAAATGTTTGCCTCGAGTCCGCTTGAGCCGAGTGAGGATCGGGTCCTCTTTCAAGGAACTTGTGTCTTCGGGCCGGCCGGATCGCAGCTCGGCTCCGTCGGCTTTTTGGTGGCCTTAGGTGGTAATGCATGGATTTGACCCGATCGGTTAGAACGCCGACATCGTTTGGTCCCTTCGAACAGCCGCTCCGAGTTGAGCCATAGTTAGAGGAGGATTCCTCGTAGCATAGGGCCATATGTCTTCCCTCAACTCATTGATTGTGGATGAATTCCTGAGCTTCGGGCAGCCTTGACGGATTCTCGTCCCAGATACCGGCTTAGGTGCCTCGCGGGGAGGTAGCCTACGCTTGACGTAGCCGTTCGAATGTCGCTGCACAACAATGCTGATTGCCTCGAATCGAACCGTGCGTTGGCCGACTCCTCCGGGAGGTTGGAGAGTTCTCGGCTCAAACGAACGGTCTCCTTGATCTCTTCACGGTATATCGCGTTCCTTTCCTTCTTGCCGAGCATACTAAAGGGCCTGGAGTTTGGGTCCGGGCGATACTCGTGGTTGGCTAGTTTTCCTCCACTCGGGGCCTGTGATCAACCTTCTTGCAATGAGCCTCGCGTCGAGAGTTAATGCCTCGCGTTTCTTCCCATGTGAGAATAGCCAAGTGCTTCTTTGAACCGCGTGCGGCAGCCTAGGTAAACCTCCATCGGGGAGAGTTTTCTTCTCGCTTTATCTCGAGTGGCGGGTATGTCAAGGTGAGTACACGGCTTCCCGAACATCTCGCCCATGTGACCGGTTGCCGTCCCAGCTGATCGTTTCGTAAATGAAGGCCGTAGACCGTGGAATTTCCCCGAGTAGTTGCTCGAGACGAATTTCCATCCTCCTCCCGTTTTTAAATAGACCTTCCTCCCCGAGTTGGCCTTTCAATTTGAGTGCGGTAATAATCCGTTCCCATCCTCCCAGACCCTCGGGAGTCCGGTTTTGTTGACTTCATGCCCGGCTTGGAAGAGAATGGTTTCATCGTCTTCATTGTCGCTTTCACAGAGAACTTGCTTTCCTCGGGAAGGTAAGCGCCGGGATTCGTTCGCCGTGTCGTTCCATCTCCTAGGTCATCGGGACCGTTGACCACCCTCGCCCGGCGCAGGGGTTGGATGAGAACAGACGGTAGTCCGAGAAGTTGCCACGGGCAAAACTCCCGAGGTCGAACCGGTCTAGAGTGGCCTCTAGCTTTCTCGTCCGAAGCCGCCCGTGACACTTTAAGGGCTTGGTCCCCGTAGGTCTTTCGAGCTTGGTCTTCGTCCCAAAGACGACTTTCTTGAGCGGCTAGTTCCATGAGAGCTTTCCTTGCGAGACCTAGGCAGCCTCCGTAGGCGCGCATCGTCCGGCTAGTGTCCGTAACCGTGATTACATTCAAATCGCCGAATGGCGGGAACACTTGGATTACATTGACGAAGGAAGCCTGACCGGGACATTCCATGCGTCCTTCCTTAATCTCGATCACCAAGAAGTTTGCCCATATCTCGTTGATTGACCCCACGGGGTATTGAATTCTCGCAATGTTGACGGTCTCGTGATCTCGCTCGATCGCCAAGTCTATCAAAGCTAGCGCCGACCGCGTGATGTCCGAATCCGGGCCGTGACGACCGGGAGTAGAATCGAACCGAAGCATGTTGATGCCGAGGTGGTCATTTCCTCGTGTCTAAGCCGACTTCGCCTCATGGGGAAGACTTTCACGTATGTTTTCGGGGCGGCCGCGGAAGCGTTCCCGAGGTTGATCTCGACTTGTAAAGCAGGCGAGGAGCTTGGTCTCCTTTGCCGTTGCCCTTGGCCTTGGCGGCGCTTGAGGGTATAAGCTTGACCGACGGCACGGGCCGGTTGCCGCCGGGCCGGTACTGGAAGTAGTGATGAGCTCGAGCTCGCTGCCAGGCCTCGTTTACCATGAGCAAGCAGCCATCGAGGGTGACCTTGGTGTTGCGTAATCCGATAACAAGGACGGGATCTCGCTTCATCAGATACCCGGAATAGATGATATTGACGAAGTCGTCGTCATTCACTTGATCGTAGGGATTCCTCGTTGCGTGAATCACGTGCTTCCAATTATCTGATAGCCGTCAGCATCCGGACGTTGAGCTTGACAATTTCCATGGTATTGGAACCTTGGGTCGTAAGTGACCCGACGAAGGAGTTCCGTCCTCAAAACCGAGCATGTGAATGCAGAGGTCTCGCTTGCGGGTCCGCGCGTCCTCGACTCCGGAGAGTCCAGATTCATCGTCATCCGATCGCTCAATCTGTGTGTAGGACGTATCAAGGCTCAAGGCTGGCTGAGCAGCCTAGGAAAATCTCGTACCCCATGCTTGAGCGGAAAGGCTTAGAGGGGAATCCCTCGTAGAGGACCTTCCATACGACGGTCATACGCCGAGATGAGTATGACGATACTTGTCGACTTTTATTACAAAGATCTCCTCACTGGGCAGCCAGAGAATGAGTTTGAAGGATGCCGATGAATCTCCGATTGGAGACTGGGGATTTATGTGCCCGCATCATGGCGATGTTCGCCGTTTCCTTCCACCCGCCTCCAAATGTTGGAAACGACGCTTGAACTTGATGTATCGGACCGCTTCAGTGGTCCGCCCGCTCGAGTACGTTTACATAGTTAGCATCTCCGACTCGAGGGATTCCGATGAGATTTGCCCCGTAGTCCCTCGGTTGATTCGAAGGAGGTAACCCCGTGCTCGAGTGCGGACACGTCACATCGTCTCGGCTTCGTTTCCTATGAGGAAACCGTCCCCTGATGACTTCGAGATCTCCCCGCCGGTTAATGAACTTGACGCACCGATGGAGAGTGGAAGCTATGGCTTTCATGTGGTGTAGCCAAGGGCGTCCCAAAAGAGCCGTGAATTCGGATGGAATGTCCATCACGTGGAATTTTGCCGGCACCATTCGGGGTTTCGAACCGTAGTTCCAGAGTCACCGTCCCTGTGATGGGACGAGACGAGTTGTCGTAGGCCTCGATAGTCCGAGTAGACGGTATCAAATGGCTTTCATGGATGCGGAGAGCTCGCATCATGCCGAGAGGGAGGACATTAACGGCTGACCCGTTATCTACCAATACTCCGGGAGTGATATGGTGTTGAGTTTGAGAGTGATGTACAGAGCTTCGTTGTGCCCCGAGGCGTCTCTCGGTAAGTCTTCATCACGTAACGTGATCATGCCGCCATACAAAGGCGGGAGTCGTAGATCTCGTCTCTATCCGTAGAAGGAGAGTCATCCACCCATCCGTTTCCTCGTCTTCCTCTTGCGAGGTAAAGCCTTTGCCGGAACCTCGTGAGTATGTTGAGGCCGCCCGTGGCGGTTGCCGCCCTTGGTTAGCACATTGATCGAGTGCGATTGCCAAGCCGACCTTGATCTTCCTTTACCGGTCCGGCTCTAAGCCGGACAAGTTGAATCTTGGCCGATCCCGCTGAGGGTTAGGCTTCGACCGGCAAGAAGACTACCAAGATCCGAGGTATTCCGGTGTCCTGTGGTCTCGAATTCTGGTTTCACTGGGCTTTTCGGCTTTCCCACCCCCGTCTCGCTCTAGAGCCGCATGGCCCGGAGGCAAAGAGGACCGGCCGGAGTACAAGCACGTAGTAGTCGAACCTCCCGAGGGTTCTCCAAGTGTACCTACACCGGTATCTCCGGCCAGATCTTTCTCTCGCTTGCCGTTGAGAGGATTTCTTCTTCGTTTTCTCTGAGGATTGCTCCTGACAGCTCGAGACTCGTACTGTGCAAAGTGAGGGCCACAAACATCGTAGCCGATGTGGACATTAGAGGAGGATCCAAATGAAAGAGGCGGAGAAACCGGTTCGTGGCACGCTTGGGCACCCACTCAATGGAATTCACGCCGTTATTGTTCTGGAAAGGGATTCCCGATCGTATTGGGCCCACGGGGGCGCTCTAACTTGCCTTCTTCTATCAAGTTCGGATTTCGTATCGTAACCCCAAACAAGCTTGTCGCGGGTATGGCCGTGATACCGATGGAAGGCGCAAAGATTTGCTCTTGTCCGCATTGGCTACGGGAACTTTGGGTTTGTAATTGGCCACGGGCTTAAGGAGACCCTCCTTGATTAACCCTTCCAAAGATCTTGCTCACGGCATGTCCAACTTGTCGAAGTGTACGACAGCCGCTTCGAGTAGAATTGTTGCTTGGCGGGATTGGGTTTCGTTACCCGACCGCTCGTCCCCGATGGACGTAGTCGATGCACGTATCTTTCCCTCACGGGGCCGGTGCAGATTGAATGCACTGCTGAGCGGCATTCGTATGGCCGTGCAAGAGCCAACTTTTCCTTGAGATCCTTCTCGAACCGTGAGCCGGCATTGACCATGGCCCTGAGATCTCGGGAAGAAATTGTGATCGATGAGAGTTCTGATGGACGGTCTCAAGCAAGACTCAAGATCCGCATCCGTTCGTCTCGAGAGCGGCTCCATGATTTCGGAGAGTTTCCAGCTCCATCTCTTGTAGAATTCCCCAACACTTTCATCCGCTTCGCTCAAAGGGTGATTAAGTCCTCGCGACTTGTTTCCCACTCTAAGTTGGATCTCGCACTGCCCAGAAGATGTTACCGATCCGTTCCTGTGTGCGGCGATCCGCAGTGCTTGACCCTCGAAACCATCGTAACGCCGAACTTTTGAGCGTATGCCGGAAGTGGTCGGCCATTTGCCGGAGGGTTGCTCCTTTTGCTCTCATGCCGAGAACGTAAGTGTCGACGTGCGTTTGAGGACATTCGGTTCCATCGAATCGGTCCATTTCCTGCATTCGAACTTGGCAGGGAGAGGCGTGACCATTCCCTGATCCGTGGATTTGAGCGTTTCCTCGCTTTGAGCCGCTCATGGTGGCTTTCGTGTCTTTCATCTCGCTCGACCATCCAGGCTAAGGTTGGGTCCAGTGGTGGACCGTGAGGCTCGGCGCCGGTGCTACCACGTGAGCGGTAGTGATTGGAGGTGGAAGGCTTGGTATATGAGAATATACGGGAGCCTTTTCTCGAATCAGATCGGGGTTTGTCCCTGTTTAGGGATTCGTGTATAGGCAACGGGACGAACCCGGGAGGGTATTGAGGGATATTGGCATCCTGAGATGGTCCGGGCCGGTGCGCCGGTGATATTGAGTGACGGGTGTAGCACCGGGCCGACCAAAATTGATAGGTTGCCCCGAGAGGTGGCAACATGGAGCCTAGGTCGGCCGCTTCCTTGGCCGGAAGGCATCCCGTAAGTTGGCGGGGGAGGAACCCGATTGAAGGTTTGGTGAACCGGTTTTGGGGAATCGTCATCCTCGACAAGGACAAAAGTACCGTCCGACCGGGGATAGCCGCTATACCACGCTCATTCGTAAGCCGTACCACGAAATTCCCGCCGATCTTCTTCGCCTCTTGTGAACCTCACAAGCCCTGGATGGCTTCTTCCAATGTCATATCTCGTTACGGTGGCGGGGTCCTTCCCCGTCACGATTTCTGGTGAGCTAGACATGTCGGAAATTCCGCCGAGGGAACCGAGGGAACCGAAGAACCGTCTCGACGCCGCCGTTACCGTGATCCCGGCAAGGCGCCGACCCGGAAATCTGAACCACTTTCGCTCGCCGCAGGAACGAAAGGAAGGGTTTAGGCTTCGGAAAAGGGTATTTGGCTCAAGGTTTTCGAGCTTGTGCAATGTGCAGTGACCGATTAAAGTTTACTTAAAGCGCGTTTTCTCAGAGTCCTAATTGGTTGGAAAAGAGCGTGTCTTCTTTTTCGCAACTAATCCTAGAGCTCTAATCAGTGGATCTCGTCACTACGCTTATAAGCCCCTCGTTTCCATTGTAGATCATCTTTCTCAGGACGGACTATCCCGAGCGAGGTCTGATAAGGCAAGCGAGTTCCACCGACAAAGGAAAAAGTGAACTTAAGGCTAGCTGATCACGCAAACTTTCAACGTGTGTGACGTACGGGCCACGGTCGAAGTCAACGTCCTTAAGTTAAGGCGGGGATCGTGCCAAAATTTGGGGTGATGGGTTGTGTGTGCTTTATGCAGCACGTCGCATGACCTCTCCTGACTCGCTTGTACGAGAGACCTTAGCTTTTTAGTGTTGGCCGAGTTGTGGCTGGTACGATACATACGGCGAGGTTTGGTGACATGGTGTCACATTGAACCTTCGGGTATATTTTTCGGCAGAGCTCCGCGTCAAAGTCAAGGCTGAAGAGCTCGAGACTTCGGGTCGGGAACGACCTTCGGTCTCAACCTATCAAGCTTGACTCGGGGCGAGGCCCGGCGTGAAAAACATACACTTAGGCTTTATGACACGAGCTAAGCCAAAAACCAACCGGGGTCTTGGACAAAGTGTGACACAAAGAGTGCATGGCTTACACGGGCTAGGATGGGATGTTTGGGACGACCCCGTGCGCCCGAAAGGTGTCTCGGCACCAATCGGAGTGCAACCGATAAGGCCATCCCGGGTTAGGGGTCAGTAGTGTGCTGTACCGAGGCAAGTGCACGTGAAGTGCGGTGTTCCGAGGCAAAGAAGTGCGCGTAGTGTGCGGTCACTAAAATTCTTTTTTCTGAGTAAAACAGAGATTTTTCAGAATGTGCCTTAAAGAATTTATGATGCACAGTTCAAAAGACAGCATGAAAATCAAACATGAATGGGGATGCACAAACATGGTATGATTTTGAAAAGTTGACAATGTAATGCCTTTGAAACAAAAACCGTTTGAGGTTTAAAGTAACACACACACGAAAACGAGGAAGGGTAAACGAAAGTTTGACCCACGGAAGGCTTTTTAGAAAACATCGGCAGCTTTTTAAAAAAAGTATCTTACCCCAGCGGAGTCGCCAACTGAAATTACCCGATCTTTTTCGCGCGCGGGGCGAGGGGGCGCGGAAAAGGCGGTTGTCTTTCGCGGGGGGTTGGTGTCTGAGACCTCGCTTCATGGGAAGGAACAAAATGAGGAGTCGCCACGCGGTTTTTGTATTTTGAGCCCAAAACGTTGAGAAACGGCTATTTGTGAAAAGGTGTCGTTTTTATTGGTAGCAAAAACTTAGGAAAAGGCTTTGAAAACAGGGGATCATTTTTATTGGTAGCAAAAACGAGTAAAAAGCTTTTTAGTACCAGAGATTGTTAGGTTCGGAGGTCACGTTACGTTTCGGGTAGAGTATTACGAGATCGCCCGAAACGCCTCGCATGACGAGTCTTTCTACCTTTCTCGAAATCGTGTGTGTGTGTGCGTGTGTGTTTTGAAATGGGGGCTTGAATGACAAGCTTAATCTTGGTTTGAATGACAAACGTTGATTATGTGACTTTTGAAAAGACGAGCGTTTGAATGACAAACGTCGGTTTGAGTTTGAAATGAGCGTTTGCGTGGCAAACGTCGATTTTGAGTTTGAAATGAGTGTTTGCATGGCAAACGTCGACTTTGAGTTTGAAATGAGCGTTTGCGTGGCAAACGTCGACTTTGAGTTTGAAATGAGCGTTTGCGTGGCAAACGTCGACTTTGAGCCATACGAGTCATTGTTAACGATTTTTACGGGAAAAATGCGTATTAAATGATTTTAAGTGTCAAATGGCGGCTTTGAGTTTGAAGATGAGCATTCGGAGGCCGAACGTCATTTCGCGCGTTTTGAAAGAGAGTTCGACGGACGAACTCCGGTTTTGAACCGGGCATTACATTGTTAACGATTTTTACGGGAAAAATACGTATTAAATGACATGCGATCAACGAATCGGGTTGCGACTCGGACTTTGAAAAGTAAATACTATCACAATCCAAACGGATCGAACTTGTAAATGATAGTATTTAAAGCGGTGTCAACGGAATCAAACGATCCGGATTCGTAAATGACGATCAACGAGGCCAAACGGCTCGGAATTGTAAATGACGATCAACGAGGCCAAACGGCTCGGAATTGTAAATGACGATCAACGAGGCCAAACGGCTCGGAATTGTAAATGACATGAAAGTAAACGGAACGAGGTCGGAACGCCGTTTTAACCCGTGATTACTTCTCTTACGGAAAGAGAAGAGGATCGAGGGGCTAAAACGTATCGGACCCCGTTAGACGGAGGCGTCTACATTTTGATAACGACGTTCGAAATGCTTATAGCGACCGGCGCGTAAACCGAGACTAACGGAAGATTCAGAGAGAGGGAGTTATACCTATGGCTAGTGGTCGACTCCTTTGGCTCGGGAGGTGTGTACGGGACACGGAAAGTGATTCGAAAGGTTGTTTCGAAGTTGTAGGGTGCGTATTTGATCGAAATACGAAGGTTTCACGCGAATCGAGACAAAACGGGAGCTCGGGAGGGGTGAAAACCAGTTTGGACCGTGGGGGGGTGATTTTTGGTGTGAAAAATCCTCTTCTTGCCTTCGACAAAGAACTTCTATTTATAGGGTGAAAATTGCAAGAGGAGTCCCACGACTTGGACCGAATTTCAGGGGTTTTGGGGATTTTGGAAATCTGGGACTTGGCCGGGCAATTTCAGAAAAGTGCACGTGAGTCCCACGACTTGGCTTGCAAACCAGGGGCATTTTGGTCTTTTCCCTTTGAAATTGATTGAAGGGTGACTAGAGGGAGGTGGCATGGCTGCCACGTGCCCTCTGAGTCACCAGCTGAGGTGGAAGATTGTTCCCCGGTCCCGGTTTTGTCCCTTTTTTTAAAATAACAGTCCGGGAAATGTCCGAAACGCCCCCGGAAAGTGCCGGAAAATGCGTGTGTGGAAAGCCATACTTTTACGTGAGATGTCACGTGCTAAGTACGGTTCGACGTCGGGATGCACGGGCGCCCCGGACGTCTCGTTGGCACAGCAACGGGGAGTTTAACGAGTTCCGGTTAACCTGGAGCGGGCCAGTTAACGGATTTCGGTTAACTTTCTGACGGATTTGGACGATCCGGATTTGGGTACTTACAGTAAGTATATCCACAATCACCCATATAGCATCCATCTTCCTCAAAGTAGGAGGTAATCCAGTCACAAAATCCATAGAGATGCCCTCCCATTTTCCATTCTGAAATATCCAGTGGTTGAAGTAATCCTGCTGGCTGTGAGTACCCCGACCCGAACTCGTGCTTTTGGGCCTATTTTCCTTAAGTTGCAAAGGATTTACATTAGTTTTGGGTTTGCCAAAACTTATTTATTTATTTATATGCCTTAATTTTGGGCTTACTTATTTATTTATATTAGTTTTGGGCTTATTTAATTATTTATATTCATTTAGTTTTGAGCCTGCCTCCCTTCGGCCCATTCTGCCTATGGAATGACCGGTGTCGTCCGACACAGGACGACCCTAAGGCGGTTAAAGCCCCATGTCGTACGACATGGAAGCTCCCCATCAGCAGCCTATAAATACAAGGCTTTGCTGATCATTTTAAGGGGGGATTTTCTGGAGTAAGGTCACTCTGCCAAATTGGAGAGAAGAGAGAGAAACACACACACTCAACTCCCTCCTAAAACACACACACATCCAAGGGTGATCATCTTTGTTGGAGTTTTGAAGGGGCAAACACCATACTATTGGTGCTTTTGTCTTGTGGACTACAATAGGTAGACCCTAAACCCCTCCTATCTCTGTTTATATCTTATTTGTTCAATCATAGCCATGCATGTTCATTCTATTTGATAATATGTGATTTATTTGGGATTTCTTGTATGATAAAGATGGTGGAGATGTGAATCATCAATATTCACATCTCCTCATCTCAGATCTAGTCATTTGGTACTATTAGCTTCATTAAAGTTTGAATCTTGGTCTCTTTTGTTTGAGTTAGGAGGTGATGGCCCCATAATCATGGCTCAAAATATGTGATCAATCGCATTTGGCCATTAAAGCCATATGATCCTCCCATAATACTCATTTATTATTGTTATTCTACTATATTCAGTTGGTATTATAGCCTAGCTTCATGATCTGAGCAGTGTGGGATCAATCTGATGAAGCCCACTGATGGAGGACGTGTATGTCGTCCGACACAGGACAACCTTAAGGTGTCCTGTGTCATACGACATAAGGCTCCCAAAAAGTCATTTTGACTTCAGTGACTTCAGTAAAACCCAGATTTATTCCCTTTGTGGTTTCATCGTTTTAACCTCAGTCATACTGTTTTAAGTTTGTGTTTTAGCTTAATATCATTGTTTGGGAAGTCTGGGATCATTTGGGTGCAATCTGCTGATAGAGGCGGCTTCTGTCGTATGACATGGACTGCCCTGGGCATCTTGTGTCATACGACATCCGTAGCACAGGAAGTCAATCTTGACTTCATTAACTCCAGTTAACCCCAAATCGGTTCCAGACCCTAATCAGTGTTTTTCATAGTTAAAGTAACCTTGTATTAGTGTTAGATTAGCTTTGGTGGCTTGTCCACCCCCTTTGTAAGAGACAATATGACCCGGTTGTCCTACGTCGTACGACAGACCCTCTTCTGAGGAGGTCCTATGTCGTACAACATTCAACTGGACAGACTGTCTCATCCTTTCCTTGTAATTCGAGTTAGTCAATTGTAAGGGTGTGTCCCCCATTTCAATGGCTCACAAGTTGTATTTCATTTTTATTATCATTAATAAAATCCAATATACATGTCTTGATTGTTGACACGATTTGCACACACCTAGAATGAGTTATGTTGTCCTTGTTTGATTGAATGTCTCGAAAGAGGCAATGTGGGTGAGCTCAATATTCTCTTCCCACGTCGTAACTTGACCCCCGGACCCAACTAAGTGTTTATGGTTTCTCAACGTTTTCCTTAAAACGGAGTGGCGACTCCCATTTTACTAAAACCATGTTCGTATTCCCGTTCCTTTTCAAAATAATCAATTAAAACCTTTTTCAAACTTCCCATGCGCTTTTCGGCATGCCGATCGGGGTATGTTCAGTGGCGACTCCGCTGGGGACGGGGAAAGCTTTTATTTTTTTAAAAAAAATGATAATTGGTATATAGGTGGAAACCATTAAACTTCCCGTTATCGCCTCCTCACCCGAGTCGGGGATAAAATATGGTCTAACAATGCCACGTACCTGTATCCTTTTTGAAAAAAGCTTTTATTTTTGAGAGGGTCTAACTTTCTTTAATCAACTTGGACAATTTTCTCATTCTTTTTGTGTACGAGTCGTGTCATTGTGTGCTCCTATGTGCTTTGCCATGCCTACCTGCTTTTTATGCCTTGGCATGTTGGTACTTGTTAGCGAGGTTTACCCCCCTCCCCCCTTTGCTATTTATCTGGTCTCTGCTGGTGGTTTGCCATGTGTCGGATGACACCCCCTTTCTGGGGAGGTCCTGTGTCGGACGACAGAGGAAGGCAGAGCAGGGCCATTTCAGTTGGCAGCTGGACAGAGTGATTCTGAGATTTTGAGCATGCAGTTAGCTTGTGTGTTCCTGAGATTTAGGGTAGTCCCCTTTTGACTTGCTTATGGACTCTTTCTTTTGGTCTTTTCCTTTTTTTCATACTTGTAATTATTGCATTTTGAAAACTCTTTTTTACGAAAAAAAATAATTTTTTTTTTAGAAATTACCTTCACACTACCCGCACATAGAGTTAGAACCCTTGGAGTGTACGGACGGCATCGCGGACGGTGATATGTCTCGCCTACGCTTGAGTGCCTAAAGTCCTCCCGGCCTATAGAGTGTTAGGAGCCACACCTTGTCCGTGACACACTTTTTACCATGACCGGTTGGTTTTTGGCAAAAATACTTTTCAAAAGATTTTCAAACTCGATTTCCAACACTTCTCACAAAGTTCGATTCGTACCTCGTTTTCAAAGTCTCGGCATACCCTCCCTCTTCATGTCAAAATCAGGACATGACTTAACGTGAGTACATGTCAAAATCTTGAAATGTCTCGACGTAGGTACATGTCGATTTCTCGACTTGGCTTCGCAAGAAGTCATGACGCGTTTTCGACATGTACTAACGCGAGATCATGTCGAATTTTTGACACATACTAACGAGAGGTCATGCCGAAATTTCGCCATGAAGCGACGAGAGGTCATGCCGGATTTTCGACTCGAAGTGAGGAGAGGTCATGCCGAATTTTTTCCAGGATTTTACCTGCGAATTGCTGTCTCGTACATTCATACGTACTTCCGAACCTCTTTTATCTCGATTCGGGACGTTGTTGACTTGGACTTGGTTTTGAAATCCTGAGTTTGGCTTGTTTTGACTTGTATGCCCCTTAGGTTCGCTCTAGTTCGAAATAGGTTAGAATGCGAAAAAGAAGGTGTCCCCCTTTTCCAACCATTCTAGGATTTTAATAAGACGTTGTTTTCTACTTGCACCTAAACAAGTTACTCGCTTTAGTCTGCCTCCCTCGCTCGTGGGCCTTCACAGGTCCATTCTCCCTCTCTTGGACCCTTCAAGGTCCATTTCTCAATCTCGGACCCATGAAGGTCCACCTCTTTATCTTGGACACCAAAAGGCCCACTTTCTTATCCCTTGGACCCTTCAAGGTCCATTTCTCAATCTCGGACCCATGAAGGTCCACATCTTTATCTTGGACCCCAAAAGGTCCACTTTCTTATCTCTTGGAACCTTCAAGGTCCATTTCTCAATCTTGGACTCCCAAAGGTCCATTATCCCTCTCTTGGACCCCGAAAGGTCCACTTTCTTATCTCTTGGACCCTTCAAGGTCCATTTCTCAATCTCGGACCAATGAAGGTCAACCTCTTTATCTTGGACCCCAAAAGGTCCACTTTCTTATCTCTTGGACCCCTCAAGGTCCATTTCTCAATCTCGGACCCATGAAGGTCCACCTCTTCATCTTGGACCCTAAAAGGTCCACTTTCTTATCTCTTGGACACCTCAAGGTCCATTTCTCAATCTCGGACCCATGAAGGTCCACCTCTTTATCTTGGACCCCAAAAGGTCCACTTTCTTATCTCTTGGACCCTTCAAGGTCCATTTCTCAATCTCGAACCCATGAAGGTCCACCTCTTTATCTTGGACCCCAAAAGGTCCACTTTCTTATCTCTTGGACCCTTCAAGGTCCATTTCTCAATCTCGGACCCACGAAGGTTCATTCTCCCTCTCTTGGACCCCGAAAGGTACACTTTCTTATCTCTTGGACCCTTCAAGGTCCATTTCACAATCTTGGACTTCCCAAAGGTCCACTCTTCATCTTGGACCCACGAAGGTCCATCCCTCTATCTTGGACCCAACGAGGTCAACCTCTCACAACCTTGGACCCTTCTACGGGTCATCCCTATATCTTGGTCCATCAGGGGTCATTTCTACAATCTCGGACCCTCCGAGGTCCATTCTTTATTTCTCGAACCTCAAAAGGCCCATTTCGTCCATCTCTTGGACCCACTCTCTCTTTTCCAAAAGCTGACCCCGGGCTTATCATTAATCGGGGCTCCTTCGAACTACGATGACCTGAGACTCGCACCTTGTATGGTAAGAGTTACGTAGGCAACTTTCGCCCGGTCAAACTTTCTAAGCTTTTGTCGCAGTGTGGAGACCAACTAGTTATTTCAAAAGGAAAAGTGTGTTTTTTTTTGGATTGCTTTAAGATTAATTATGCACCTAATTCGATATTTTGCTACAAGGATTTCGGCGCCATGTCTACAAGGGAAAGCATCAAGATCCAAGAAGCCCTCAAGGAGATTCAGAATCTAAGGTTGGAAATGACCCACTCCCGCTACGAAGTGCTTGAGACCTTAAAAGCCTTCGAGGAGCGTCAATTGTCTTGCCTCCGTGACATCCATGAGTACTTGCGAAGAGTTTTGCCCTCCACTACCTCCAAGGGTCCTTCCCATCCGTATGCTTATAATCTCGCTCCTGGTCCCACATACCAAGTTCCCACTTTCGAGATTCCTACCGTGCCTACCCGCTATCACAAGATGCCACCGTCCAAGCTCTCCCCAAAGCCAATTCGTGAGAAGAAACAATGTGATGACTTGTAAATGCCTATGGATCAGTTTCTTGATGTCCTAATGGAGAAGGGTTTGATCAAGCCGTATGTCAGCATTGCACAATCTTCCAAGAAGCCCAATCTTTATACATCCAAGTTTTGCCGATATCATCAGTGCCATGGTCACACCACCAAAAAGTGTTTTTTACTCAAGAAGATCATCCAGGGTTTGATTGATGAGAGCAAGATTGGGAAGCCCTCAAGCGCATTTGCCAACCCTCTGCCTCACAACTAATGGAATCACTCAGTCATCGTGGGTTTTAGTGTGTTGGTCTTTGTTCATCTTGAACACTTAACTTTATGTTTTCAATTAAAAGTCTTTTATTTATTTTCTCTCTACTCTTGAGACATTATCTTGCTTATCTTTGAATGAAAGTTGTTTTATTTGTAAATATCGCTTGATTGCTAACCGCACTGATAACCTCATTAACTAACAAGAACTCATGACAAAGTGAACACGTAATCTCAAGATGACGAATGCTTCGATTGGGGGAGCAAATTCCTTTCTCTTAAACATTCTCTCCATATACTATCCCCATAAATCTCATTCGCGTCCACTCTCTATGTGCGTATTTCATACACTATCTCCATACACCATTTTCGCTTACATTCCATACATTATGTCAAATGCTCTCCTATGCATACACTTTCTACACTCCATTTTCATCCACTTTACTCTCATTTCACAAAGCTTGTTGTTGCTCATCTTCAAAGTAGAGACGCTCGCGCTGCTACAATTCAAAGAAAGGGCAAGGGTCTATTTCCACCCCTCACAAGTGCAACGTGAAGATCAACTTGGGGCTTATCAATTCCCCATTCTCGCTTCTCCTCGGCTTTTCCATTTGATCGATAAGTTTTTATTGAATATGCTCACATATCTTTCCCTTGGTCCAAATACATTTTCCTTACTCAATAAGTTGGTTAAATGAATTTTCATTTCTTTTAAGTACTCTTTAGGCAATGAGAATGTCGTCCGGTAGCAATTGGAGCCGAAACCTCTCACCATAGGAAACCATCCCCTTACCCTTACTACATAATACCCTTTCATTTCAAGGTCGGCGTGTTTTGAAACCCCATTTAGCCATCATCTTTGATAAGAGAAATCTAAGCAATGCCAAAGAAGTTAGCTTCGAGAGACGGCGATGGATAAAATACTCAAGCCATGGAGGAAGGACAAAGATAATCCTCAACTCCTCAGGAGGCCTTCCAAGTTATATAAAAAAAAGGAAGGATTTTAAATCCTCACAATTCAGCAAGAATCTTCAACGTCTCAGGAGGCTTTCTAAAAGAAGGACTGTCGATCCTCACAATTCAGCAAAAGTCCCCGACTTCTCAAGAAGCTCTCCAACGATCAAAAAGGAGCCCGAATTCTCGCTAGTTCGCAAAAGTTCTCGATAGCTTGGACTTCCTCTCACCAACACCTTCCAACCAATCCCAAGCCATCCTCTAGATTTTAGAGGATATTCCCATTACCTTAACCAATCCCAAGCCATCCTCTCGATTTTAGAGGATATTCCCATTACCTTAACCAATCCCAAGCCATCCTCTCGATTTTAGAGGATATGCCCACTACCATCACCCTTGCTTTTGGCCAAAGTCAAAATTTGACCTCTCATCCTTAAAGGCAATCAATTTTCCTCGCCGTAGATTTCCCAAACACATCCCATAACCAACCTCTCATCTTTAGAGGTATAGTCAGTAAAAGGCCCAGTCGACCTCTCATCTTAAAAAAGGTCATGATTCACGAAGATTCAAATTGCCCAATGGCCAATCGCAACCCAAAGCCCAGCCTCGACCTCTACCGAATGGCATTCTCATCTCTTATTCAAAGAGATTCATTCTCATCAATTAAAGACTGTTTAAAAGAAATGCATGTTCAATTCTTGAGTCATTTGGCATCTAATATGAGCATATTGCATACTCTCTCCAAGTTTGGGAACTCGTCTCATTCTTAAAAGCAAATCATTCTTTCAATTCAATAAACACGGTCCGTGAAAGTCTCACTGGGGCTTCGCATTTGTGCCTCCCCGGCACTCCGGTAAAAGCAAGGACACACGTGCCAGGGACATTTTCCCTCGGTTTGCGAGGAAGGAAGAAAAATAGAAGGGGCTATCATCCTTCACGTCCCACTTTTTTCCTTCTACCCCATTTTTGTTCTCTATGTTTTTCTTTCTTTCCTCACAAAGAATAATCAATGCAGCGGCAGCCCGCACGACAATTACAGCAGAGCAACCTCTAGCAACGAGCAACAACGGAGCGTCCTACCTCTCCGACAATCAAACCCGGTCTCACCATCAACCAGCTTTCTATCTATCATTACAATTTCAGATCACAAGCATTTAGCATCTTGAGACTACGTGTTTAATAATCAAAATTTGACAAATTAATCAGTGAGGTCTTTTCTCAAGCAATCAAATGATAATTCTGAATAAAACAATTTTCAAATGTCTTGACAAGTCTTCTTTTCTACAATCTAGGAAGAGCCAAACACTTACTTTCTGTCAAGCAGGGGCTTCCTCTCACTCATACATATATCTCTCTTTGGTCATCCAAGAATCAAAACCCAAAAGTCTTCTCTTACCGTTACGCCCCTGTGGTGTCCTAGTATAATTCTTTTCTTTTACCTTTTGAGTCGACTGAACGATTCCAAGATTAGAGATGGTGCCATAGTACATTTATCAAATATTGGGGCTCTCTTCATCAAGAACGATGGCTACAACAAAGGCCGAGGCTTCAACAGGGTCATATCTAGCAAGAAGGCATCCCTTGTCATCAAGATCAGCATGAGGCAAATTCTTTAAGTCAGTTAGGGGCATAATTGATCATAAGGCATCCTTACTAAAATTAACTTTCAAATTGCCATTTTCCTTGGCACCTTGCTTACAAAATCACTCGTTGGTCTCCACAAATTTCTTAAGGTCCATCGAAGACCTACCTTCGCGACTCCTCCAAAAGTCCCGTGTTATCTTTCCTGTTATAGTTATTTTTCTTTTGGGTACAAATGCCCATGTTATGATTATCTTTCATGTTATGCTTTTATGATTATGCTTCTTTCGGGTGCAAACACCCATGTTATGATTATCTTTCATGTTATGCTTTTATGATTATGCTTCTTTCGGGTACAAACGCCCATGTTATGATTATCTTTCATGTTATGCTTTTATGATTATGCTTCTTTTGGGTACAAACGCCCATATTATGATTATCTTTCATGTTATGCTATTATGATTATGCTTCTTTCGGGTACAAATGCCCATGTCATGATTATCTTTCATGTTATGCTTTTATGATTATGCTTCTTTCGGGTACAAACGCCCATGTCATGATTATCTTTCATGTTATTCTTTTATGATTATGCTTCTTTCGGGTACAAACGCCCATGTTATGATTATCTTTCATGTTATGCTTTTATGATTATGCTTCTTTCGGGTACAAACGCCCATGTCATGATTATCTTTCATCTTATGCTTTTATGATTATGCTTCTTACGGGTACAAACGCCCATGTTATGATTATCTTTCATGTTATGCTTTTATGATTATGCTTCTTTCGGGTACAAACGCCCATGTCATGATTATCTTTCATGTTATGCTTTTATGATTATGCTTCTTTCGGGTACTAACGCCCATGTTATGATTATCTTTCATGTTATGCTTTTATGATTATGCTTCTTTCGGGTACAAAAGCCCGTGTTATGATTATCTTTCTTGTTATGATTGTCTTTCCTTTTATGGTTATATTTCATTCGGGTACAAACGCCCTTGTTATGATTATCTTTCCTGTTATGATTATCTATCCTGTTGTGGTTATCTCCCTTTTATGGTTATCTTTCTTTCGGGTACAAACGCCCGTCTCACGGTCTTTTTCAAGTGTTTTCCTTATATTTGAGGTGACTCCCCTAAATAGTCAACCTTGGGTACAAACACCCACATTATGGTTATCTTTCAAGTGTTTATTGGTTATATTTTCCTCGGGTACGAACGCCCATCCTTGTTATCCTTATCCTTGGGGTGACTCCCCTAAACAGTCAACCTTGGGTACAAACGCCCACATTATGGTTATCTTTCAAGTGTTTATTGGTTATCTTTTCCTCGGGTACAAACGCCCATCCTTGTTATCCTTATCCTTGGGGTGACTCCCCTAAACAGTCATTCTTCGGGTGACTCCCCTAAAACAGTCAATCTTCGGGTGACTCCCCTAAACAGTCAATCTTCGGGTGACTCCCCTAAACAGTCAATCTTCGGGTGACTCCCCTAAACAGTCAATCTTCGGGTGGCTTCTCTAAACAGTCAATCATCGGGTGGCTCCCCTAAACAGTCAATCTTCGGGTGGCTCCCCTAAACAGTCAATCTTCGGGTGACTCCCCTAAACAGTCAATCTTCGGGTGACTCCCCTAAACAGTCAATCTTCGGGTGACTCCCCTAAACAGTCAATCCTCGAGTGACTCCCCTAAACAGTCAATCTTTGGGTGACTCCCCTAAACAGTCAATCTTCGGGTGACTCCCCTAAACAGTCAATCCTCGGGTGACTCCCCTAAACAGTCAATCTTCGGGTGACTCCCCTAAACAGTCAATCTTCGGGTGACTCCCCTAAATAGTCAATCTTGGGGTGACTCCCCTAAACAGTCACTCTTTGGGTATACGAACGCCCATCATCTCACTCTTGGGTACAAATGCTCGTGGCCTTTTGTTATCGCCACCTCTTTGAGGAACTACGAGTTGACTTGATTCCCTCATGGGATACTTAGGAATCCTTTTCGTAAGGGTCCAGCCGCTTGACCATTATGGTCGCTTTTCCCCGGATACAAACGTCCATCCTGATGAACTACGATTCGGCTTGATTCCCTCATGGGATACGTAGGAATCCTTTTCGTAAAGGTCCAGCCGCATGACCATTGTAGTCGCTTCTCCCCGGACACAAACGTCCATCCTTCCGAACTACGATTTGGCTTGATTCCCTCATGGGATACGTAGGAATCCTTTTCATAAGGGTCCAGCCGCTCGACCATCTTGGTAATTTCTTTTACCCGCCAGTCTTTGTCCGGCTCGGGATTCTCATTTTTGTCGACGACCCCACTTCCCGTGGAAGCGACATCGCCGAGGGGCTCTGTGAGTACCCCGACCCAAACTCGTGTTTTTGGGCCTATTTTCCTTAAGTTGCAAAGGATTTACATTATTTTTGGGCTTGCCTAAACTTATTTATTTATTTATATGCCTTAATTTTGGGCTTACTTATTTATTTATATTAGTTTTGTGCTTATTTAATTATTTATATTCATTTAGTTTTGGGCCTGCCTCCCTTCGGCCCATTCTGCCTATGGAATGACCGGTGTCATCCGACACAGGATGACCCTAAGGCAGTTAAAGCCCCATGTCGTACGACATGGAAGCTCCCCATCAGCAGCCTATAAATACAAGGCTTTGCTGATCATTTTAAGGGGGATTTTCTGGAGTAAGGTCTTTCTGCCAAATTGGCAAGAAGAGAGAGAAGCACACACACTCACCTCCCTCCTAAAACATACACATATCCAAGGGTGATCATCTTTGTTGGAGTTTTGAAGGGGTAAACACCATACTATTGGTGCTTTTGTCTTGTGGACTACAATAGGTAGACCCTAAACCCCTCCTATCTCTGTTTATATCTTATTTGTTCAATCATAGCCATGCATGTTCATTCTATTTGATAATGTGATTTATTTGGGATTTCTTGTATGATAAAGATGGTAGAGATGTGAATCATCAATATTCACATCTCCTCATCTCAGATCTGATCATTTGGTACTATTAGCTTCATTAAAGTTTGAATCTTGGTCTCTTTTGTTTGAGTTAGGAGGTGATGGCCCCATAATCATGGCTCAAAATATGTGATCATTCGCATTTGGCCATTAAAGCCATATGATCCTCCCATAATACTCATTTATTACTGTTATTCTACTGTTTTCAGTTAGTTTTATAGCCTAGCTTCATCATCTGAGCAGTGTGAGATCAATCTGATGAAGCCCACTGATGGAGGACATGTATGTCATCCGACACAGGACAACCTTAAGGTGTCCTGTGTCATACGACATAAGGCTCCCAGAAAGTCGTTTTGACTTCAGTGACTTCAGTAAAACCCAGATTTATTCCCTTTGTGGTTTCATCGTTTTAACTTCAGTCATACTGTTTTAAGTTAGTGTTTTAGCTTAATATCATTGTTTGGGAAGTCTGGGATCATTTGGGTGCAATCTGCTGATGGAGGCGGCTTCTGTCGTATGACATGGACTGCCCTGGGCATCCTGTGTCATACGACATCCGTAGCACAGGAAGTCAATCTTGACTTCATTAACTCCAGTCAACCCCAAATTGGTTCCAGACCCTAATCAGTGTTTTTCATAGTTAAAGTAACCTTGTATTAGTGTTAGATTAGCTTTGGTGGCTTGTCCACCCCCTTTGTAAGAGACAATCTGACCAGGTTGTCCTGCGTCGTACGACAGACCCTCTTCTGAGTAGGTCATGTGTCGTACGACATTCAAGGTCCCTGGACAGACTGTCTCATCCTTTCCTTGTAATTCAAGTTAGTCAATTGTAAGGGTGTGGCCCCCATTTCAATGGCTCACAAGTTGTATTTCGTTTTTATTATCATTAATAAAATCCAATATACATGTCTTGATTGTTGACACAATTTGCACACACCTAGAATGAGTTATGTTGTCCTTGTTTGATTGAAAGTCTCGAAAGAGGCGACGTGGGTGAGCTCAATATTCTCTTCCTACGTCGTAACTTGACCCCCATACCCAACTAAGTGTTTATGGTTTCTCAACCTTTTCCTTAAAACGGAGTGGTGACTCCCATTTTACTAAAGGCATGTTCGTATTCCTGTTCCTTTTCAAAATAATCAATTAAAATCTTTTTCAAACTTCCCATGCACTTTCCGGCATGCGGATCGGGGTATGTTCAGTGGCCTCTGATGTTCAGCTTTAATTTGTTGACAAGTTAAGCACTTTGAGACAAACTCGAAAATTTCCTTCTTCATACCATTCCACCAATACCCTCTATTCAAGTCCTGATACATCTTGGTGCTTCTAGGATGAATAGCAAATCGGGATTTGTGGCCGTCCTCTAACACTTGTCTTTTGATCTCCGGTGAAGAAGGTACACAGATTCTACCTTTAAATGTTAAGATCCCATCTTTGTTCAAGAAAAACTCTCCAGTCTTTCCATCTTGTAACTTTCCCAAAATTGTCTTCAATTCTGTATCATTCTGCTGAGCTTCCAAAAGATCCCCATATAGAATAGGAACTGCTCTGACATTCGCAAATAACATATCACCTCTCAATTCACGAGACACCAAGGATGATAAATTAGCCTTATGGCTAATAGTATCAGCCACCACCTTAGCCTTCCCCGGATGATAGGAGATGACACAATCATAGTCCTTCAGAAGCTCCAACCAATGCCTCTGTCTGTTGTTCAACTCCTTCTGGGTAAACAGGTTTTTCAGACTCTTGTGATCAGTGAATATCTCAAATTTGGCTCCATATAAATAGTGTTTCCACTTGTGAAATGCAGAGACAATAGCAGCTAACTCCATATCGTGGGTAGGATAATTCTGCTCTGCTGGTGATAACTTCCTCGAAGCATATGCAATTACCTCCCCATTTTGCATAAGGACACAACCCAATCCTTCTTTGGAGGCATCACTGAAAATAACAAAATTCTCGCAACCCTCTGGAAGTGTAAGGATCGGAGCTGAAGTCAATCTCTTCTTCAACTCAGTAAAGGCAGCTTCACACTTAACATCCCATACAAATGGTACATCATTTCGAGTCAATCTGGTCAACGGAGTTGCAATCCTCAAAAATCCCTCTATAAATCTTCGATAATACCCCGCTAGACCAAGGAAACTGCGAACCTCAGTCACTGTAAAAGGCTGTTTCCAGTTGACCACGGCCTCAATCTTTGCAGGATCCACAGCAATACCAGTACTGGATACCACATGACCCAAGAAAGAAATCTGTTCAAGCCAAAACTCACATTTGCTGAACTTGGCAAATAACTGTTTCTCACAAAGTACGGATAGAAAAATTCTCAAGTGCTTCTCGTGATCTTCCATAGATTTTGAGTATACCAGGATATCATCAATAAAAACCACAACAAAACTATCAAGATACGGCTTGAAGATCCTGTTCATCATGTCCATAAATACTGCTGGTGCATTGGTCAACCTAAAAGGCATAACAAGAAATTCATAATGTCTGTACCTTGTTCTGAAAGCTATTTTAGAAATATCATCTGGTCTGATTTTCAACTGATGGTATCCGCTATGCAAGTCAAGCTTGGAATAGATAACGGAACCTTGGAGTTGATCAAATAAGTCATCAATATGAGGAAGAGGATATTTGTTTTTGATAGTGGCTTGATTCAATAGTCTGTAATCAATATATAACCTCAATGTACCATCCTTCTTCCTGACAAACAAAATTGGTGCTCCCCAGGGTGAAACACTGGGATGAATAAAACCCCTGTCTAATAATTTCTGCAATTGAATTTCAACTCTTTTAACTCAGCTGGAGCCATTCTAGAAGGTGCTTTAGAAATTGGTGAAGTACCTGGCAATAAATCAATACAGAACTCCACCTCTCTATCTGGAAGCATAGAATACTCAGTTGAGAACACATCAACATATTCATTCACAAATGGAACACAAGATAGTTTAGGAGACTTCTTACTAGAGTCTAACACATATGCCAAGTACCCCTCACACCCTTTTGATAATAGCTTTCTAGCCTTTAATGCAGATATAACATGAATGCCAAATAAAGACTTATCAGCATCAAATATAAACACAGGCACATCAAGCATAGAAAAGGCGACTCGCTTTCTACGACAGTCCACCAAGGCATGACAATAACTCAACCAACCCATGCCTAAAATAACATCAAAATCTCGGATTGGTAACTCTACCAAATCCACTGGTAATACATGCCCACATATAATCACCTCACAATCATGATAAATCAAAGAGGATTCAAGGCACTCTCCCACAGGAGTAGAGACCTCTAGCACAAAAGGCAACAACTTAAGCAACTTATGCAATGTTAATGCAAAATGAGATGCCATATAAGAATGGGACGATCCAGGGTCGATAAAAATACGAGCCCTGGCCCCTGAGACAGGGACTATACCTCTAATGACCGCGGTAGGATCTACCTCGCCTCGACCCAAGGCAAACACTCTACCTTGCACTCTCTCCTTAGGCTTCCCCTCAACATCTCTCTTCACACCACCTCTTGGCTGGTCACCCTGAGGTCTGCCACCCGCAACTTGACCCCGTTTAAATTTAGGACAATCTTTTCTGAAGTGCCCCATTTCTCCACAACTCATACATTTTCCTTGTTTACTCCAACAGCTGTCTTCCGAATGTCCCACCTTCTTACACCAATTACAGACATTACTAAACTTGTTGGATACAGGATGAGTAGAAACTGTGACATTTCCTCCTTTAGCCACTCATGGAGTCAAGGCTTCGCCGCCCCCGTTACCGTCCCCGAACCCTGGCCTGGAAACTTGGGTTTGATTCCACTACCTTCAGGTCTGCCCCGATGTTCTCCAATGTCATTTTCAATTCTATATGCCATGTTTACTGCTGCCTGATAGTTGGGAAAATCATGTGTCAATAGCTGCTTTCGGAACTCCAACCTCAGTCCCTTCACAAACCTATAGACTCTCCTTCCTTCCTCTGGTAAAAAATGTGGACAATACCTCGCCAGCTCTGTAAATTTTGCCGAATACTGGGCCACTATCATTGTCCCCTGCTCGAGCCTCAGAAACTCAACCTCTTTCTTGTCTCTGGTAATCACTGGAATGAAATGTTCTTTAAACCTTCTGGTGAAGTTATCCCAAGTTTGGGGCATGTGGTCCTGCTCCCAACTCTCCTTAAGTATTTACCACCAGTGTTCTGCAGGACCTTCTAACCATCTTTCTGCTATCACTAGATATGGATCCCCCATTGTAGCTTGGTGGAGCAATTTTAACAAATTTTTCTAACCTGTAATCTGGCCTTCCCTCAGTTTGTTGTTGTGCCTGTCCCTAACCTGCCATATTCTGAAGGAAAACCCTGAACATAGCCATCATTTTAGCATTCTGGTTTCCCCGGCTCCCATATCACCCATATTTCCCTGATCCCTTTGTTGGTCATCACCAGTTCCAGCCATTACACCAATCCCTGCATTAAACACTCGGCGTCAGATATCACACACTCCCCCTTAGACTAGACAACTACCCTTGACTTCTAACCAATGCTCTGATACCAACTGTGGGGCCTCCCAAACTCTGGGACCTATAGACTCGTGTCCTAAGCTGGAGGGTCCCAAACTACCTCCTTTAAAAAAAAACTTTTTTTTTAGATTAACTTGAAAAGTATAACAACCCTTTTACAAATCAACATCAAAATAACCACTCTACTTGGAGGTGATATATAAACCTGCTTTAACAAGTTATAACCTGTTTAAGTTACAAACACTACAATGTAAAGCCTTACACAAGCCAACTTTGAAACAAAACCAACTCCCAGGTTAATTACAACACAACATACTGAAAATGTTTATAAAAGTTTTATACACAACTCTCTCTAAAAGAATAACATCAACCCCGACCCCAACTCCCAAACCATAACATACCCTGACAACCTAAAAAGATACCAAACTCCTTTTCGGCCTCACCGGTCCGGTCCTCCTGTCTCAGCGGGATCTAAAACAATAAAGGGAGAAGGGGTGAGAATAAATCTTAGTAAGCTATTATGGATGCAACAATATGCCATATAATATGCAACACATAAACAGGTTGATCATAATCACATTGGTAAAGCGGTAAACACATTTCGTTACATGTCTGACCAATAAGTCGTACTACATCGGGAGTATAAACTCCACTTATTTGTGAACTTCTTATGCATATTCACGTCTTATAAGACCCATGTTTCAGAGAACCATATAAGACTCACAGCTATATGTAAGGCTTTTGGCACGATACAGAAACTGTCCGCAGTCTGTGGCCACAGTGGGGGAGCTGTCACAAGTATAATGAAATCTGAGCACCTTATGGAACAACTTCTCATAAGTGATCATATTCCATTATACCCCTGATGATCAGCTGATATAACCACATTCAAGCACATAATAGATACTTGAAATTAAATCCACACATTAGGATATCAATCCATAACATGGTACTATTACTCATGTTAAACCATCACAATAGTGCAACATATATTTAAACACTATTGAATAACAACAATCCCACAACAGGGTATTAATACTCCTGCTTAAACCAATGAAGCAGTGCAACATATATTCCATGCACTATATAAACCAATAACCATGAATATGTACTCAAATAGGGACACAATAAATATATCACCCCTACATATTCATGACGTAATATTGAACACTTTCTATAAAGGTTCCATATTCATTTACCAAGTTTTATCAACTTTGGCTCAATATTTACAATGCCCTCCAACCATTTTCAGGACATTATTTAAAGTCCCTCCCAATATCATTTTGGACCATTTAAGATTCCATAGTGGAGTACTAATGTTGTACTAGAGTTATATTTAAAGAGGGGCTAAATCCATACTAGTTTGATTAGGTTTAAATGGCCTAGAAAATGACCCTTGAAACTGCACTGGGCACAACTCGTGCCCCATGGCACGACTCATGCCCTTGGCCTCAATAATAATCAGCACGGGTGGATAATTTTTCACGATTCGTGGTCACGAGTGAAGGGCTTAAGAAAGACTCGTGCTCCAGGGCACGAGTCGTGCCCTTGCCCAGAATTTCATACAGTTGCTGAAATTTCATCATCCAAGGCAAGAACACCATTTTTCCCTTCAACTCAGCTATTTCAACCCAAGCCAACTTTACTATATATATATAATTGAGACCATAAACATACTCCCTCTATACCATGTACTATGTATACAACAATTTCCCATTTCAAACCAACCATGAATATCAACCTTACCATGTTCATTCCAAAACCAAGCTTTCCTTTTATTTCCAAAGCCAAATAAAAATGCCAAAATACCAAAGCCCATATATATCATCATAATATCATCTTTATATATATTATGAACAATTATAGAAAGAAATCATAATAACTTACTAAAAATAGGTCGAAATAAAAAGAAGCTTTAATCGGCTATATTTATTCTACTCGTCTCCCTGATCGATAATATGCAATCAAAACCAGAAACGAATTGACGGTTGATTTGTTATAATTTTCTGAAGGTAACCCTAGGTTGGTAGGATGAAACGTAGGGGAAAAGAGTACTGAGGAAGATAATGAAGTTTCTGGGAGGAATTTGATATTTATATAAAATAATTACACTCTAGCTCCTCCAAGTTCTAACTAACTACAATCAACCCCTTAACTTTATATTTACACCTTAGCTCCTCAATACTTTTTATAACATTTCATTTAAAATTTCCAAATATTGCATATTTACCATAAAATTTCCCATTTATCCATTTAGAAATTATATATTTAAAATTAATTTATTAACATCTAAAATCACGTAAATTAGCAAAATATTCAATTAAACACGTAATCACTCCAAATATCAAATAATGTCTAACATGAGATGCAACGCACCCCACCCCCCATGTGCTTCACGTGTGACCAAACTGGTGTCTAGGTTTAGGGTCATGACAGAGGTTCTGCCTACGTGAGAGCAGAATTTCTCACCTCTTTAAACACTTTCCAAACATGTACCCTAGGAAAATAGAGCCATTGGTAAACACTCTTACCCTCAATCTTCCGTTCATCTCTTTTTACGCGTCCTACGCTATTTCTGATTCGATCAAAATGTAGACAAAACTCTGTCTACGGGTCTCGAAGTGATCCTCTCTCTATCACTTTTCAGTTTTTGAGAAAAGTGATTTAGGGTTAAAACATAGATTTTGACCCATTTTTTACTTATTATGTCATTTACCGTCCGAACCGTTTGGTTCGTCGATCGTCATTTTCATCTTTCGAACTGTTTGGTTCGTTGATCGTCATTTACCGTCCGGATCATTGGATTCATTGATATTGTCATTTACATATCGCTCTTTACCGTCCGAACAGTTAGGTTCGTTGATCGCACCTTTTACCGTCCGAACTGTTTGGTTCGTTGATACTGTCATTTACCGTCCAAACCGTTCGGTTTGTTGATCGCATTTACTTTAACGTCCGAGTCATAAACTGACTTGTCGATCGTCCTTTCAATACCGTCATTCGCCTTGAAGGCCTATTCCTTCTCCATTGTTTTATCAAAAAAGGGTAACATTATAATGCCCGTTTCAAAATCAAAGTTTTTCATTCAAACTCCTTTTCGAACTCCTTTTTAAAATCAAAGTTTGCCACGTGAAACTCCTTTTCAAAATCAAAGTTTGTCATTTAAACTCAAATTCAAGTTTGTCATTCAAACTCATTTTCAAAAGTAACACGAACACACACATGCACAATTTTCGAGAAAGGTAGAAAGACTCGTCAATACGAGGCATTTACGTGATCTCAACATATTCTTTCCGAAACGTAACGTGACCTCCGAACCTAACAATCTCTGTTCAAACAGCTTTTTCCAAAGTTTTGGCTCATAATCAAAATGGCGTGGCGACCTCTTTTCCATGAAATCAAAAACCAGCTCGCAGCCCTCGCGATCCGGGTAGTTTCAGTTGGCGACTCTGCTGGGGACTTAACATGTTTTTCAAAATTGCCCTCGTTTTAAAAACATTTTGTGGGTCAAACTTTCGTTTACCCTTCCTCATTTTCTTGCTTGTGTATTTTCTTACTATTTGGTGTTACTTGCTCTTCTTTTCGAAAAAAAAAAGAAATTTCAAACAGCTCCGATTTTCAAAACATTGGACTGTTTTCAAAAAAAAAGATGTTGCTTTTCATCTCATTCAAAATCATAACATGTTCGTGCATATTCGTTCATAACTGGTTTTCGTGCAATATTTTGAACTGCTCATAATTTCTTTAAAACTCATTCTGAAAATATCTATTTTACTCAAAAAAAAGAATTTAGTGACCTCACACTACTCGTATTGCTGCCGAGGTACACTGCACACTACAACCCTTAACCCAGGGTGACCGTTCAGCTGCAACCTGATTGGCCTTCCTATGCCTTTCGAGCGCGCATGGGGTCATCCCAAACAGCCCATCCTAGCCCGTGTAACCATGCACTCTTTGTGTCAAACTTCGTCCAAGACCTTGGTTGGTTTTTGGCTTAATTCGTGTCATTAAGCCTAAGTGTATATTTTTTACACCGATCTCTCTAACAAGTCAAAACTTAAAAGTTGAGATCAAAGGTCATTTCTTGACCCGAAGTCTTAGCTTTTGTCTTTGACTTTGACCCAGAACCGTGTTAAGAACATACCCGAAGATTCAATGTGACGCAGTGTCATCAAACCCTCAACATATGAACCCTACCTGCCACAACTTGGCCAACGCCAAAAGCTAAGGCCCCTCACGAAAGCGAGTCAAGAGAGGTCATGCCGAAATTTCGGCACGATTTCTGCCTTAACTCGAGGATGTTGACTTTGACTGAAACCCGTATGGCATATGCGTTAAAAGTTTACATGACTGGCTAGCCTTAAGTTCACTTTTCCTTTTGTTAGTGGAATCCGCTTGCCCTATAGGACCCTCGCTCGGGATTGTCCGTCCCGGGAAAAGGATTTACAGGTGAAAGACGAGAGACCTGTAGGCGTAGCGTCGGGATCCACTGATCTAAGACCTAGATTAGTTGCAAAAAAGAAGAGCAATCTTTTCCAACCATTTATGACTCTGAGAAAACGCATTTTAAGTAAACTTAAGTGGTAACTGCACGTTGCACAAGCCCAAAGCCTTGAGCCAAATACCCCTTCCGAAACCTAAGCCCTACCTTTCGTTCCCTACAGCGAACAGAGAGTGGTTCAGAATTCCGGGTCAGCGCCTTGCCAGAATTACAGTTACGGAAGCGTCAGACAGTTCCTCAGTTCCTACAGTTAGACTCTCCAAGATGTTAGATTTGCCGAGAAATCGTGACGGGAACGGAACCCCACCATGGGTAAACGATTTGACACTGGAAGAAGCCATCCGAGCCTATGAGGTTCACAAGAAACAGAAAGAAGATCAGCAGAATTTTGTGCTACAGCTTCTGAATGAGAAAGGTATAACAGCTATCCCCTAGTCAGATGGTACTTTCGTCTTAATCGAGGACGACAATCCTCCCCGATCAGTTCCCCAAACCTTCAACCAGGTTCCTCCGCCTTTGAATTATGGAAATCCTTCGATTCAAGGAAATAGCCGACCAAGGCTTCATATTGCCACTTTCCAAAGCACCCCTGTTATATACGGCCAAGCCAGTACTACCCCTTTCACTCAATACAACCAGCACAACGCTGAACTCTCTCAAACTGATCCAAATATCCTTCAATATCCTCCCAGGTTCAACCCGTTGCCCATATACTAGCCTCAGAATAACGGGATTAAACCCCGATTTAACCCAGAAAAAGCTCCCACATATCCAAATATCTCAAGCCTGTCACCTTCAATCACTGCCTCTCTGATCGCAGCACCAGTCACCGAGCCTCAAAGCCCACCATTGGATCCAACCTTGGTCTGGATGATCGAACAAATGAAGGAAAATGAAAGCCAGCATGGGAAACTCCAAGAAAGAGACACTCAAATCCTCATATTCGGGAATGGTCACACCTCTTCCCGCTAATTTCAAAGTGGCGGAGATGGACATTTTCGACGGAACTGAATGCCCTCAAACTCATGTTGACACTTATGTCCTCGGCATGAGAGCAAAAGGGGCCACCCTCCAACAAATGGTCAACCATTTCCAACACACTCTCAAGATTTCAGCGCTACAGTGGTTCCTAAGGGTCAAGCCCGAAGACTGCCACACTTGGGATCAGAACAGCAGCATCTTCCTCGAACGGTACCGGTCCAACCTGGAATGGGAAACAAGTCGTGAAGAGTTAATCACCACCGAACAGAAGGCAGATGAAAGTGTTGGGGAGTTCTACAAAAGATGGAGTTAGAAACTTTCCAAAATCATGGAACCCCTCTCCAAAGATGAATAGATGAGGATCTTCAGGTCCTGCTTGAGGCCATCCATAAGAATGCTCATTAGCCATCACTTCTATCCTGATCTCCGTATGGTGTAAGTGTCCCAATCTGAACCGCCAATGTTCCTTCAGCCCAATTTAACGTTTTCCACGTCAAATAAACATTTAAGGGCATTTTGGTCACTTTCTAAGATAATTTAAACAAGGAAGGACCTTAAAGGAACAACAAAAATAGGTTGGATCTCGCTGAGAAGAGTCATTTCCAAGAAATTGACCAACTTTTCATTAAATGCAAGTGCCTAAAACGTTTCGCAAAATCGTGCACGCTGACACTCCAATCCGCGCGGACAGGAATGAGACTCAGTCTCGTCCGCGCGGACATCTTCGAATCCTAAATTCAGCCTATAAATAAAATCATTCTCTCTTAGTTTAAAGGATCCTTTTCCGAACCCTACTTTTATATTAACGAAAAAACCCCAGAAAACAGCCTAACACTCACCCAAAAACACTCATCTAAACACAAAATCCAAACACAAATCTTGATCATATTCAAGCCCTAAACACAAATCCAAGGAAGATAGGGTACAACCATTGGTAAACCCTCCTTCTCCTTACCTTAATCTCCCTCATCCATGCATACATCTCACATTTAAAAAGATGTAACTTGTTCATTTACTTGTTGTTCATCTCTTTTCTCTTTCTTGTCCTAGATCCAAGAGGATCTCCATGGAGTTCATCTCCATGGATGATTCTCTACAAGGATCCACATTCTTTTAACTTGTTGGTCCTCTTTTTTTTTACATAAAACTAATTGTTACTTGATCTCTTGGCCTAAAGTGTGGTCACCTTGGAGTTCATCTCCATGGATGCTCACACTAAATGGTCCATATCCTTATTTTTCATCTTCTTTTGTGTTATTAGTTCTTACTTGACCTAAAATGTGGTCATCTTGGAATAAATTTCCATGGATGACCATTTCAAATGGTCTAAATTGTTTATTTCCTTGTAAATATTTTTTCCTAGCCTAAGATCTCCACCTTGGAACAATTTCCATGGATGAAGATCACTAAGGTTCCTAGGTTACAAAAAGGGTGAAGTTGATACATTGAGTTCAAAGATCTCAAGGATGGTCATCTTAATGACCACCTTAGAAATCCACTCTAAAGTTGATACACCCTTAACCTAAATTTTATTTTCATGCATTAATCTTTATTTTATGTCAAATCCCCCCATCCTAAGAAAATGAAGTGCTTCCAATTCCTAATGTACCCTAAGGATGGCTTGATATAGTAGATCACCACTAATCATGTTTAGTGATCACTAATCAAAGCCTAAGGAAAGTGGGGACAAGCATGGATGCAAAATTCAAACCTATTTTTTCTTATCATTTTCTGTTGCAAACTCCAGTTCTGATTCTGTAACTCCAGTTGACATTCTGGAAATTACAGAATCAGACTGGAAAGCTGCAAAAAAAAAAAAAGAATCTTACTATCCTATCCGCGCGGACAGGATTGAGCCTCGGCCTGATCCGCGCGGACAAGAGTGTCATGGACAAATATTTTTGTTTTCAGCCCTTTTTCACTCACAGAAGCACACTGTTTTGATTAATTTCGCTTTGTCCAAATCAAATTATTTATTTTCGTAAAATCCTTTTGCAAAACACACACACACACACAAAAATGGTTTCAAGTTAGGAAGATTCGTTTTACAAGGCATTCCGGGTGAACGTGCTAATCGTTCTTCCCGGAGTGTAACGTGACCTCCGAACTCACTTCTCTCATTTTGGGCATTTTTCAAAGTTTTGGCCCTTAAACAAAAAACGGCGTGGCGACTCCGTTGATTTTCAAAAAATAATCGGGTACATCACAGTGGCGACTCCGCTGGGGATTTAAAAAAAAACTTTTTTTAAAAAAATAATAATAAAAAAATGGTATTTGGTATATAGGTGGAAACCATTAAGCTTCCTGTACCGCTTCCTAACCCGAGGCTTGGGATAAATTATGGTCTAACAAAGCCACGTACCGGTATCATTTTATAAAAAAAAAAAAAAGCTTTTGTGGGTCAAACTTCCGTCCCGGCACTTGAAACCATTTGTATGTGTGTGTGTTGTTTCCCCCATTTCGCGTTACTATCTTTTGACCACCTCGGAAAAGTCAAAATTTTGACTGTCGGACCCGTTTCCTTAACTATTTGAATTTTGTACTTATGTGCTTATGTGTTTATTTGCTTTCAAAAAAAAATATTTTCAAAAATATTTTCAAAAAAAAAATCATTTTCAAATTTTTTTTGCATCCATCATGCTCTTAAAACACATGTGAAAATTTCTATTTTACTCAGAAAAAGAAGATAGATTGCCGCACACTACGCGCACTGGACCTTACACTGCACACTACGTCCTTAACCTGGGAAAATCCCAGTAGCAGCCCGTTTGGCCTTACTACGCCTCTCGGTGCGAGCACGGGACTACCCAAACATCCCTTGGAGCCTCGTGTCGACCATGCACTTGTCCGTGACACACTTTGTCCGAGACCCGATTGGTTTTTAGTTTGGTCTGTGTCGTACCTTGTTTGTGTATACACCTTGCCAGTCAAACCTTAGTCGGCACGCCAAGTCAATATCTTTCGAAGACCCTAATCAGTCGAAGTCATGCCGATTTTCCGTCACGGACTTTGACCAAATCTTGACTGGCGCCTTGACTTTGACTTTGACTTGCACAACTTATGCATCGAATCCCGGTATGACACTGAGTCATCAAGGACTAACGACTATACCATGTCTAATTACGGCCTAACTGACGACGGGTCAAGATCAACTATGGACATTTATCAGTCAAGGCCATACCGACTTTCCGTCGAGCCCCTCAACATGATCTTGACCTTTGAAGTTAGCTTTGCCCGTAATTTACATCGAATACGCGTTAAGACTCGATTACCCGCCAGACTTTAGGTTCGTTTTTCTTTTCAGTCAGTGGGACCTGCTTGCCCTACGGAACCCTTGTTCGGGGTTACAGGTTGAGGGTCCGCAGGCGTAGTGATGGGTCCCACTGATCCAGGACTTAGAATAGTTAAAAAACAAAAGGAAAAAGAAGAGCAATCATTTCCAACCGCTTAGGTTTTAATAAAACATGTTTCAAGTAAACAAGAACAAATAACTGCATGTTGCATGAGCCCTAAGCCCAAACACCTACCCTCCTTCATTCCCAAATATCTGAACCCTCGTGTCTTTCCCCCGCAGCTCCTCACAAAGCTTGGTTTCGGGCACCGGGTCACCGTCTGATCAGTTGGGAAGAGTCAAGCGCATCGTCAGCTTCACCATTTGTTTCGACTCCGAGTTTCAGAATGTCTGCATCAGCTGGTAACGATGGGGACAACATCACTCCGCCTCCCGGGACTCCCCAAACAGAACAGCAATGGAATCAGTTAGCCGAACAGATGAGATTGCGACAGGAAGCACAGATGAATAGCCTTATGGAAGCTATTAGGAGCCATGGTTTGGCCGCCAGTCTCAATCCCGATGGCACCTTCACCGTGGAAGAAGAGGAAGACCCCAATCCCACTCTTGGTCGCCCTGACTACTCCAGAATGCCACCACCAACCTCCTATGGTACTACTACCAGAGCCCATGCTCCTCGATCTTTGGGTCAGCCAGCTCCCCAACTACAGACTACCGGATCCATGCAGCCTGACGGGACAAGCCAGATAGCAGCCTCGGTGGGACAAAATCGCACGGAATGTCTTCTCATGGTTGGGGTACCTTGAATGCCACAAAGAAATTGGGATCCCGCCTCAGTTTGGAACCGATCAATCCGGACCTTCACAACAGCTTCGTAGTGCCGCAAAGAACCGTTTGGGATGCCACCACGCTTGGTTCTGGGGCACAAATGAGCCCTCCTCGTAATGATGCTAGTTCACCGCTCCTAACACAGCTTCCACGAACCCATTTCTCACTCAGGGTTCAATGGGCCACCAAGCCCCTGTCCCAGTTTCATCAGAATCACCAGGACCGCAGTATCCTCCTGGTTATACACCCTCGCCATAGCCAGGCATGCAGTTCAACAACCAGGGACACCAGCCCGCACCTAGGCCTACTTATGAGTCTCACCATGGAAACCCGAGCTACCCGGCTACCTCGGGTCTGGACCCACCTTCTCTGCCCCTGGGAAACCCACAGCAAGCTTTCGGGCTCAACCATCATGTTCAAGCTCCTACCCCTCAAGGCAATCCTGGTCAAGGGTATGTTTACACCTATGCTCCGGGATATGGTATTCCCTCCACTAGCCGCCAGTGGTAACTCCTGCCTCCAGCTCAATCACTGGTCTGAACGCTATGGCTCCACCACAGGACCCTCACCTGGCCTGGTTCATGGAACAACACAAGGAAATGAAAGCACAGATTGCTGAATTAACTGCTAAGAAATCCGCCTTCCGGCCTACGGACCCGGACTCCATTGTTCCCCTACCCCACAAGTTTGTTATGCCTAATCTGGACCTGTTTGATGGGACTGCATGCCCGAAAACTCATCTGGACACGTATACCTTGGCAATGAAGGCCAAAGGGTGCACAAATCAGCAGCTGGCCGACTATTTCAGCCTCTCTTTGAAATCTAGTGCTTTAAAATGGTTCTTTCGTTTAAAACCCGAGGCCAGGGCCACATGGGACCAGATTACTAGCGCTTTCACCGAGAAATACAAGGCTAATCTGGAATGGGAAACAAATAGAGTTGATCTGCAGACAACAGTGCAGCGTCCCGACGAGAATGTCGGAGATTTTTACAAGCGGTGGAATTTGAACTTAGTGAGATGGCCATTCCTCCTTCTGAAGAGGAACAGTTGGATATCTTCCAATCATGCCTGAAACCGCATTTGAAAACTTCCCTTAGCAACTTCCCCTACCCGGACTTACGTGTTATGGTTAACTCCGCGGCTAAGTTTGAAAAGTCTTATAATCAACAGCAGGCTGCTGCACCTGCCTACAGATACAGGGCTCCTCCCTCCAACACCGCTCCTGCTCCTGCTAAGGGTAAAGAGGTGATCAATTACGCGGGGTAGGAATGTAATAATGCAACTTCTTTTGCTCCCAGGAAATCAGCTGAACCCAAACCTCGGTTCTTAAACCTCAAAAGCTTCGAAATGCCTCTGAACGACATCTTTAGAGGATTGGTGAAAGAAGGTTTACTACGGCCTTTGGAAAACTTCCAGCCCAGGAATCCGAATGTTCCAGTGGATACCTCTAAGTATTGCTCTTTTCATCAATCCCACGGACATCTGACAGATAATTGCTATACTCTGAAAAAGGCAATCCAAGGTTTGATAGAGCAAGGAAAGTTGGAAGGACCCGAGGGGCCTAATACAGTCAAAAATCCTTTTCCAAGAAACCATAACCAAGTGAACATGATTGAAATCGGAGAACCTTCGCATACCCAGGAAAATGTGGAAACTGATGAAGATCTCCAAATACCCATGACCAACCTTGTCGAGGATCCTGAATTCGGATTCCCTCTCAGCCTTGAGGATGATGAACAAACCAACCCTCCATGGTCCCATGTTAGAAGTTTCTTGCAAGAATATGAAGCTCGCTACTTCTCGGAGGAAGGGATACCTTACACCGAAAACTGGGGCTGTTCAGATCAAATCGTGAAAGAATCATTTACACGAGATGATTAGAGCACTCAAGGAAGATTGAACAAGAAAGCTTTAGGCAGGCGCCTGTGATGGGGCTTATCAGCAATGAGGCCGAAGAGCACCTGGAATTAATACACTTTGCAAGTTGGTTCTGGGAGAAGCCGAGTACGATCCCGAGGACAGTGAAGACGAAAATTCACAAGAGGAGGACTGTTTCCATATCCTGCCTGGAGTCAAATACGTGCCGCCCCCTCTCACCCTTTCTCCGCAGTTCCTGGGAGGAGAAGCTGAGTCGCAATTGCCCCTTCCGACATTGGGAGCCTATGACAACTTCTGCAGTTGCACGCACTCGTCCTCCCCTAATAGATTTGATCGGCGTTCTCTCCTAGCCGAAGTTCAGACAGTATGGGATGACGATTCTGATGATAGTGATGACGATGATGACGACGAGAGTGAGGAGTCAACTGAGGCCCAAGATCCAGAATCAGTCTGGAACAATCATGTCGGGAATGACCTCATGGGTGCCAGCCACAATGGGTGGTTGTCAGCCAGTGACGATGAAGGGCCGCCAAAAAATATGGGTCGGATGCCAATGGAAACGGGCCCCCACGAGGTGTTCCTTGTAAGATGCACTTGTGGTCAATGCCCGGATACTTCAGGGGATGAGGAGCAACATAGCCCACTCGAAGAACATCACGGGTCCGAAATCCTAGAGAACAATGTTCCCTATAAGAACCTAGTCGGCGAATGGAGAAATTTTGTTGACGCACTGGTCGAAAAGGGAGGTTTCCAGCAACCGGCAGACGATGAATTTTTAAACGTCATCGGGTCTTTTTCTTCCTCCCCTAGAACTGATGGCATCAGAACTGTAAGGGTCACAGCTGAGCCTCTCAAACACATCGAGTGTATGGAATCACTGAAAAGGGTTATGGACCTAAACGTCTCCCCAGTTGCCTTCATACCCATGGACCCGCATGATGCCTTCTTAATTGCTCCCGCACCCGACAGTGGACCCCGGGTACTCCTCATCAGGACCCAGATATACCGAGCCGCTACGTCAAACTATAGAAGGGAGCATTGTTTGTCCTTCACATGTGGTTGCCTTGTTTGCAAGGGCGAAAGGAAAAAGATATATGATGAGATGGAGGCCGACAGTCAGAAGATTGAAGAAACTTCGGTGGATGACCACGAAATCGAGGACATGAAGGCCATGAATTTTCCTGGGGCTGAATATGTAGACGTCATAGAATTCAACACTGCTTACCATGCTTTGGGGAAGAGATTCTCGAACATCCGATCCAAGCAGATAGTTGAAAATCTGTTAGAAAAGGGGAGACTGACTCCTATCCTCCCTAATGAAAAAGTAACCATGGTCAGATCAAACCCGCCCAGAGGCAAAGTAACAATCCTTGTCAGGATTACCCAAGAAGAAATCACTTTCCCCGAATGCATTTTAGCTCTGAGAGAGGTCCTGGACACTGGCATGATACCCGATGCACCTCCCACACAGAACGCCATAATCATCTCTAGCGCCGAGTATTACAAAAAGGAGCCAGATTTGCTGCACTATACCGGAGATGAAAAGGAAAAACCACCGAGCCCTGAGAGTAGCAGCTCTTGCTGTATGATAACTATGGGCAAGGCAAGCTATGATTATGAGGACGAATTGGAAGATGCCCACTTTTGTGGGCCATCCAAGGAACGACAACGCAATCCCAGGTTCAGAAGCCCGTGACTTGGGAAGCAATCCGGAAGGCTGCCCATGTAGGAACCAGTAAAACTCAAAATCCCCAGGCTCAACCTCTCACCATTGCTAAGCTCCGTCAGAACCAGTGGCCAGTTGCCAAACAAGCTCCTCCGTTGACCTTGGCAGCATTGAAGAAATCTAGTAAAGAAGCAATAGATAAGGAAGTCAACCTGTTGACTAGATCCGGGCAGATCTACCAAGGGAACCCCAAGGCTGATAAGAAGGCAGCAGATCAAGCACCTGGGGAGAACCGTAATCCCTATGCCAAGACTCCTGACCCCGAGAAGGAGGATCCCATGCTCACTCAGTTGAAACAGACTCAGGCCAACATATCTCTGTGGTCCTTACTTACCTCATCTTATCCTCACAAGCTAAAATTGGAAGAAAGCCTAGCCCGCACATTGGTCCCTATCGATGCTACCCCTGAAGACGTGGTGCAATTGATTGGGAACATCCACTACGGGAACATAATTACCTTCACAGATCTTGATCTTCCTCAGTTCGGAGCCGATCATAATGAGCCTCTCTTCATCACGGTCCAGCTAGACGAACGACGTCTCCCTCGGGTTTTAATTGACAATAGGTCCGAAATGAATATCCTCCCATCCAAGATCATGAGTCTGCTCGACATCAAGTCTACGGATCTGAAGCCTTCCTCCCTCACAGTCAAGGCATATGATTTGACATCTCACACTGTACTTGGAGTAGCTACTTTGGACCTCTAGTTTGGCAAGAAAATGATACCCGTGGAATTCCAGGTCATTGATATTCCAATCACCTTCAACGCTCTGTTGGGAAGACCATGGTTGCACCAAGTCAAGGGGGTCACTTCGAGCCTCCATCAGTGTGTAAAGTTCGTCTTTGACGGGGATCTAACGACCATTTATGGGGACCTAGTCACTTTGGAGGGAACTTATACGGGAGGAATACCTATTCTGGAGATCAAACATGATGAGGACGGCCTCATGCTAACAGGATTCACAGTCGAACCTCCTAAAGCCCAAGTTTGCAACGTAGATCTGACGATCACTCAGGACAAAGTCCCTCCAGTCTTGAAGATGATGAGAAAGATGAGCTACCTGCCTGGCCTAGGTCTGGGGAAGCATCAACAAGGAACTCACAAAGTCATTGAGGTGAAGGAACAGAAAACTCGCCACGGCCTGGGATATGAACCAACCTCGGTGGATACTGCGAAAGAAAAGGAAATTGCTCAAAAGGGGGAGAAGTCGCAAGAGGGGTCCCGATCAACGGTCCTAAATCTCTCCCTTTCAGTCCTAATCTGGCTGACTACTTTGTAAAAGGCTCTCTACAGCAGGATAATGCCACAGTCAAAGAGCCTACTCCTACAGAGGGATGGCTGAAACTACAGGGTAACCTCAGAAAATTCAGGGGAACCAAAGCTAATCCAGTCCGTAGAATGTTTCTAGATCTACCCAAGATACCTGGGGCTACCACCACCATGGAGAGCGAGTATACTTTCAAAGGCGTGCCAAGCCTAGTAGAGCAGTTCGAGAAACTTACTACCGTGATCCCGATTGCCCAGGAAGGCCCAAAGGCTGAGTTTGAGCTGACAGTGCCAAAAGCTAAAGCCGTAGAGTTCCCTTCAGATGACTGGGATGGTCCTGTTATGCAGCAGTTATTTGGAGAAGAGGTTCAGGTGCCAGACCTGATTGACTTTGGTTCAGTTAAGGAGATGGTAGCAATGATTGAGGGAGGAGGACAGAAACAATGCAATTCCCGAGTCATGAGGCCACTGATAGAAATGGCACTAAAGAATTGGGAAACTCTCTCGGGTCCGTCCGCAACCAAGGAGGAAATGATCGCAAAGCTTGGTTTGGTCCCCCGTCCCCTTGTGTCAACCTATGTAAAGTCTTCCGAGTCTCTCATTGTTGAGTTCGAGTCTCTAGAGTCGTCCGATGGCCTTACGCCTGAAGACTACGAGGTTGTAGCAAATGCTGTATTCCCTTTCGTTCTCAATGAAGTGATGGACCTTTCTGAGTATCCCCTGATTGCCACTTTAACTAATGATAAATTAACTAATAACCTAAAAACAGTTAATAATGATTCACTAGATAAAGAAGCAGAAACATTAAATGAACAGTATATTAAAGAAATCTTTAAGCAGGTTGTTCGAAAAGAGGAAAATCGAGCCCAAGCTGCCGAAGAGATTTTGACAAGTGTGAATCTGGGAACTGCGGAAGAGCCTAAAGAGACGCAGATTGGTAGCTTCTTCGAAGGAATTGAAAAGGATGCTCTGATTGAGCTGCTAAGAGAATTCATGGATGTGTTTGCATGGTCCTACAAGGATATGCCTGGCCTCGACCCTTCCATAGTCGAACACCGGATACCGCTTGATCCAGAAGTCAAGCCCGTAAAGCAGAAGCTGAGGAGAATTAAGCCCGAATGGTCTCTGCAGGTGAAGGAGGAGATAGAAAAGATGCTCAGAGCAGGATTCATCAGGGTCATTGAATATCCGACATGGCTTTCCAACATAGTAACGGTGACCAAGGCCAACGGGAAGATCCGATGCTGTGTGGACTTCAGAGATCTGAACAAGGCTAGTCCAAAAGACGATTTTCCCCTACCAAATATTGACATGCTGGTGGATACCACGGCCAATTATGAGGTTAAATCCTTCGTCGATGGCTTTGCCGGCTACAACCAGATCAAAATGGCAGAGGAAGACCAAGCCAAGACAGCCTTTACAACCCCTTGGGGAACGTACTGCTACACGGTTATGCCGTTCGGACTAAAGAATGTCGGGGCTACTTACCAGAGGGCAGCTACAGCCTTGTTCCATGACATGATCCACAAAGAAATTGAGGTCTATGTAGACGATATGATTATACATTCCAAAGGATCCGATGGCCAACACTTCGTTGATCTGAGAAAATTCTTCTGCCGCCTTCGAGACCACAGCATGAGGCTGAACCCAGCCAAATGCACCTTCGGCGTTAGACGAGGCAAGGTGCTAGGATATATGGTGACGGAACGGGGAATTGAAGTAGACCCCCAGAAAATCAAGGCCATAGTCGAAATGAAACCACCTCGGACGCTGACGGAAGTAAAATCCTTCATGGGAAGACTGCAATACATAAGTCGTTTTGTAAATCAGCTGACCTCGATCTGCGAGCCGATCTTCAAGTTGATGAAGAAAAGTTCCTACACGGAATGGACTCGTAATGCCGCGCTTTGAAAAGATCAAGGCGTACCTTGTGAATCCCCCGATTCTTTGCCCGCCACATCAGCAAAAGCCACTATTGCTATATCTAACTGTCACGGATACAGCAATTGGGGCTATGCTAGCTCAAGAAAAGAAAGATTCCAAGGTTGAAAACGCCATCTACTTTGTGAGCAGAAAGCTTCAAGGAAGTGAACTCAATTATTCTGCTTGTGAAAAGACTTGCACAGGCCTGGTCTGGGTAGTGGGGAAGTTGAAGCACTATATGCAGTCTCACCCAATACATCTGGTCTCGAAATTGGACCCCATCAAATATTTGATTGACAAACCCTCCATCTCCATGAGGTTGGCGAAATGGTCGTTCTTTGTGGCAGAATACGACATCACTTACGTGACGAGAAAATCCATGAAAGGGCGAATAATGGCAGAACAGTTGGCCGACTTCCCAAGTGATGAGTCCCGAGGACCTGAACCTCAATTCCCTGATGACGGAATCTTTGCTCTAGAAGGAGAAAATCGTTGGCAGCTCTTCTTTGACGGGGCGTCAAACAAAAGGGGAAATGGAATAGGAATGCTTTTGGTCGATCCTACTGACGAGCATACCCCCATAGCAATAAAGTTGAACTTCGAGGTTACCAACAACGCCGCCGAATATGAAGCTTGCATAGCCGGGTTAGAGGCCGCTCTTGAAAGAAATATCAAAGAGTTGGAAGTGTATGGTGATTCTGCCCTCATCATCAACCAGGTCTCTAACAAATGGAAGACCGTGGACCCGGGTCTGCAGAAATATCACACTTATATGGAAGAGCTAGTGACTCAGTTCAAGGAAATCAGCTTTCATTACTTGCCCAGAGATCGCAACAGGTTCGCAGATGCTCTGGCAACACTAGCCTCTCTCGTTGAAATACCTGAAGGAAAGTCTGTCAAACCATTCAGAGTCGGGAGGAGAGAAACCCCAACTTATTGCTTTGAGATCGAAGTGGAGGCCGAACTGGCCAATGATCCCTGGTATACCCAGATTTATCAGTACTTGATGAACGGCAAAGCCTCTTTCAAAAATGAAGATGGGGAATATAAAGAAGGAATCAAAGCGAAAAGCCTCTCAGCTCTGAAACGACTAGCTTCCCACTATGTTCTTTTGGGAAATATGATGTACAAGAAGCGCTATCAAGGCCCCCTCCTGCGGTGTATCAGCAAACAAGAGGCTACTAAACTCATGAAAGAAATACACGGTGGTACCTGTGGCCCCCACATGAATGCCTAGGCTTTAATGCAAATCATACTGAGAATGGGGTATTTTTGGATCTCCATAGAAACTGACTACATTCAGTTCGTCAGAAGTTGCGACAAATGCCAGTGGTACTCGAACCTCAACCACTTGCCTCCGCACGAGCTCTACTGCATGACAACCCCTTGGCCTTTCGTCACTTGGGGAATTGATGTCATAGGCAAAATCACACCACCAGGCAGTAATGGCCACGAATTCGTCCTGGTAGCAGTGGACTATTTCACCAAATGGGTTGAAGCTAAATCCTTTAAAGTCCTTAACTCAAAGAAGGTAGCCCTCTTCATCAAAGAGAACATCATATGCAGATACGGGTTGCCAGCCGAGATTATCTCAGACAATGGATCCCACTTTGAAGGGGAATGCGACAGGCTGCTGGCGGAATTCAGAATAACCCGTCACAAGTCATCTCCCTACAGGCCCCAAACTAACGGAGTCGTCGAAGCAGCGAATAAGACCTTGGAAAACATCATTCGGAAAATGGTTGTCCGAGGCAGAGATTGGCCTGACAAGCTTCACCTTGCTCTCTGGGGATACAGAACATCCGTTAGAATGGCAACCGGGGAAACACCATTTGCTCTCACCTACGGAATGGAAGTCGTGCTCCCAGTCGAGCTAGAGATCCCCTCACTCCGTATGCTACTAGAAAGTCAAATCAATGAGGTCGAATGGCTCCAGAGTCGCCATGACGAATTGGCCCTGCTGGACGAACGTCAATTAAGAGCCATGGAACATATCCGAGCTTACCAAGGAAGGATGGCCAGAGCCTTCGATAAGAAAGTAAAACACCGGGACATAAGGGAAGGTGACCTCGTTTTGAAGGAGAAGCCTCCAGCCCGCATCAACCCGCTTGGCAAATGGGAGCCTGTCTGGGTCGGGCCGTACGTCGTTCAAAATATCTTCTCTGGAGGAGCCATGCAACTTGCAGACCTCGACGGAAATCCTTTTGTACACCCAGTAAACGGCAACAAGTTGCGCAGATACTACGCGTAAAACACTGAGTCATCTCCCAATAAAAGTGCTAAAAGAGTAATACCCAACTAGGTTGAAAACCCGAAAGGGCGGCCTAGGTAAAAGACAGGGTTGCACAACAAAAAATAAATAAATAATAAAATATACACATATAAAAAAATCTTAGTGCAAAAAGAGTAATACCCAGCTAGGCTGAAAGACCCAAATTAAAAAAAAAAAAAAAAGTGAGAGAGAGGGGCGGTCTAGGCAAAAGACAGGGTTGAACATAAAAAAAAAGAGAGAAAGAAGAAAAAAATCTTAGTGCAAAAAGAGTAATGCCCAGCTAGGCTGAAAACCCAAAAAGGGCGGTCTAGGCAAAAGACAGGGCTGCACATAAAAAAAAATTAAAAAAATTAACTGAGTCGAACTACGGAGACCTGAGCCCTTCAGTCCAAGGGAAACGTAGGCAGCCGAAAACGGTTCGGTCTAAAACACAAATAAAAATCATACTTTGTCATCAACACATTGATCAAGCCATGAAGGCGTTTTGAAAAACTCTAAAGCAATTCACATATTCATTACAGTTAAAAGCTTTTTGATGAGTCTAAGCTCGGTTCACTCCTACAACCTACAACCTGCTAAAAGAAACTAAAATACCTAACAAACTAATGTGCCTGCTATGACAAGCAGGGGATACTCAGAGACCTCAAGGTCACTCCAAGCTACTTGTACTAGCGTCTCCCCTCTTCTTTCCTCCTCTTCGGGTCTTCTTCCTCTGCACAGGAAAAATGTCAGTCCTCCTCCTGCCAAGCTCGCATAGGGGCGGGATCCATCAAGCTGCATCCGCTGTGGCCTTATTAGCCCTAGCCTCATCTCTCATCTCCTGCACTCGAGCCGATAACATGGGAATCCTCCCCTCCTGTCTCTTGACATAAGCCTCGTAGTCCGTCACAACATCCCTGCTCTTATCATGAGGATAGGCCCTCGCCTCGGCCCTCCTCATCTCTGAAACTGTCGTATCTTCCAAACCAATAATGGCCTCACGCCTCCTCAAAATAGCCACCTGTGTCTCCCCCAGATGTCTCTCATACCAATCCAAGTACCAAGTGGTCAGAAACACGTGCCCTGGACGCCTGAGAATAACCCTGGGAGGAAAGACGTCATACCTCCATGCTCGGGAAAGGAACGAGAACACTGAAGGATCATCCATCGAAGCAGAAGCCACCACCCTGGTAGCTATGTCCTCAAAGCCCTCTAAAGGAGTCTGCTCCAAGCCAAACTGCCTACGAACCAGAGCCGGAATATAAAAAGTAGACTGAGAAAGTCCCAGAAGCATAACCACATGAGACCCATCCTGAAGTACTCTCCGAGTCTCTACCCGCCAATGCGGCACCGACCACTTGATACCCTCAGTCCGGCGACAAGCCATCCAGTACTCCCATGAGCCCTGATCATCAAGATCCACAGTAACTCCCCTCCTGGCAAAAGTCCAAGGCTTGATCGCATCAGAAGTGTCGCGAAGGACCCCCAAACGCTCCATCAGCCACATGATCAACAGAAACGGGCTTCCCCCGTGCATATACCGCCTCCCGATAGCCAAACGGTCGAAAGCATGAAGGGTCTCTCCGGAGATCAAGGGAACAACATCCCGGTCAAAACGGCAGTGGACAACCACATCCAGCAAAGCCCGGTGACAAATCTCGAAGGAGTAAACCATGAACAAAGTCCCAAACATGCAGACTGCAAAAGCATCCCAATATGCATCGTCAATCAAGCCTAAACCCCTAAACCTATCAGGAAGACCGAAAATGTCAAAATGATCAGGACCACGGATCATACCTTGTGCTTCCTCCGGGGAAAGATGAAGAAGGTTGCACAACCTATCAACAAAGGAAGCTCCTCCGGGCAAAGGGATCGCAATGTCTTCCACCTCGGGACCACCAAGCAAAGCTCGGAATTCTTCAACAGTCGGGACCACCTCGTTGTAGGAAAAGCAAAAGACATGTATTCTTGTATCCCAAAATGAAGCGGAGGCGCTCAAGAGATCATAATCCGAAACCAATTCCTTGAAAGACCACAAGCATTTTACCTTGTACCTTTCTTCAAAAAATGACCTCCTCTCGTGCATGATCTCCCGGGCCCACTCCTTGAACTTGTTGAAGAAAGACATTTGAGATTCTTGGGACAATTTTGATGGATTTTTCATACTCACAATTCTCTCCATGGATTTTCTCTCCTTCTCCCCGAAACTGCAGTTTGAACAGGTAGTTGGAGAAGATATTTGAATTAAAAGAGAGGAAAACCAGATTCAAAGCAAAAATTTAAATGCCAGTGTCAGACTTCAGTCCCATCCACGCGGATGAAAATGAGGCCCTCATCCCCATCCGTGCGGACAAGAATGTCACCATCGTAAAAATCTGCAGCTAGCTTTATCGCCGCACCGCGGAGGAATATTTCATCCCAGCCGCTCGAAACATGCACAAAACCTGTTCAGAACAATCCATATACCAAATATTCACACCCTTGCCAAAAAACCGGGCTCATGCAACATTCACATGCATAATAAAAAAAAAAAAAGAAAGTAAGTGACAATAATCCTAGATTATTATATTTCAAAAAAAAAAGGGAGAAAATGTGCATGAAACATAAATTGTATCTGTCCAAACAAACAAATCACTAATCAGAATCATCAGAGGCTAGCGCCTTCCCTCGGTCCCTCTTGCGACTCGTGCCCATCTCCTCTGCAGTCATGAACATCTCAGGCTCGGGGTCGTCATCCTCGTCTCCAGAAAGAGGCTCGTCTGGACCAGTCGGTACGCCATGATAGGGCAGGCCGAGATCCGCGAAGAAATCATACCCGAACGTGAACGCGTCGGATCCCTGGCCCTGTGAAGATGATCCACCCTGGTGCCAAACGTGCCCCGGTCCATGCAAATCCCCGAGGATGACGTGATCTGGAGGCAGCTCCCTGCTGGAATCCATGAAAGGAGATATGGGGATGTCCGTGGAGGGCTCGGAAGGAGTAGGGGAGGGCTCTCGCTCTACCGGCACCGACTGTGCTCGTCTCTCTCTGCCCCGAGCGGCCCCACGGGTGACGAGCCGTCTGATGAACCTCTTGGCCCCAATCACCTGCCGCATCAGCTTCTCGACAACCGTGGTCGGGAACTACACAGAAACAAAGGCGTCAGAAGTGGTTGAAAAAAAAAAAAAGAGAGAAGAAGAGACAGAAGAAATAAAGAGACGTACCCTCATATCCGGACGAGGCCGGAAGGCTCGGGGGGCCCTCTCAGGAATGGGAATATGCACCCTCAATCTGACCCCATCCTGGACATATGAAAAGTCTGACCGAGGGTACCGCACAACCGGGATCCCCTCTCTCTCAAGCACCTGGGGCATCCTCAGCCTCCTCAACACAAACATCGAATACTGCTCATCCGTCACAAACCCAGAAAAATGATGGCCGCCCCGGTAATAAGCCCAAGTCTCCGAGCCCTCGGTCGGACTCAACATATCAGCAGGAGGCTCCATCGGTGTCATCAAAGGCGCGCCATCGCCATGCTGACGCGTCACCCTATCCCCCAAGTAATAAACGTCACAAGATAACCCCCTCAAAATCCTCCTCTCTACCGTCCATCTCTCTGCGCCCTTCAGCTGCTCCACGTCAAAACGACCCCAGGGGTAGAACTGAATCCCCTCATCCGTCTCCGCTCCCATCAGGGGCCGACACTCCTTATACTTGAGGGTCATGCGGCCCCGAGCACCCCTCTTCTCCCTCGCCTGCCTAGTCCAAGAAAGCATGGCCGGGTACGCCCCGACGTGCTCCGCCGGCTGTCGCCACATCGAAATGCAAAAAAACTCCAGAGCCCACACCTGCGAAAGGAAAAGATTACATCAGTTAAGTTCGAAAAAAAAACAATATGTGCAAAAGGAAAAGAAAAGAGCAGAAGCTTGTACCTCCAGAGGAAACTCGAAGCACGTGAGGGAGCTCATAGCCTTCCGGCTGTACCTGTCCAGAGCAAAATATAGCTCCGCTAAACCGGCCTCCCCCAAGCCACCTCTCCAGCTCTCTCCACGTCAGTCAACGTCCTCAGCAAAGCAAACACCGCCGTCCCCTCGGCATGTCCAAACAATGTACTCGAAAAAGTGAACCACAAAAAAGACCTAGCACCGTCGCAGCCTATCCTCTCATCACCCTCGTATCTCTCTATGCTCTCCACGATCTTCCCGTGGATCACTGCATACTCCATCCCCATCCCCTTCTTGGGACTGGGGACAAAACCTAAAAGATCCTGCAACTCCCGGTCACTGTAGTCATCCCGCCACTCAATGCTGCGTCCCTTAAAGGACAGGCCCATAATCGCAGCATAATCAGAAGGCGTGACTGTAGCCTCGCCCTAAAAGAAGTGGAAGGTATGGGTCACGTCCCACCAATGCTCCGCCAAGGTAAAAGTCAAACCCTTACTCTTCGGCAACTTCACCAACCCCCTCAAACACTCAACGAACTCATACAACCCCGTCTCAATAACACCGCCTCGGACTCATCATCACCCCTCTGCCCAAGACCGGAAGCTGGTCCCACAGGGTAATCACCGCCTCGACTGATCCGCGAGTCTTCAGCTTATTCAGCTGATCCTGCACAAATCGATCACCACCCTGCGATTGAAAAACAAAATGTCAATAAACAATCACATTTGCATTTAAAAGCATACACAAGCATCATAGACATAAAGTTTTGAAGAAAATTCGGCAGCATAACGGCGTACAATAAACTCAACCCCACTTTTCTTGCACAGAAGACAAAGTTTTGAGATTTTCAGCAATCACCATTTAAAACATTCATTCATACAGGGACATGTCAATAACAAGAAGTCAACAGAAACAAAACTCCGTCCCGTTTTTCATAAAATAGCACACAAACAATTTTTCACATTCATTCATTCATAAGGAGTAAACAGAAACAAAACTCTGTCCCATTTTTCACATAAAATCCTATTTTCACAAAATGGCACGCATGAATAATTCTTTACATTCATCTCATTCATAAAAACATCATCTCACTGCAAAAATCCCACATGCAAAAGTCCATCCCGGATTCGGCAAAATTTTCGTCACCTCATTATTTTAAAAGTGGCAAATCGCCCATTCTTTTTTCAAATAAAATGCATATTTGAATTACCCACATACTCAACACAACATGCAAATCATCAAATTCAAATTTCAATGCAAAGAACAAGGGTTTTCAAATTTTTCAAAAAAATAAAATCCTATTCGAATAAAAATCGGCAAAAATAATAAATGGGTTCAAAATATACCGTGCGAAGATCCAGATCAGTGGACCAATGCTGCCACATATCGGGGTAGGATTCCTCCGAAATCGATTGCGAAAGCGAATAATGCCTCCGCATCCTCACGAGCTCTAGCCTCCTCTCCGCAATCGGACCACATCCTTGACCTTGGATAGTAGCCTCCCCGTGTTCCATGACTCAAAAATCGAAGAAAATCGAAGGATTTTGAAGCTTCTTGGTCGGCAATGGCGATTTCGTCTCTCTCTCTCTCTCTCTCGTAAACTGCACGGGCGGTAAGGAAGAAAAAGGAAAGGCCTCGGCCTTTTTAAAACCTGACTCCACTTCGCTCCTGTCCGCGCGGACAGGATTGAGGGGTAAAATCCCTATTTTGCCCTTTAAAATTCCAGAACTTTGCAGTTGACCCCGGACTTAACTGAGGATAACCAAAGTTAAGCCAAGTTAATCCCCTTTCAAAAGAACCCCACGACAGTAAAACGAAAGACCGTTTTCTCCGACGAAAGCTAACGAAATACCGTTTCTTTCCTCGTTTTCACCTACGGCAGTAAAACGTAAGCCCGTTTTCTTCGACGAAAGTTAACGGAATTCCGTTTCTTTCCTCATTTCCATCCCCGACAGCTTTCGAACTACGTATATGCTTGATTCCCATTCGGGATACGTAGGTAGCCTACCATAGGTCCAGCCACTTGACCAATACGGTCATCCTTTTCCCCAGCAGTAAAATGTAAGCCCGTTTTCTCCGACGAAAGCTAACGAAATCCCGTTTCTTTCCTCGCTTTCACCTACGGCAGTAAAATGTAAGCCCGTTTTCTCCGATGAAAGTTAACGGAATTCCATTTCTTTCCTCATTTCCATCCCCGACAGCTTTCGAACTACGTATAGGCTTGATTCCCATTCGGGATACGTAGGTAGCCTACCATAGGTCCAGCCACTTGACCAATACGGTCATCCTTTTTCCCGGCAGTGAAACGTAAGCCCGTTTTCTCCGACGAAAGTTAACGGAATCCCGTTTCTTTCCTCGTTTTCACATCCAGCAGCAAACGTAAAACCGATCCCTTCAAATAAAGTCCACCAAAAGACCGTATATCCCCTTAGAGTCCATCCCCAATGAAAGGATACGAACCATCAAAGGAAATCATTTCAAAACAAGTTGATACCTCCGGATCACCATTTATAAAGGTTCGAGGCACCTAAAACGCCATCATCAAGGTTTGAGGCACCTAAAACGCCATCATCAAGGTTCGAGGCACCTGAAACGCCATCATCAAGCTTCGAGGCACCTAAAATGCCATTATCAAGGTTCGAGGCACCTAAAACGCCATCATCAAGGTTCGAGGCACCTAAAATGCCATCATCAAGGTTCGAGGCACCTAAAACGCCATCATTAAGGTTCGAGGCACCTAAAATGCCATCATTAAGGTTCGAGGCACCTAAAATGCCATCATCAAGGTTCGAGGCACCTAAAACGCCATCATCAAGGTTCGAGGCACCTAAAGCGCCATCATCAAGGCTTGAGGCACCTAAACGCTATCACTAAGGCTTGAGGCACCTAAACGCTATCACTTCGGTTTCGAGGAAAGCGATAAATTGCAATCATCCTCTGATTCGAAAAACCGAAATCATTACCAGGTTGACATCCTAAAACAGTCACTCTAGGGTCGACGTCTGAAGATAGTCGAAAGACCCGAACTACGACCGGCTTGATTCCTCTTAAGGATACGTAGGTAGCCTACCATAGGTTCAGCCAGTAGACCAAAATGGTCATTCCTTTCCCTAGCGGTCCGACCAAAATGGTCACCCTCTTTTCCCCAACAGATTGGGACCTCACTTTTATCGACGACCCCACTTCCTCCGAAAGTGCCATCGCCGAGGGGCTGCTGTAAGTGTCCCAATCTGAACCGCCAATATTTCTTCAGCCCAATTTAACGTTTTCCACGTCAAATAAACATTTAAGGGCATTTTGGTCACTTCCTAAGATAATTTAAACAAGGAAGGACCTTAAAGGAACAACAAAAATAGGTTGGATCTCGCTGGGAAGAGTCATTTCCAAGAAATTGATCAACTTTTCATTAAATGCAAGCAGCCAAAACTGCTTTCTGCAAAATCAGGCACGCTGACACTCCAATCCGCGCGGACATCTTCGAACCCTAAATTCAGCCTATAAATAAAATCATTCTCTCTCAGTTTAAAGGATCCTTTTCCGAACCCTACTGTTATATTAACGAAAAAAACCCCAGAAAACAGCCTAACACTCACCCAAAACACTCATCTAAACACAAAATCCAAACACAAATCTTGATCATATTCAAGCCCTAAACACAAATCCAAGGAAGATAGGGTACAACCATTGGTAAACCCTCCTTCTCCTTACCTTAATCTCCCTCATCCATGCATACATCTCACATTTAAAAAGATATAACTTGTTCATTTACTTGTTGTTCATCTCTTTTCTCTTTCTTGTCCTATATCCAAGAGGATCTCCATGGAGTTCATCTCCATGGATGATTCTCTACAAGGATCCACATTCTTTTAACTTGTTGTTCCTATTTTTTTTTTACATTAAACTAATTGTTACTTGATCTCTTGGCCTAAAGTGTGGTCACCTTGGAGTTCATCTCCATGGATGATCACACTAAATGGTCCATATCCTTATTTTCATCTTCTTTTGTGTTATTAGTTCTTACTTGACCTAAAATGTGGTCATCTTGGAATAAATTTCCCTGGATGACCATTTCAAATGGTCTAAATTGTTTATTTCCTTGTAAATGTTTTTTTCCTAGCCTAAGATCTTCACCTTGGAACAATTTTCATGGATGAAGATCACTAAGGTTCCTAGGTTACAAAAAGGGTGAAGTTGATACATTGAGTTCAAAGATCTCAAGGATGGTCATCTTAATGATTACCTTAGAAATCCACTCTAAAGTTGATACACCCTTAACCTAAATTTTATTTTCATGCATTAATCTTTATTTTATGTCAAATCCCCCATCCCAAGCAAATGAAGTGCTTCCAAGTCCTAATGAACCCTAATGATGGCTTGATATAGTAGATCACCACTAACCATGTTTAGTGATCACTAATCAAAGCCTTAGGAAAGTGGGGACAAGCATGGATGCAAAATTCAAAACTGTTTTTTCTTATCATTTTTTGTTGCAAACTCCAGTTCTGATTCTGTAACTCCAGTTGACATTCTGGAAATTACAGAATCAGACTGGAAAGCTGAAAAAAAAAAAAAGAATCTTACTTTCCTATCCACGCGGACAGGATTGAGCCTCGGCCTGATCCACGCGGACAAGAGTGTCATGGACAAATATTTTTGTTTTCTGCCCTTTTTCACTCACAGAAGCACAATGTTTTGATTAATTTCAGTTTTGTCCAGTCAAATTATTTATTTCTAGAAAATCCTTTTTGCAAAACACACACACACACACACAAATGGTTTCAAGTTAGGAAGACTCGTTTTACGAGGCATTCCGGGTGAACGTGCTAATCGTTCTTCCCGGAGTGTAACGTGACCTCCGAACTCACTTCTCTCATTTTGGGCATTTTTCAAAGTTTTGGCCCTTACACAAAAAACGGCGTGGCGACTTCGTTGATTTTCAAAAAAAAAAATCGGGTACATCACACATGGTCAACACAGGTTCCCAATTCGAGAAAGACTTGAAAGAAAAGCCGGCCCCGAGTCCTGCCCCTTCTTATCACTATGAGGCAGCCCTGCCCAATCTAATATCTTCCCCAAACAAAGGGAGGGAGGTTGACAGAGTAGTCCATTACATTCAGAATGGAGCACTACAAAGAAGCGGTGGTCCCCCAAGACAATGACAGCACTATGATAATTTTGGAATGCCCCTGAGCGAGGTATTCGATCGTGTAGTAAAGCAAGGTCTCCTCGCACCTATGGAAAATTACCAGCCCAAATTCCCCAATGCCAACTGGGATGAAACCAAGCATTGTGCTTTTCACAAATACCACGGTCATACAATAGACAATTGCACAGTTTTGAGGAAAGCAATTCAAGGATTGATTGAAGAAGGAAAGTTGGAGCACCCCCGCGGCCCCAATACAGTTGGAAATTCGTTCCCCAGGAATAATGGGGTGAACATGGTGGCATTTGGACAAAATATCGTGCATGGATGAGTCCCCTTCAATTCCTATTTTCGTATCAGGGCACACCAATATTAAATGATCGAGAAGCTTGGACTAACCCCTCGTGTCTTAGAGTCTAGCTTCGAAAAACATCCAGAGTCCGTTGTTTTTGAGTATCTCAAGTCATCTGACGGCCTTATGCCTAAATTTGTAGCAGACACTGTGTTTCCTTACATTTTGAATGAAAAGTCCGACCTTTCTGAGTATTCCCTCATTGCCACTTTAACAAAGGATAAATTAACTAACAAAGCAAGACATTTAATAATGATTCACTTGATAAAGATTCAGACACGATAATTGAACAATACATTAAAGAAATCTTTAAGCATGTTGTCAAACGAGAGGAAAATCGGGCCCAAGCTGCCGAGAAAGTTCTAACCCAAGTGAATTTGGGGACTGCTGAAGAGCCTAAAGAGACGCAAATCGGATTACCTATCGAAGAAAGCTCACAGCCCAAGAGGAGCGTCATTACCAGAAAGTGCAAGCCATGCTTGAATAGAAAAAAAAAAGAGGGAAAGTCATACAGTCAACCTTCATAGGTTCTAGTACTTTTCTCATTCAATCAAGTCCTCCTCGGACATTGTAGTTAGTCTTAATTTTCTATAAAAAAGAGTCTTTTTCTTTTCTTGTTAGACTTGAGACATTATTTGCACACCTACATTACAGTTAATGAAATGGTTATATTTTATATGATCACTTGCATTGCTCAACAAATAATCTCTGAAAATAATTAATGTTCTAATTAATCGGTGTGAGAAAGTCAGCTAATGCCTTCCCTATACACGTTCCTTACCTCACTAAGGCCTCCATCAAACCATACACTCTCCAAAACATGTCCCCACCATCACCTTGACCAAGTCAACGACGACGACAACATCAAGGAACAACAAAAGTCACTCAGCATTGAAAGATTGACCCCATGTCGACAACAACCTAGGGGCTTGCCTTCGCCCTCATGTACATCAAGAAAGTTCAAGCAGGGGCTTGCCTTCACCCTCATGTGCTTCAAAAAAAAGCCCAAGCAGAAGCTTCAAAAAAATGAGAAAAAATGAGGTCAAGAACCCAGCACCGCCAATCATAAACTTGACAGATGGGCAAATTCAGAAGCTCGAAGAATGGAAGTTGTCGATAACAAGGGAGCAGCTAAAGCAAAGTCAAAAGAATATCATAAGTCCTTAAGCTATACTCAAATTCTTTCTCCCCCGATGAAAAATGATGATTAAGAAGCAATGAAGTCATGGAAGTAGCCGTCAAAAAAGACTTGTCAAGGAATCCTCTCAAGGCCCGTGCTTCATCATCCAATCTTCCTATCCGAGCCTTTTTCACCAAAGGGACCATAAATGTTCATACCCTTTCCCAAAGCCAAACATAGTTCAGCCAGAACTACTGTGACCTCCTTACACTAAGGGGAAAGTAACCAACCAGAAATGGTCCGGTCATAAATACATATAGATCCCATAAACCCGGTCTCATCGATGACCTCCTCTATATATAGACCTTTCTTTCACACATAACCAACTTTGATTCGCGATATCGGTTGACTTTCTCCTCATAATTAATCAAGACGTTTGTTCATATCGAGATTAGTGGTTGAGTAACCCGAACATTAAAAAATGATTTTAAGCAATCTTGTGATCATTGTGAATAAAACAAGTTTTCAAATGTCTCGACAAGTCTTCTTTTTCTACGATAATAGGAAAAATAGAGCTAAACACTGTGTTTCTGTCAGCAAGGGCTTCCATACACTTTTTCAAACCTCTCTACGCTCATACTCTCTCAAAAGAGTCAAACCCAAAGCGAGTTTTTGTGTCTGCATTAAACTAGGCATCCACATAAAATCGGGATTCGAATCCACTTCTCTAAAATACGTCCTTGAAAACTTACATTACAAGCCATTTCTTTTACATTTTGGTTGACTAATTGAAAAGTCAAGGATGGTTGCCTCATCTGGCTATATAAGGTTCAACTCAGATTGGGGCTACATCAGATTCACTCTAGGACCTCTACAGAAGACTGGTGCTTCCTACAAAATGGGGTTTCACCAAGTCACTTCTTCACACTAGGGCTTTGTTTAGAAAAGGAACCAAGAGTTTCGTCAAGTTATTTCTTTGGACCGGTGCTTCGTCAAATAACAACCATCTCGAGCCAGTGCTTATCCGTCTCAACTTTTTCCAAAGACATGGTGAACCAACGCGAACAGACAGAATGCAAACAAAACTCCAAGAGTTGATACCATCAAAGTTCAGAAGGAGACGCAAGCAAGAATTTCGTGTCTCGATAAACTCTAAAGTAAATAAATGAATCATTACAGTTAAAACACTTCTTGATGTGTTCAAGCACGGTCTACTCTCGACTCACAACATGCTAAGATAACATAAAACATCTAGTAAATTAATGTGTCTGGAACGACAATGAATGGATACTCAGAGTTTCAGAAGGTCATTCCATGCCACTCGTGCTTGTTCTTTCGCCACTCTTCCCTTTTTTCCCTCGTCTCCAATGAGTCTCTTTCGTTCCACTTGAGCTATCTCTTCCTCCCTCCTTCTAAAATTAGGAGTTCCTGTCATGTCAAGCAATCCAGTCACTCTCAGAGCTTCGTTCATTCGTGTCTTGGCTCAGATCTCCTCCCTACGAGTCTGTAAAAGGGTACCTCTCCCCACTAATCCGTCAAATATGGTTTCGTAGTCAAACAAAGCATCCCCTATAATATCCTGAGAGTTAACCCAAGCTTCCGTGCTCCCAAGGTTGTATCTGAAACGGCAATCCTGCCCCAGAATGACCTTATGCTTGCTCCCAGAATCATCTGAGCTACCAAGATACTGCTCGTACCAGTCCAAGTACTCAATAGTCAAAACAATGCTCTCCCTGCCGAGGCACCTAAACCCGTATCCTGGGATAGAATTCGAAAGGCAGTCGAAGCCCCCAGAAAGATATTAGCAGTCAATGAATTGAGAGAGGATGTATGGCCCTGTGCTTCAAAAATCCTCCACTGACTATGGCTCAACTCAAAGAAACATGCTCAAAAGAGGTCAAGCCCGACGTCAATGTTCTGACCCGATCTGATCAAATTCATGTGCTATCGCCCAAAGCCAACAAAAAGCCAATAGAGCCAGAGCCGCAACTCAGCCGACCCGTACTCGAAGAAGCAAGTTCCGGAAAGGAAGATCCGATCCTTACCTAGCTAAAGCAAACCCAGTCAAACATTTCCCTTTGGTCTCTACTCACCTCTTCCTACCCTCATAAGCTCAAGTTGGAGGAAGGTTTAGCCCGGACAATGGTCCCCGTGGATGCAACTCCCGAAGAAGTAATCTAGATGATCGGCAATATCCATTATGGAAACAGCATTACCTTCACAGACTTGGACCTGCCAAGGTTTGGGGCTGATCATAATGAGTCGTTCTACATCACTGTCCAGTTGGATGAGCGCCGCCTTCCCCGCGTACTTGTTGACAGGGGCTCAGGAATGAATGTCTGGCCTGCCAAGATGATGGACCTACTCGACATCAAGCCCACAGACTTGAAGCCTTCAGCTCATACTGTCAAAGCTTATGATTCTACCTCCCGCGCAGTTCTCGGGGTTGCTACCTTAAACATTTGGTTCGGCAAACATATGATGCCTACCGAATTTCAAGTCCTGGACATTCCTATCACTTTCACAGCTATTCTGGGAAGACCATGGCGGCACCAGATAAACGGCGTGGCATCCACCCTTCACCAATGTATCAAATTCATGCAAGGAAATGAACTGACAATTGTCTACGGGGATAGCATTACCACCGAAGGGACCTACACCAATGGCATTCCAGTATTAGAAATCAAGCATGACGACGATATGGCATTAACTGGATTTACAATGGAAACTTCCAAAATCCAAATATACAGCGTAGACCTTCCATTGTTCTGGGATAAGATCCCTCCTGCCATGAAAATGATGAAACTCATGAACTTCATCCCGGGACTGGGCTTGGCAAAAGGTTACAAGGCCAACACCAAGTCATCGAAGTCAAGGACTACAAATACAGTCCAGGGGCTCGATTATGTGCCTACACCTGCTGACGTCAGAGAAGACAAGAAACTCGCAAGCACCAGAGCAGCGGCCCGCAAAAGGGGAACCTCCTACAGCACACCCAACCTCCGACCTTACAGTTTCAACCTCGCCCTCTACTTCGTCAAAGAAACTGACAGAGGAACTGATGAAGATGAGAAAGGAACTGAGGGAACTGACAGTGGAAATGATGAAGATGAGAAAGGAACAAGAAAAATCAGCACAGAGATGGCAAAAAAGCTAGAAAAGTTGGCACAGAACCTCAAACATTTCAGAGGAATCAAGGCCAATCCGATAAGGGGAGCATTCCTCGACTTCACTGCAATGCCTGGACCCATTACCACCACCGTTCAACATGAATACTCGTTCAAAGGAATAGCCGACATAAAAGAACAGCTCGTAACGCTCTTCTTGGGAGACAGACTGTTCGGTCCAATCCACAAAATCAACGTTCGAAACAATGATCCTAAGGATTTGCCTCTCGTTATCTCCTTGTGAGACCCCTCCCGATACCTCTTCGTGAGACTTTCTCCTATTCTTTCTTCGTAATACCTTTCCAATTCCCTCTTTGTGAGATCCTCTTCGTGAGACCACCTTTTGCATTCCCTCATAAGATATCTCATGATTTATGAGATATTCCCCTAAGATTTATACCACGTTATCTTTTAGGGAGATTAACCATCTTTTAGTGAGATTAGCCATCTTTTCGTGAGATTACCAATCTTTTAGTGAGATTACCCATCTTTTTGTAAGATTAGCCATCTTTTAGTGAGATTAGAAATATTTTAGTGAGATTAGCCATCTTTTAGTGAGATTACCCATCTTTTAGTGAGATTACCCATCTTTTTATGAGATTAGCCATCTTTTAATGAGATTATCCATCTTTTTGTGAGATTACCCATCTTTTTGTGAGATTACCCATCTTTTTGTGAGATTACCCATCTTTTAGTGAGATTACCCCTCTTTTAGTGAGATTATCTCTCTTTAAGTGAGATTACCCATCTTTTAGTGAGATTACCCATCTTTTCGTGAGATTAGCCATCTTTTAATTAAGATAGATGCCTCCAAAAATATCTCACTCGAGTCGAGACCCCTACGAATTGTTCTCAAACTTAGGTCCAGACGCCTCCAAACAGTCTCCCTCAGGCAAATACCTTCGAACATTTCTCCCCAATAGAATCGTAAGCCCATCCTTTTAACAAGAGATCGATCGATAATATTTTCAGTTTCTAACCGACTTTGTTAGAACTCCAATCATCTCTTCAGTTTCTAACCGACTTTGTTAGAACTTCAAAGCATTATCTCCTCAGTTCCAAACCGACTTTGCTAGAACTTTGGACACTTTTCCCCAACAATATACCATCCTCTCCCAAGGTTAAATTCCCAGTTAGACATCTCTAATGCCCCTCTCCCGAGGTTAAATTTCGGCCATCACCATAAGCCCGACTATCTCATCCCAACGGCAATTATTGTAAACCCGTACAACAATCCTTCTTCGGACATCATTATAAGCTCGTACAAAGAACACGCATCCCCAGCAGATAAATCCTGGCTGTCATCGTAAGTCCAGCATTCAAGGCGCAAATGCCTTCATCTCAGAACAAGAACGTCCTCATAATTTGGTCTGAGGCACCACACGCCCTCAAAAGTTTCAGATAAATCGGTCTGAGGCGCCACACGCCCTCAAAAGTTTCAGGAAAATTGGTCTGAGGTGCCACTTACCTTCAAATGTTTCAGCAAAATCGGTCTGAGGCGCCACACGCCTTCAAAAGTTTCAGCAAATTTGGTCTGAGGTGCCACACGCCCTCAAAAGTTTCAGCAAAGTCGGTGTGAGGCGACACACGCCCTCAAAGGTTTTAACAAAATCGGTCTGAGGCGCCACATGCCCTCAAATACTTCAACAATTTGGTCAGAGGCGCTACACGCTCTCAAAATTTCAACAATTCGGCCATAGACGCCTTCAAAACAGTCTCAATCAGGACGAATTCCTCCTAATCATTCCCCACAGTTCGAGGCCCCTACAAATTGCCCTCACACCCATGAACTACGATCGGCTTGATTTCCGCTTGGGATACGTTGAAATCCTTTCTCTAAGGGTCCAGCCATTTTACCGTCCAGGTCACTCCGTAAGGCATCCCCCTGATTTAGGATCCTTATCTTTTTCGAACACCCCACTTTCTCCATAAGTGACGTCCTTGAGAGGCTACTGTAAGTGCCCAAATCCGGATCGTTATAATCCGTTAACTCAAAATTTCCCAGTAAACGAGACTTTCCAGAACTGCCACGATCACTCATAATTTAAAGTGTATTAAAAACACATTCGAACGCGTGAAAACATCACTTTTCCAAAAATACGCAATTTTCAGGACTTTCCGGGACTGTTTCGACATTTATTCGGACAGTTATTTGAAAAACAGTCAAAACCCGGCCAAGCGGAGCAAAAAACCATTTCTTAGTGACTAAGCACGACACGTGGCATGCATGCACGAGCCCTTGGGTCAAAATCAATCAAATCCAAGGCTGAAAATACCAAAATATCCTCAAACTGAAGGACTGGCCAGTCGGCCTGTTTTACCTGATCGCCCATTAGTCTCAGCAAATCTTTAAATATCCAAAAAGCCTTCCAAACTGAAGAAGTGGCCGGACGGCCTGTTTTGCACCATGAAATTGGCTATAAATAGCATCCTCCTCCTTTATTTTGAGGACCAATATTTCTTATCCCAACCCCCCTCAAACACTCCCAGTCGTGTCTCACCCCTTTTCATGCCCCGAAACACTGTCAAAATGCCGCCGAATCAACGAAAACTCGAGTACAAATGAGAGTTAACTAGGGGAGGTTCTGCCTACGTGAAAGCAGAATTTCTCTCCTCTTTAAACACTTTCCAAACATGTATCCTAGGAAGATAGAGCCATTGGTAAACACTCTCACCCTCAATCTTTCGTTCATCTCTTTTTACGCGTCCTACGCTATTTCTGATCCGATCAAAACTTTCAAAATGTAGACAAAATGCTGTCTATGGGTCTCGAAGTGATCCTCTCTCTATCAATTTTCTCTTTCGAGAAAAGTGATTTAGGGTTAAAACGGAGATCTTGACCCATTTTTTTACTTATTATGTCATTTAGCGTCTAAACCGTTTGGTTCCCTGATCGTCATTTTCATCGTCCGATCTGTTTGGTTCGTTGATCGTCATTTACCATCCGGATCGTTCAATCCGTTGAATATTGTCATTTACATATCGCTCTTTACCATCCGAACCGTTAGGTTCGTTGATCACACATTTTACCGTCCGAACTGTTTGGTTCATTGATACTGTCAATTCAATACTGTCATTTACCGTCCAAACCGTTCGGTTTGTTAATCGCATTTACTTTAACGTCCGAGTCACAAACTGACTTGTCGATCGTCCTTTCAATACCGTCATTCGCCTTGAAGGCCTTTTCCTTCTACGTCGTTTTATCAAAAAAGGGTAACGTTATAATGCCTGTTTCAAAATCAAAGTTTTCATTCAAACTTCTTTTCGAACTCCTTTTCAAAATCAAAGTTTGCGATGCAAAACTCTTTTCAAAATCAAAGTTTGTCATTTTAACTCAAATTCAAGTTTGTCATTCAAACTCATTTTCAAAAGTAACACGAATACACACACGCACGATTTTCGAGAAAGGTAGAAAGACTCATCAATACGAGGCATTTCGGGTGATCTCAACATACTCTTCCTGAAACGTAGCGTGACCTCCGAACCTAACAATCTCTGTTCAAACAGCTTTTTCCAAAGTTTTGGCTCATACTCAAAATGGCGTGGCGACTCCTCTTTTCTGTGAAATCAAAAACCAGCTCGTAGCCCTCGCGATCCGGATAATTTCACTCCCTCCTACGAATTTAGGGAACAATTAGTGATTTGACTTTGAACTATGTGTAATATAACATTTATTATTTAACTTATTATTTTAAATTGTCATTTGAATTTGAAATATTATGTAATAGCATAACACATTTATTCATTTATTGTTTAACTTTGTATTTTAATTTCGTAGCTTTTTTGCATTGCAATTTAATTTTTAGTAATTTGTTCATATAATTTGTTATATCACAGGCTCAGGAAAAATAATATTGATTTTTAAATAAAAATATTTTAGATTGTATTTTTTAAATAAGCGACGGAATTATGTCTGTCGCAGTGAAAATATAATTAAAAGATAAATATTATTAAATTGGCATCAGCGACAAAATGTTCGTCACTATACAACGACCGGACATCAGCGACGAAAAATTCTGTCGTCACTAAGAGACGGAAGTTTTTTCCGTTGGTGAACAGAAACGTAATAATTCCGTCGCTGAAAAGCGACAAACATTTAGCAACGGAATATTCATTACTATACAGCGACGAAATTATCCAGCAACGGACATCAGCGACGGAAATATTTCGTCGATGTTCAGCGACGGAAGTCTTATGTTCCGTTGGTGAACAGTGACGGTAGTCATTCCGTCAATGAAAAGCGATATAATTTCTTCGACGGATATATTCCGTCGCTGGTCTGAAATCAGCGACGCAAATCGTGTTTTAGCGACGAAAATTTCCGACGCTGATGACCAGTTTTCTAGTAGTGTCAATTTCAAAGTTTTGGATAACCATAAACCTTTAATGTTGATATTTAGAAGGTTTGTTGGTCATTTCCTTGTTCAAATATGCTTGTTAATTAATACCCATAAGGCTTTAATATTGTTATACAGAATGTTTTGAGCTTGATATCCTAAAGTTTGGTTGTTCATGGTATTGTTCAAATATGATTGTTAATTCGTATCTAAAAGGCTTTAATATTGTTATATAGAATCCTTTACGTTTGATATCAATAAGATTTGTTGGTCATTGACTAAGCGCCACGAAGTTTCACTTATTTATAAAAATATCACTGCACACAAAGTTTGTTTTAAAAAATATCACCATACATTTAAAAATACGTTTTTTCTAATCATCAGGAACAACGTATTTTTCCCTTAGATTTTCACTAGAAATTGAGGGAACGCATAAAAAAAAAAAAATGTACATAGCCACATTATAACCATTGGTCAAACTTAAATTTGAAATATTATGTAATAGTATAACACATTTATTCATTTATTGTTTAACTTTGTATTTTAATTTCGTAGCTTTTTTGCATTGCAATTTAATTTTTAGTAATTTGTTATATCACAAGCTCAGGAAAAATAATATTGATTTTTAAATAAAAATATTTTAGATTGTATTTTTTAAATAAGCGACGGAATTATGTCCGTCGCAGTGAAAATATAATTAAAAGATAAATATTATTAAATTGGCATCAGCGACAAAATGTTCGTCACTATACAACGACCAGACATCAGCGATGAAAAATTCTGTCGTCGCTAAGAGACGAAAGTTTTTTTCTGTTGGTGAACAGAAACGTAATAATTTCGTCGCTGAAAAGCGACAAACATTTAGCAACGGAATATTCATTACTATACAGCGACGAAATTATCCAGCAACGGACATCAGCGACGGAAATATTTCGTCGATGTTCAGCGACGGAAGTCTTATGTTCCGTTGGTGAACAGTGACGATAGTCATTCCGTCAATGAAAAGCGATATAATTTCTTCGACGGATATATTCCGTCGCTGGTCTGAAATCAGCGACGCAAATCGTGTTTTAGCGACGAAAATTTCCGTCGCTGATGACCAGTTTTCTAGTAGTGTCAATTTCAAAGTTCTGGATAGCCATAAACCTTTAATGTTGATATTTAGAAGGTTTGTTGATCATTTCCTTGTTCAAATATGCTTGTTAATTAATACCCATAAGGCTTTAATATTGTTATACAGAATGTTTTGAGCTTGATATCCTAAAGTTTGGTTGTTCATGGTATTGTTCAAATATGATTGTTAATTCGTATCTAAAAGGCTTTAATATTGTTATATAGAATCCTTTACGTTTGATATCAATAAAATTTGTTGGTCATTGATCAAGCGCCACGAAGTTTCACTTATTTACAAAAATATCCTTGCAAACAAAGTTTGTTTTAAAAAATATCACCATACATTTAAAAATACGTTTTTTCTAATCATCAGGAACAACGTATTTTTCCCTTAGATTTTCACTAGAAATTGAGGGAACACATAAAAAAAAAAATGTACATAGCCACATTATAACCATTGGTCAAACTTAAATAATAAATATATTCATTGTCTTAAGAACTACACACTTTGCATTGAGATAAACAAAAAAATTTAAACACGTTTTTTACTATAGAGCAATGAAGCAAATATTATTCGAATGGAATTCTACCTCATCAAAGAAGAGGTAGAGTAGACTTGATGGGGGAGGAAAGACAAAGATAGAAAAGATAAGATTAATACATTAATTTATTAAACAATAGATTAGGCAAAGCTGCCGTAATTGATGATATACAAACATGTGTAAAGTAATACAAGTAGGTTTTGAAAATGGAAGGGGTGGGGCACATTTCTATTAGCCTTTGAGCTTAAAATAATTGTATTAATGTTCTATAGTTTTCTTTATTATATGTGTAATATATTTTGTACGTACATTTGTCACATAAGTAAGTCATGTGAAAAAAAATAATTAACTTGTAAATTGGAGGCTATAAAATCCTATTTTAGGATATAAAATAATACTCCCTCCGTCTCATTATGTTTCAGCACATGCTTCTCACCGCTCTTCTTCCTACAACAACACATGAGGAGCACCAACACCAGGGAAAAACCGCGGCACTGACAAAAACAAAAGTGGAAATGGTGGTGATAATCGTGGCCTCTTGCCCACACCAATCATGCAACCAAACCCTCCTCACTATTCTTCTCAATCCACTCCACATCATCGACCTCAGAACCACACTGACAGAAACAAGTTTTCTTATCGGCCTCCTAATCCGTTTACTCATGTCTCTCAGATGGCATGTCAATTTTGTTTCAAGCCAGGTCACACCGCTCCACAATGTCAGAATTGTGGTAACTATGCTCTATACAATCATCCCTTTATACCCGAGCAGTCAATGTCCGAGCCACATCACGGGTCAGATGCTTTCTCCTATGTTCTTGACTCCGGGGCTATAAATCACATGACTGCAACCACCAAGGGGTTCTCTCATGTCACTCCTTACTCAGGTAACAACTAAGTTACTATAGTTAATGGTACCCGTATTCCCATATCCTCCATAGGCCACACTTCTGTTTCCTCTCATGATATAAATTTTGTTCTTCGTAATGTTTTGTGCGTTTCTAATATGCATAAATCCTTAATTTCTATCTGTCGTTTTTCCATTGATAATAGCTTCTTTTTCGAAATTGATGATTTTGATTTTCGTGTAAAGGACAACAATACGAGACGGATCATACTTTCTGGCAGTAGCTCGGATAGACTTTACACACTTCGGTTTGATCCATCGTCTCGAGTCAATCTTTTGGCCTTAATCGGGGAACGAGCTTCGTATTTTACATGGCATGTCCGTCTTGGACATCCCTCATCTCAGATTTTAAAGTACTTGGTTAATCGAGTCAAAATTCCCATTCATGGCTCCGTGTCAAACAAAACTAATTGTCACATTTACCCTCTTTTGGGAAATCGAATAGTTTACCATTTATTTATCTTACTTATAATTTATCAACTATTTACACAAAATAAGTACTATTGTATCACGTGATGATATGATCGCTTACAAAACATTCTGCCCCGTCCCGGGAGAGTATAATATTCTTTGTGTAGATATCTGAATAAAGGAAAAAGGATATGTGAATTGGGAAAAGCATTTGTTTTCTTTAATTTCTTCCCATTTGTGGTGTTTTCACAAGTTGGAACTTTTTAAAGTGGTTTTGCCACTAAGAGCGGCTAATGTTGCGACACCATTTTTTAGAAGAGAGATTCACTGCTTGATTATTGAGTGAGCGTGCTACTTGACTCTTTGATCATTGTATATTACAATTTCTTATCTCGATCGAATATTATAATTTTTCATCTCGATCTCAACTGCAAAAAGTTATAATTTTTGAACTAATTTTATTTATCGAGATTGAGATGAATGATCCAAAACACTAAAATTTCTGTACTAAGAAGAAGAAGAGATTTTTTTTTTTTTTTTTTTTTTGAATTGGAATATTGGGATGTTGTTTGGATACAATAAAGTCTAAAGTTATTTGCCTTTGGCATGTTCCAATTCGAGAAAGACTTTGTAGGTTATTAGTGAATGTCCATACTTTTGGAGAAAAAGAACTTGAGTGAGATTTCCATCCTTTCTAACTTCTCTTATTAAAAAAAAAAAAAATCTCTCCTAAAATATTTTTTTTTACTTTTTAATCTGTTAATATGAAGTTACTTTAAGGAAAAAAAATAAGTTTAATTTAATTATTTTAATGAAAATTTAAAAATTCTTATTAGTTACTAGTTACGGAGCTAATATTTTGGACAGACAAAAAATTACAAGGTTAAAATATTACATAATGGAATATAAATGTCACAAAAATATTATGTAGTACAATTTTTTTTATACATAAACGGGGAAAATTGATTAAAAAATCATGATTTTAAGGGGTAAAATATTGCTTATTCTCAGTGTACAATGGAGAAAATTTACACTTTTGAAAATTAAAGGAGGCAACCCCCTTTGTATTCATGTAGATTCGTTTCTGCTTGTTATGATACACTATTATCAATAGTAGCATTAACAAGTTTTAGTTTTTTATCAAGATAATTAAATATATTTAAATTTAATGTTCAAAGTACATTCATATTAATGACCAAAAAAAGTAGAAAAATACATTTCGAAATGGATGGAGCATTAGGTTATATATAGGGCTGCCCCTAAGATTTTGAGGCCCCGGTGCAAACAAAGAAAATGGGCCTTTTTTTAATATTGAATTTCACTTCTACAATAAAAATAAAAATTTGTACTAACCATAATTTGAAGTCCTTTCTTCACTTAAATCGTGTCATTCTTCTAACATTTTTTGAAGCAAAATCTTCAATAAGATCTTCGTAGTCAATTTTCTCTAAAATTAACTTAAAATCACCTACAAAACCTTCTTCCCAAACCTCCACAGCACAAATTAACAAGACCAATTATATTAAAAACTCAAAAATCCAAAATCAACTTAAAGTCATCGTTCATAGCATCTTCTAATCATAACATCGAGAGTCATATATCAATGATTTACTAAATTAATATGGATATACTCCGTATTCCTCAATTCAATTCCTCTAATTAGTACAGATCAAAGTGAAGAGAGAGAGAGAGTAGGTATTGTGTACCTTGAGAAGAAGGAGCGTGAGGAAAGGAAGAAACAGGGATATCCTCAAAACAGGCGTTGAGCTTCTCAGTTGGAGAAAGCTGCGCCTCCTGTATGTCCCATAGCTCCTCCACCTACCATTCCAAATCCAATTGCAATCAGATTCGAAAAATGGAGATGTATCTGATTATGCTGCCGCCTGGAGACGGGAGAGAGAGAAAGCCTGAATTTTGTGCAGATCTGGCCGATTGGAGAATGGAGATGAGGAAGACGAAGGAAGAAGAAGACTAGAGGGCCGCCGCTGGAGACGGGAGAGCGAGAGAGGCGGAGAGGGAGATGTATCTGCTGTGTGGGCCTATTACTACTAATACTAAGGTAAAAAAAAAAAATTGGCCCCTTCACAATTGGGGGCCCTGTGCAATTGATCATCTTGGACATGCTCAGAGGCGGGCCTGACTTATATTCCCTCCGTTATAAAACAAACAAAAGTGACATTTTACTTGACTTTCCTTAACTTATTTGTATAATTTATGTACCTTAGTGAAATCGCACTAAGTTTGCTTCCTTAATTAAAAATACATTAAAAATGCGATATTTATTTTGAAACAATAAAAAAGAATTATTATAGAATAGAGAAAGTATATTTTCTTTAATTGGAAATTTGATCCATAAATTTTTTTTGGAATGAATAAATTAATTTTTCTCAAGTTACTCATTAAATTAAATGTTTTATAAGTTCTTATACAGTAATATATTATAGTGCATACAATATAAAGTAATTAAAAATCATGATACAGCGTCATCAATATTGCCGCATGTCACCGCCACCACTGGGCTGACACACGCCGCCACCCGCTGCCGCAACTCGTCGCCCACCAGAAATCGGTCGTCGGACGCCGCTTGCCACCATTCACGCAGTATTATATTCATTTAGCAGTATTATCCACTATCATGTGATGCAGTTAGGGGTGTAAATGGTTCGATTTGATTCGATTTGGGGGTATGTTGGGTATGCTTATTATAAACCTCTACTATTAATTAATTTGATTGATACCATTACCTATTTTATTTTACATCAACTTTAGTATCTTATATATGAAGTTTTCGCGCTTCAATTTTTAGTTAAATCCATTTTTATAGATAATGTTAATTCGGATTTAGATGGTTAAGACTTTAGTAGTATTTTGGCTCTATGATAATCTGAGTGGTCAACCTTGAGGTCGACCACACATCTATGGCTGGCCGTATGTCCCTTCAACAAGCCACAAATTACTATTAATGGAAATCAGCTTAAGCGGTTGACCGCACTACTAATGGTCGACCGCATATCACTCACTTGAAAGTGTGGTTAAACCTACGACAACTATGTTGAGCTAGTTAATGCTTGCTCATCTCTTGGTAAATTTTTAACTGATAAAGAAATTAATATGACATTCCTTGATACTCTGGGATCCAAATGGATGTATAAAGCAACATCCCTCGAATACTTTAAAGATTTGAATACTTGGACTCTAAGTTACTTATATGCAAATCTTAAAGTTCATGAACTAAAGTTAGATCATATTGACGAAGTTGAATGGAAGGCAAATCACTTTCTATGATTGTTGTTGACCATGTGGAGAAACCATTTATGCCTTCCTCAGATTCTAGTATTTCAACTTCTTCTTTTATTGATATGAATGATGACAATTTTTTCATGTTTGTAAAACGTTTTCAAAAATTTCGTAAAAATTCAAAATTGTTTTCAAAAGGTATACCTCCAACAACATTTTCTAGAGCGAGTGACTCAAAGAAAAAAAGTGACATTGTCTGCTACAATTGTAGAAAGCCCGGTCATTTTTCTTCTGAGTGTCCTCAACCTAAATATGAATATTTGAAAAGAAAACTTCTTCTTCGAAATTATCTCGTCGAAAGGAGATGGTTGCTGAAGAAGAAGAAGAGAATTCAAAAGAACTTGCTACTTGTATTGAAACTGATTCTGATGAAGAAAGTGATGAGAATAGCGAATAGGTAAATCTCTGCCTTGTTGGTAATGATGCTTATAGTGTTTTAGAAGACGATGGTTCTGTTCAATCGGCCAAAACAGATGATGAGGTTGTTCCTAAGTGAACAAAGATTGTGGCTAGTAGTGATGACTATAGCAACTTAGAAATCACTCCTAGTTACAAGATTGGAAACTGCTCATTTTCTCGCCCTATCTTTTCATCCGAAAAATGAAACTTTCAAAAATTGTATCTACATCAATTGTTTCAAAAAGGGTCAATGAGATTTCTCACATGGAACAATAGGATATGTTTAAGAAAGCGGAAATGGTGATCCAAAGGTTTGAAAATGTTAAGAAAGCTTTAGCACTATCAACTGATGAAATTTCTCAGCTCAAGAAGGAGAAAAAATTGCCAAGGTCTGAAGTTAAGCTTCTAAAGGATCAAATCAAAAGTATGACTCCTCTTGCTGAATTAAATGTCACTCTAAAAACTAAAGTTGTTGCACTTAAAATTTGAAACGATTACTTGGTTGCTCGAAACACTGACCTTCAAAAGGTGATTAATGAGTAGACCAAATCACGTGTCACTATAGATCAAATAATAGAATTTCAAAAGTCTAGTTGAGATAAAGAAGGATGAGGATTCCAAACTAGTGACATTTTCAAGTGTGCTTCTTGTTGTGAAAAGAGTGAAAAACTTCTGATCAAACTCATGAAAATCCTATAGGAAAACATTCTAATTCAAAGGGTAAAAGACAGGAATCAAAGGCTAAACTTAACTTCCATTATGTCTACCCCAAGAATCAGGCTGGGAATAATTCCAAGATGAAAGAAAAGGAAAATGAGGAAAAAGGCTGTGATGAAAATTATCATGTGGTCAATCGCGCCTCACCTTCGACCACTTACCAAGCTTCCACAAGCAAGGTAAGTGCTCCTAAAAAATCTATGGTCAACCACAAAAACATAAATTTTGTTATAACCAAAACCTTTGAACCAGTAAAAAATGTGAAACTTAAGATTAGTAAAGAGTTTATCAAAACTCAATTTGGTAGTGGCTTTCACTTTTTTGTGTGTGATGGTTATGATCACTTGGCTGTAAAATGCATTTTGAGATTCACATCAAATTCTTGAAGACATAATCCTCCTTTAGTCAAACAGGTGTGGGTCATCAAAAGGTGTTAACCTAAGGACACAAAGAATTAAGGGGACCTCGTGCTTAAATGTTTATTTTTCAGGTCATCTGCTTCATGGCTGGATCTTCCAAGGCAAATTTAAATGAATGGAATCTAGATAGTGGCTATTCAAGACAAATGACAGGAGTTATCAACTTGCTGGAAGATGTTCGTGAAGAAAATGGTCCATCGGTAACTTTTGGGGATAACAACAAAGGAAAGACAATTGAATATGGAGTCATTCGAAAAGGAAAAATTACAATAAAAGAAGTATCTATAGTAAGGACTCAAGTACAATCCTCTCTCTCTCTATATCTCAATTCTGTGACAAATGATTGCATTGCAATTTCAATTCAACAAACTGCTTCATTAAAGATGGCACATCTGGAGTCATGTTGCTCAAAGGGATTCGTAAGAGTAGTGCTTATGTTATTGATTTTAATTTTACTTGCAACATTACTATTCTATGTTTTGTAGCAAAAAGTGTGAGTGAAAATAGTTGGCTGTGGCACAAAAGGCTTAGTCACTTAAACTTCAAATATATATCAATGATTGGAAGAGGAAACCTAGTCTGTGGTCTACCCAAAGTAGCCGATCACCACGACAAGAAGTGCACAGCATGTCAACTTGGCAAATTGCCTAAGTCATATTTCTCTAACAATATCATGTCTTCAACTTCAAGATGTTTGCAACTACTACACATTGATATGTTTGGACCTGTCGCCACCACAAGCATTTGAGGAAATAGATATACTTTAGTTGTGGTGGATGATTACTCACGATATACAAGGGTAGAGATGATGATCTCCAACGATGATTGTTATACCATCGTTACCTCCCTCTTTGGACAACTCCAAACTCAAAAATAAGATAACATCGTTAGTGTTAGATCGGATAATGGAACTAAATTTAAGAACAACAATGTAGCTGAAAACTGTAATGACCATGGTATTGACCACAACTTCTTTGTTGCTAGAGTTCCACAACAAAATGGAGTTGCGGAAAGAAAGAATAAAAAATTGATTGAGGCTGGAAAGACAATGCTCGCTGAAGCAAACTACCATAATATTTTTGGGCTGAAGCAACTAACACATCAGGCTTAACTCAAAATCGTTCCTTCATCAACAAGACCTACAACAAAACTCCATATGAACTTTAGAGAGTAAGAACCCCCAACATTGCTTCCTTCAAGATCTTTTGATGCAAATGTTATATTCTATACAATGGAAGAGAACATCTAGATAAATTTACTCCTAAAGCTGATGAAGGTATTTTTGTTAGGTATGCCAAACATTTTAAAGCTTTTCGTATTTTCAATAAAAATAGTTTAAAGATAGTATAATATGTTCATGTAACTTTTGATGAACATTCTCTCATTGAGCCACATTTGGCTCCAAATTTTGCTGAATTGCCAAATGTTACTGATGATTTTGTTGAGCCTAATGAGACAGGTGTTCCCCCATAAGCTACACATAGACCAAAAAATCACTCAACACATCGACTTTGACCGTACCTACATCATGTTTTTCAGAATCAACATCAGAAGTTCCAACTGAAGATGTTCATTCAGATGATGATGCTGTTAAATCTCACACTATGATGAGCACACTTTGCTCATATCTCAAATTGAATTAAAGAAAGTTGATGAAGCACTCCAAGATTTAAGTTGGGTTGTTGTTATGCAAGAAGAACTCAATCAGTTTGAAAGATGTAAAATTTAGACTCTAGTCCCAAGACCAAAGGATCAAGGAGTGATGTACAAAATGGGTGTTTATAAACAATATGGATGAGAATGGAAGCATCACAAGAAATAAAGCAATGTTGGTTGCACAAGGATATAGACAAGAAGAAGGAATCGACTACGATGAAACATTTACCCCTGTTGCAAAGCTATAAGGATTTTCTTAGCTTATGACTCTTTCAAAAGATTCAAGCTTTATCAAATGGATGTGATGAGTGCATTTCTCAATGGTAAACTTCAATAAATGGTGTATGTTGCACAACCTCCTAGATTTGAAGAAAACAAACATCCAGATCATGTCTACAAACTCTAAAAAGCTTTGTATGGACTCAAGTAAGCTACAAGAGCATGGTGTGATACTCTATCTAAATTTCTTCTAGAAAATGGCTTCAAACGAGGTAAAATTGACACAACTCTTTTCATTTCCAAATATAATGATCATTCTTTACTTGTTCAAATATATGTTGATGATATTATTTTTGACTCTACTAATAAAATCTTGTGTAAGCGTTTTGAGAAGCTTGTGAAAAGCAAGTTAGAAATGAGCATGATGGGAGAACTTACATTCTTCCTTGGGCTTAAAATCAAACAATGTAATGAAGGTAACTTCCTTAGCCAAGAAAAATACACCAAGGATCTAATCAAAAAATTCGGACTTGAAAACGCAAAAGCATACGACACTCATATGGCCACTTGTAACAAGCTTGACAAAGACTTGAAAGGTAAGAAAGTTGATCAAACTTTATACCGAGTTATGATTGGTTCTTTACTATAATTAAATGTAAGTAGACCATATATCATGTTTAGTGTTTGTGTTTGTGCTCGCTATTAAGCAGATCCCAGAGAAGCACATCTTATAGTTGTAAAAAGTATTATTCATTATCTGTCTAGGAAAATTAACCTTGGACTTTGATATTTCAAAGAGCCATCTTTCAATCTTATATGTTACTCAGATGCAGATTATGCAGCCTGCACAATTGACATGAAAAGCACTAGTGGAACATGTCATTTCCTTGGAAATAGACTTGTTGCATGGAACAGTAAGAAACAAGCTCCAGTTTTTGTTTTAACAATAGAGGATGAGTATATTGCAGCTAGATGTTGTTGTTGTCAAATATTGTGGATGAAGCAACAACTAGTTAACTATGATATTCATGAAGGAAATTGTCCAACCTATTGTGACAATACATCAACCATTGCAGTATCAAATAACCCTGTCATGCATTTCAAAACCAAGCACATTGATATCAAGTATCATTTTCTCAAAAACTATGTCGAAAATGGTAACATTCATTTAGAGCATGGTGGTACTGACAATCAAATTGCAGATATTCTCACTAAAGCTTTTGATTCCAAGAGATTCATGTAATTAAGAGGAGAAATGGGTATGCTTGAGCTTATATAAACTTGTCCATATTTATTTTGATTAATATTGTGTGTTTTATGAGTTCACTGTTAAGTGTAGGAAGAAACGGTCCATTCCATTATTCACGGTCGATCGCACCAACACTCATCATACCACGATCATTGCATAAGTCATAATGGATTGAATGTACTCCAGAAACACCAAAGTGGACCGCATGATTCTTAGTGGACCGCATGAGCCCATGAAAACATCAATTCTAAGCTTTGAAGATGCCTTTTTACGGTTAAAACTTTGACTCTAAGCCTATCTTCGACCGTAATACTAGAGACCTCAGGTAAGTACTCTAACTTCATATGATTCAACTTCATATGATTCTTGTTTGGAACTTGTCCCTTTTGAGACAAGATAATTGCACAAGGATACTTTTGCAATTATTTTTCCCTCGTTTTTCATATATTCAAATCATGTATGTGGGGATTATTTTGTCTTTATTTGCACATTCCTCAATACTTGTTCAACCATCATTGGTTGTCAAGATGAAGATGAAAGGACACTTCCCTTACACAGAGAACATAACTGAGCACTAACCTACTTCCTATATTCCCTTAACCATTCCCTCCACTACTCCACCTTTTCACTTCTCACAAATCTCTCTGCACCCACATCCTTTGTCAATAGTCCTTATTCTTTTCTCCTTCTATCTCTCTCTCTCTCTCTCCTTTATCTCTCTATAATTTTTGGTATAAATGGCTCCCTCAAGGAAACCATCTTCACAAAAAACTACTGAGAAATCAAGCGAGGATTCTTCCTTGTCTAAATTCGTAGTCATGGTATGGCAACTCTAACTATAATCTTCATAAATCAAATGTTGAATGTTTGTTATTTCTCCATTAATGTCAAATTGCCCCATTACTTCAAAAATCTTTGTTTGTTGGTATTTGTAACAAATTTCTCCTACATTCATACTTAATTATAATACTCTACTTCTTTATACCACTGATTTCATGAACGTATAGCTTCTTGATGCTTTCTTGTTTGAATTTTCAAAAGTTTGGTCTTAGTTTTTCGAAAACTTTATGTTTGATTTCTGGGTTTCTATGTGATTTATTCTTGTTTTTATTGTCATTTTTGTGAAATTCAAGTTTCTAGGAACATGAAAATGTAATTTTTATGTACTTTTAGTCATTTTTGGAAAAAGTGTTTTTGGTTTTCTTGATGTTCTTCAAGAAAGTGTTCATCCTTGTATTAATTTCAAATTTTCTTCATATTTTGGATCTTGATTAATATTGTCATGTTTATGCATTTTGATCCATTTTGATTGCTACAGTACTATGTTATGGTAATCTTATCAACTATAGATTTGTTTAACTTCCTTGCTTTATTCACGGTCGACCACAAACTCTTTCAACTGTACGATCGACCGCACATGTTGCTGCTCAAAATTTTGTTGAGTACTTTGCTCACTTTTGAGCTTGGTACTTACAATACTTGTATACTCTCTTCCTCACATCCTTATTGTTGTGCAAAATACAAGCCATTTCATCCATGGATTGGTGATAGACAAAAAAGACATAGCCAAGGATGCTCTGGGCCGTGTGATGCTTAAGGATTTTAAGGAGAGTGGAATTCTTCCATTCTTCAGCATAAAGCAAACCTTCCATATTCTTGCCTTAGTGGACCAGTTTTTCCACAATGCTAGGGAGATCAGAATGAAGAATGACAAAGGGAAAACAGTTAGACTCATCAGGACCAAGATTCAAAGTGTCCCTCTTGGCATTGAATACATTGACATAGAAATTCTAGGCCTCCCTCTCATCAAGATTGGCCCCTTAGACTAAGATCAAGAAGACTTAGATATTTTGGCCAAATATCTCATCAGGGATAAATCAGTGACTACTACCCTAGGAAGAACTTTGATGAACTTAAGTACCATATTGGTCATCTAGTTTGTCATTGTTTCTTTTGCAAGACTGAAAACCAAGCTAACTTCAACAATGATCAATGGAAGATCTCTGTAGCAATCTTTCAAGGAACCATACTTCATTATGCCAAGATCATCTATTAAAGGTTGTTGGCAGTATATATGAGTACCAGAAGAATGAATCTACAGGCCACAACAAGTACAGAACCCATACCAGATTGATTACCCACCTTCTCACTCAAACAATGGAGATAAGTAAGATTGTGGATAGGCATAATGAGCTATATGAGGAGATTCCCAAGTCTAAAATCTTTACAAAGAAGACAATGCAAATTTTTAGAAACAGATTCAATGATGAGTTACATCACCAGTTTTTGGAAAAGGATCCAATTGAGGAGTATGTGCCTCCCAAGAGTTCTAAGAGAGCTGGGAAGACTTCTATGGAAGAAGATGAGGTTGAAAAGGAAGAAGACCCTAGAGAAGTATCTAGAAAAGTCAAGGGTAAGGGTATTGCTATTGAGAAGCCAAAGGCTAGGTTTGTGGACTCCCCAAGTAAGAAACCAGGAGGTATTAAGTTTAAAAAGCATACACTCTCTCATTAAAATCCTATCCATCATCCAGATCGACCGCACATGTACGATCGACCGCTCCAACCAAGACCTTAAAAGTTTCCAAGCCTATTGCACCTACTTCCAAACCTTCAACTTTCCATACCAAACCTACCAAGCCCCCAACTCACTCTAACTCTCAAATTCTCAAGCCAAAAAATCCTCCCAAGAATAAGCAATCTCTTGCAGCTAATGAGCAAGAAAGGCTCATTTATGCACAACTCTTTGGTACTTCAGCTTAGGGGAAGAAAAGAAAACAACCCTCTCCTTTCAAGGCCACTGCCTCCAGTCCCCCCCCCCCCAAAAAAAAAAAAAAAACCAACTTTTGAATGCTAAAAGGGTTATTGAGGAATTAGGCTTAGAAGCTAGTGATGAGGATGAGGTCTCTGAGGAACTTGTTGACTCAGTTCCACACTCTCCTTTATTGAGCCCTTGAAAAGAAAATACAATATTTCTATCTCTGATGATGATGTTGGTGCATGTCTCAATGATCCTTTTGATGGTGAGCCTAGTATTGAGGCTAATAAAGAAGATAAAGTTGATATAGAAGTGGAAGAAAATGTTAGAAATATTTATGGACAAACTGTTGGTCAAGAAAAGATTGTAAATGATACTTGATGGGACGGATTTTATACCATTATTTTCTAGGTTTCTATGAGTTTAAATTGTTATTTTCATGTATTTAGATTAGTTTTATGTAATTTTCGACTAAAATGTATTTTTGGGACTTAATTGTAATCCGAGGGTATTTGAGTGTTTTATTTCATATTCGGATGTAATACTCTCATGAAGTCAAAGTCAAGATCTTGAAGCGGAAGAATATTTTGCAAATTTGTGAAGTTTCAGGGACCAAATTGCCGATTTGAACAAGGCAGTGACCAAATTGAAAGAATGAAAGTAGGGAATTAAATGTCAGGCGTGTGTTGTCAAGGTTGGGGCGCATAGACCAAGGCATGAAATCATATCAGTTGACCGCATGGAGTTTAATTGTTTTTCTTATTTTCTTTTTCTTTTTCCGTTTTCTTTTATTCAATTATTTAGGATTAGTTATGAAATTAGTTTTAGGTTTGGAGATGGAAGGAGTATATAAACTCCTTAACATTATTTTTTTAGGGTTCCTTCTCTTTATGTTATTTTTCATTAGAGAAAAGCTTAGAATCTTCATGGAAGCTTAAGCTTTTTGACTTTGGATTTGATTGCTTGAACCCCTAGTTATCAATTTGAGGTATTTTCTTTTCTATTTGTTCATCTCTATTCATAATTTTACTCGTGTTGATTTTGGATTTATAATTAGGGTTTGTGAACTTGATCAATTCATTTATTCTGTTTATGAATCTTCGCTAGAATTCTCTATTACTGTGCCAGTGTAGGAATTCAATAGTAGCATCTTTTCGATTTATGCATGTGCCATGGTGAATTGTTAAGTGGGTAAAATTAGACGATTATCTATATGAAATAATTGTAGAAAGCGTTCTTGGTCTTGGTTTCTTAAATCGTTCATCAATTAATTCTGCGATCTAGACTGTGCCAGTTAGATTAATTTATTAATTAGGGTTTCTAGTGAGTGTGCCACTGCTAGTAACTAATCTGAAAGAAGAAACAGAGATTGCAATATATCTCGTGATCAGGTGAATAGGGTGACATTGAAAAGAGGTATCAATGATAATTGCATAATTAGGTGGGAATTGAAATCAAATCTGAAGTGTTTCCAAACTATCGTTTTTATTCTAAATTAGTTTAATTTCTGTTTTTAGGAAGTAATTGAAAATCAATCAAAACCCCCAATCTGGTCAAGTGACTGTTCGTAAATAATCACTGTTCCTCGTGGATCGACCCTGACTTGCCCTAATTACATTATTAGTGGCCGAGTTTAGGTCTAATTTAGTAGGCGTGCGACAAAGCCTACCAAATTTTGGCGCCGTTGCCGGGGAACAGTGTATTTGTTTACGGATTTATTCTGTTTCTTAATCTATTTCTTTTTCTTGTTTTCTTTTTGTTAAGTTTTTTTTTTTTTTATGTCATCTTTTTCTTAAACTTGTTTGACTATGGAGGGTGATGGACAACGAATGAATTTTAATGTTTTTGATGACATGAAATCTGTGTTGGAGAATGCTTTAGGATTAGTAGAGTTAGACTTTGATCTTTCTGATGAGCTGAAGGAGGCAGTGATGGGTCTTGCTGATGTTCTTGATGTTGATAAGACCAAGGCACCGAATGAGTTTGGGGAAGAGGTCCCTAAGGAGAAGAAAAAGAAGAAAAAGGTCAAGAAAAAGGCCACAAAAACTCCTTGGGAGGTACCCAAGAAAAAGAAGAAAAATATAAAGGCCAAGAAAAAGGCCACAAATTTTTTTTGGGATCCACCCGATTTAATCAAGAAATGTACATATGGGTGAAAAATTGTGGGTATTTGTACTCGTGAACGTGCGAGGTGGGCCAAAGGAAGAAAAGTTAAGACCAAAAACAAGGTGGCCACCTCGAATCCACATTGAAGTGGGAATCCGGTCGGGCTAACGACCTTAACCAAATGCGCTTATCGGGAGGCAACCCGAAAATTTCTTTATTTTTATGTCTTTTTATATTTTATATTTATTATTTTTTTTATGTGTAGAATTGGTGCTACTGAGGTTTTTGGGTTGTGGTGTTGTGCAGTTAAAAGCAAAAAGCAATGGAGAAGGAGACGGAAGCGAAAAAGTGCCTATTTCGTTCGTTGAATAAATAAATAAATTTGAGGCCTGCTAAAAAAAAAAAAAAAAAAAAAAGCCTAAGAAAAAAAAACTGTTGAAAAAAAAAAAGAGAGAGAAAGTAATTTTGTGCCGAAGGACAAACACCTTGGCCTTATTCTTTCTTAAAAAAAAAAAACTAAGGCAGGCTACGGGCCTTGAGGCGCATGCCTCATTTTGTCCAAGCGGCCGCATGGAGGATCGCCCCAGCCAAGGAAGGCACTGGATGTAATATGGAATTTGAGTTTTTGTCTTACTTTCCATTTGGTACTCGTTCCGTTCCAAGGTAATAATATTTACTTCTAAATGCATTAGGGACAATGCAATTGTTTAGTGAGGGGGTGGGGTTTACCTACATATTTTGTGTATATTTTTTTTCCCAAAAAAAAAACAAAATAAAAAAATTGAAAAAAAAAAAATGAAAAATGAAAAAAAAAAATTGAGAGGCTAAGTGAAAACCCGAAAGGGCGCTTAGGCAAAAGGTGAGGTTTTGAGATGTATTATCATTTATTCACCGGTGTTGGCGTCATAAGGGAGGTTTTGGAGTCTCGGGTTAGGATTTTCATATTTGATGTAGGAGGCTCGGTTAGAGGCGATTAGGATAGAAACCCTCGTTCTTTGTTGGAGTAATAAGGGGGTGTTGGTGCTTATCACGAGGTAAATCTTTGTTTAAGGGTCGCAACCTTAGCAATGATTTTTTTTTATGAGGGTGTATGTAGTGTGAGCCAAGCGTGGGGGAAACTTAGGACATATTTAGTTCCCCTTGGCTTTTATTTGTGTGGATCTTAGCTTGGATACTGTTTTATTATGGGAGTTGGTATCAAGCTAAGGTCATTATTTTCATTGTTTATATTTTGGTGATATAAGGAGACGGAGTTTCTATTACTCCGATGGTTATTATTTCTCATTGTCTTGTGTTGGCGGATTAGAGGAGGCTAGGAATCATTTACCCTCCATGCATCTGTTTTAGACCGGTGTTAGATTGGAGTTTAGGATATTACTCAGGGACGAGTAATGGTCTAAGCGTGGGGGTATTTGATGGGACGGATTTTATACCATTATTTTCTAGGTTTCTATGAGTTTAAATTGTTATTTTCATGTATTTAGATTAGTTTTATGTAATTTTCGACTAAAATGTATTTTTGGGACTTAATTGTAATCCGAGGGTATTTGAGTGTTTTATTTCATATTCGGATGTAATACTCTCATGAAGTCAAAGTCAAGATCTTGAAGCGGAAGAATATTTTGCAAATTTGTGAAGTTTCAGGGACCAAATTGCCGATTTGAACAAGGCAGTGACCAAATTGAAAGAATGAAAGTAGGGAATTAAATGTCAGGCGTGTGTTGTCAAGGTTGGGGCGCATAGACCAAGGCATGAAATCATATCAGTTGACCGCATGGAGTTTAATTGTTTTTCTTATTTTCTTTTTCTTTTTCCGTTTTCTTTTATTCAATTATTTAGGATTAGTTATGAAATTAGTTTTAGGTTTGGAGATGGAAGGAGTATATAAACTCCTTAACATTATTTTTTTAGGGTTCCTTCTCTTTATGTTATTTTTCATTAGAGAAAAGCTTAGAATCTTCATGGAAGCTTAAGCTTTTTGACTTTGGATTTGATTGTTTGAACCCCTAGTTATCAATTTGAGGTATTTTCTTTTCTATTTGTTCATCTCTATTTATAATTTTACTCGTGTTGATTTTGGATTTATAATTAGGGTTTGTGAACTTGATCAATTCATTTATTCTGTTTATGAATCTTCGCTAGAATTCTCTATTACTGTGCCAGTGTAGGAATTCAATAGTAGCATCTTTTCGATTTATGCATGTGCCATGGTGAATTGTTAAGTGGGTAAAATTAGACGATTATCTATATGAAATAATTGTAGAAAGCGTTCTTGGTCTTGGTTTCTTAAATCGTTCATCAATTAATTCTGCGATCTAGACTGTGCCAGTTAGATTAATTTATTAATTAGGGTTTCTAGTGAGTGTGCCACTGCTAGTAACTAATCTGAAAGAAGAAACAGAGATTGCAATATATCTCGTGATCAGGTGAATAGGGTGACATTGAAAAGAGGTATCAATGATAATTGCATAATTAGGTGGGAATTGAAATCAAATCTGAAGTGTTTCCAAACTATCGTTTTTATTCTAAATTAGTTTAATTTCTGTTTTTAGGAAGTAATTGAAAATCAATCAAAACCCCCAATCTGGTCAAGTGACTGTTCGTAAATAATCACTGTTCCTCGTGGATCGACCCTGACTTGCCCTAATTACATTATTAGTGGCCGAGTTTAGGTCTAATTTAGTAGGCGTGCGACAAAGCCTACCAATACTCCTAAGACTGGCTCTAACCATACGGCTGACCGCACTGAGCCGAATTTTGAAGCTCCTCATACTAACTCCTCCAAATCTCCAACTCCTCCCCACAGTCCAATTCCTTCACACAAGCCATCTTAAAATGCTACTCTGGATCAACTCCCAACCACTATTGAAACCTTAACCTCCATACAGCTTGAGACCCAAAGCCATATAGCCCAGCTTGTTGCTAACCAGGCCTTACTTATTACCTCTCACAACTCTTTACAGGCTCAAGTAAATGCTCTTCCCTCCAAATTAATTGACACCATTAAAGGGGAGACTATTTTTATAATGAAGGTTGTGAAAGACATTCTGCCTAGTCACACTGTTACCAGCACAAGCCTTGCTACTGCCACTCCCATTGCTCCTCTTCCTATTCCTGATACAAACTCTATCTCTCAAGAGTTTCTTAAGGAAGTAATGAGGTTGATAACCCAAATCTTGCAACATAGAATATCTATTGAGATGAAAAAGGCTAATGAAGAAATGTCTAGAGCCATGGGCTTAGGCAAGGTTGAGGTTGTTGGGAAGATCAAGAAAATTGAAAATGTGGTTGATATGTCCATTAAGGGTGCTATGACTGCTATTTGAGGCAGGTTCAAAAGTGTAAAAGAGACGATCAATGTCCACACTTCCAGGATTGATTATCAAACATCTAGGTTGAAGAGCTCACTAACCTCTCTACTAGTGCATTTTAGAGTGTTGAGAACAGATTGACCGCACTATAGACTGCTATAAATGGTGAAGATACTGAATTAAGAAGAGTGCTACAAGTTGTAGTTGTTGAAGCTTCTGCATTCCATATGCCTGAATACCTTCCACCAGCTTCAGCCCCTCAAGCCAACCCTACAATTCCAACTACAAAAATATAGTGGATCGTGACAGTTTTGATGTTCAACCTCCTCCCCAAAATTAGATTGAAGACTGAAGATGATTCTCTCACGGAACCCTTTTGGGATTTGTTTGCTTTCTTAGTCTTTTTTTATTTTGAACTCCTTTTTGCTCCTTCATACTTTGTAAGTTATAAATTCTTTACTATTATCTCATTATGAATGGACTGAATGCATCAATTATTGAATTTGAAAACCTTATTCATTCAAACTGCTTATTTGTAAAATAATGATTGCATTATTTCAAAACTCATGCATATAGCTTAAATTGCATATCACATACTTGTGCATGGTGTTAAAATATTTAGTTTAAAATCATTCATAAGCTACATGATAACATATTTATGAATGCACTAAATGTATGCTTCTTAGTTCTGTTATTTGATTTCTTTTCTTTGATAGGAAGTTAGAAACCTATGACTTAGGCTTAGTGTGTGCACTGACTTGGGACATGATTTACCATACTCAAAATTTCGGATATGTTATTACCAAGTACAATGAAATAGCCTTTGTTATAGTAGGTAATGGTCTCAATCAAATAGGGGGAGATTGTTGGGTATGATTATTATAAACCCTTCCTATTACTTAATTTGATTGATACTATGACCTATTTTATTTTCCATGTACTTTAGGATCTTATGTTTGAAGTTTTCACACTTCAATTTTTAGTTAAGTCCATTTTTATAGATAGTGTTACTTAGGCTTTAGATGGTTAAAACTTTAGAAGTATTTTGGCTCTATAAGAAGCTGAGAGGTCAACCTTGCGGTCGACCACACATCTACGGCTAACCACGTGTCCCTTCAGCAAGCCATAAATTACTTTTGATGGAAATCAGCTCAAGCGGTTGACCGCACTACTAATGGTCGACCGCATATCACTCAGTCTCCAAGCCAAATGAAGACCTTGAAGAAGAAGACAAGTCCTTGATATAATCCTTATTGATTTCCTATGACCACAACTTAGAGTTAACATAAGTTATACCGTTGTAGAGTTCATTCATAGAATTTCAAAAAGGTGACAGTTGTTATTTTTCGTACAAAGACGTACCACCTTTCCACCAACCTCTGCAACATAAAGATAAAAAGGAAATATGCTCCAATCAGACATCAACAACACATTGTCCTTAATGATTATCCTTTAAGAATTTCCAATGGTTACTTGATCACATAAGGGTATAAATAGACCTTGTGTTCAAGCCATGAAGATTGCTAAAGATATTGTTGTTGAAATACTCAAGAAGTTTTGAATCTTATACTCAGATTTCCAGAATCCTTTGAATCTTCAATCACTTCATCTTTAAGCCTTCGGAAAATATTCCTTGCCCAAATCTCTCAAGCCTTGTAACCACAACAAGATTCATCAAAATCTCAATACTTCAATTATAAAGAGCTCTTGATTCTTGAACACACACACCCATTGAATTCAATCATATTAATTGGATTACTTGGAAAATACTGGTTATAGTCTAGAATTAGATTCATAGAAAAGATAGTTAGATTTGAGATTGTGATCACTATTTAATCCTTGTAACAGTTGCTCACAGATCTAATATACTATCTGCACTTAGAAAATTCAATACTAACCATCTTGGTAGATGATGTAGATCATTTACGATTGAACATTTCCAAATACCTTATTCACACTTTCTGTACTTTATTTTGCTTGTTCATAAGTTTGCTTATTATTCCTTGTGTTTTATCTTTACAGATATCCAACCAGATTGTTAATTGTGTTTATAGTTGAGCTTTGCCTTCATTTTCAATCTTACAAACGACCACACTTGCATCATTTGTGGTCAACCAAACACTCTTGACCGCACTTTTATACTTAGAAACTTCTGATGTGCATTTTACTATCTTCGTTGTTAGTTTTCACTTGACCACACTTTCAATATAGTAAGCCAATGTTGAAATTTTGAAAAGGATTAGAAAAAAATTTATACAGCTATTCACCCTGCCCTAGCAGATTTTAATACCCTTGTTGCACCTTTGGGACCAACAGGGTATTTATGGACCGAACCACTAGTCATCGATATGGGAAAATTCCAAACTGAACCAAACAGTAAAAAAATCCAAACTGAATCAAACCAAACCTCTATGGTTTGGTTCGGTTTGGTTCAATTATGTGGTTCAAACCACGGTTCAGACCGCGGTCCAAACCGTGGTTCAGACCATGGTTTAGACTACGGTTAAAATCACGATTCAAATCGCAACTCATTATAAGATTTGTTTAAATTTTCCATGATCACAGAAGTAGAGCGAAAGATGCAGGTGTTTAAGAGGAAAGTCAGAGAAAGAGAGAGACTAGAGGAAGAGAGAGGCCGAAGGAAAAAAATACTTTACAATGTCGATCGTAGAGAGAATTTCGTTATTTATGTGTCGCAATGAAGATAACAAATGATGATATTAATATTAAATAAGATACAAAACGTGGGTTAGAATTAATCTATGTAATTTAGGTTTTTTATTGATCAAACAGTAAATATTAATAAATATTAAAAAAATATTAAAAAAGATACAAAATGAAGGTTAGGATTAGTTTGTGAATGTGGTTTAGTCTGGTAGTTTGGTTTTAGTTTGGCGGTTTGGTCTCGCGGTTCGGTTTGGTTTGATCTTGGAGGGTCAGACCACAAACCAAACCGAACCATATGTTTTGCCAATATTTGAGACTGAACTGAACCATTCATACTTGAAAATCATGTTGGAAAAATATGTTATGTGTGAAGAAAATTGTGTATTTTCATTAAATGAATCATTTGTCGTTTGACAAATATTATTGTGGGTTCATGTTCCACTCCATTTGAACATTGAAATTGTATATCTAGATGTCCAATTTGAGATTGGATGTGAAAGATATGATATCTCAAATTTGGTGGGTTGAAAGTGTAAACTTCTAAAATTTAAACACACCATTGATGTGTCATGATTTCCAAATTAATTAAGTGATTAATTGTGATCATTACCATGGATTTTGGGATTACAAGTTGTGAAATTAAACCCTATCAATACAAGGTAATGACTCACATATTAATACAAGGATAAATTGAGAATTCATCACATGGTTGTTGAAGATATAATTAGAGAAATTCACAACAAATGAAAAGAACTTTTTCCATCAATCTTCTTCCTCCCCTTTGCATTTTGTTCATCTTCTTTCTTTGGCCTCCAAGAAATTTATTCACGGTGATTTTGTCCAAGCATAGTGAGATTCGCCGGAGATTCTAGTGTGCAACATAGTCCGGTCCGTCTGTTTTACCCTGGGAGGCAAACGTCCAAAACAACCTCACGCATAACTCGGTGAGGGGGCGAATTTGTATTAAGGAGGGTGTGTCACACACGACTCGGGCAATATTAAAAAGATCATCAAACGAATTTTCTCTTACGGTTTCTCCTCGTTTAATTTTACGTTGTAATTTGTATTTCAATATATTGTAATTCTTTTCTTATTTTGTGTTTATTGTAAGATTTTGTCTAACAAATCACACCAAATCGCATGGTTCGATTCGGTCTCAAATCGGGTTTGAACCGAACCACTTACATCCCTAGATGCAGTATGTTAAAAAATAATACAATATGAAAAGAAATTTATGAAGCTTTATGATATTTTTTAAATTTATGGGGCATTCTCCCTTCTTAATTTGATTGTGGTTTGTTTAATTTGAATAATACTTCTTCCTAAAAACGAATTGTAGTGGCCTTAAAAAATGGAAGAGTTAAAAATGACCTATTAGGTCCACAAATGCTCCTTCCCTGGGCCTGATGACTTACAGAAGAAAAAGTCCAGTCCTCCTTATAAATCAATACCCAACGGTGCAACCCCAACACAGCCTATAAGACTGGTAGTGAATTTGGAGCCTACAACAAGTTCGTTAAATCTCACTATTGTAGAATACTCCCTCCCTTTCAATTTCAAAATGAGTTGGCTACGAAAATTAAGAAAATATGATGCATGATGAATATAGATGTTTGGATAAAGAGTAGTTCTTCGAAGAAATGCGTTTCTCCATAAATTATGAAGAAACGTATTTTTTCAAAGGTTCTGGATATCAGTCTCAAAGGTTCTGGATATCCAGAACCCTTTGATCATGATATCCAAAAGTTATGTTAGAATGAGACCAACACATATCAACTTTCTGGATATCAACTTAAATAGATTCTGAATATTACTTTCAAAGAGTTCTGGATATCCAGAACATTTAATATTGATATCCAGAAGCCTTTCAAAAGGTTCTGGATATCCTTTCAAAAGGTTCTGGATATCACTTAAATAGATTCTAGATATCACTTTCAAAGAGTTCTGGATATCCAGAACATTTAATATTGATATCCAGAAGCCTTTCAAAAGGTTCTGAATATCACTTAAATAGATTCTGGATATCACTTTCAAAGAGTTCTGGATATCCAGAACATTTAATATTGATATCCAGAATTGCCCAAGCCAAGGTCATGGCCAATACAAAATTTCTGAATATCCTTTCAAAAGGTATCGAATACCCGTTTCTCCATAACTTTCTCCCTAGATTTTGGCTTGGATAAAAGATAGAAAGTGCAATACGCAATATAATTAGTATAACATGTGGGGCCCCCAACGACAAAAATAATAAAAAATTCCATTTTAGAATTTTGAACATTGAGATTGAACAACTTTTTTTGGAAAAAATTTGAACCTTAAAATTAAAATGGGATGTTATAATAAATATTATCTCACCTCATAAAAATGATAATTGCACCTTTTTGTACGTTAATACAAAAATAATTTATATGACAATTCTTTTGTATGGCACTTCTTTTGATCTTGAATAATTGGACTTAAAAAACTTCATGGCAAAATGATAAAGTGGTAATGGATTGATGGGCTGAAAATAATTTAAAGCCCAAAATGTAATAGGTATAAAATTTTCAAAATACAACATCTAATTTTTAAGCCCGTCAAGCCCGAGCCCGCTCAATGTCCATTTAAAGCCCGCAAAAATCCGTTAATTTGAGCTCGCATGAAGCCCGCTATGTTGGGCTCTTGAAATTGAAGTTCGCAACTAAATGGCCCATACCGGGCTTTGTCAAAGCCCGCGGGCTTAAGGCCCGTGCACACCCCTAGTGAATACTATTCAAAATGGCAAAAAAAATTACAATATTCCTCTTATTTATTTTTTTCTCAAACTTTAATTTTATACTCACAACAACAATCATTTTACTATTCCTTTCACTCATTCTATATTATATTTTATTTCTCATAGTCACAAACACCTGCTCCAATTAATCATCTCTTCTACTTTTCATTAATTCTTTTGTACAATATTTTAATCTGTTTTTTTTATATCCATTCACATGAGAAAGTGGGAATATTATACAGTCCGATTATACTTATACTGTGATCCGTCGTTAGACTGCCCACAATGGTTTCATCCCCTTCCCCCATTTCATCTAACACTTTTTATACTTTTTCTCATCTACCAAACATTTCATCTACTCATTTCATTTAACCCCCTACAATGGCTAAATTAAATTAAATTTCAACTCCCTCCAACTCATCATTTTATATCCCACCACTTTTATTTTATTTATATCCTCTATTTTTATGATTAAAAAAATAATAATAATTATTATTATTATTTATAATTAAAAAAATATTTCACACTTAATTAAAAAAAATATTGCATCAAGTTATAGGAAAAAATGATGATTTTTTTAAATAAAGGCTAAAATGAAGAAGAATAATTGAGAAATGAGTGTTTTTTTTTTTTTTTTTTTTGTCCAAATCCAATGAAACTTGTGTCAATTTATAGGGAAAAACAAATGATGAATTTTGGCAAAAAAAAAATAATAATTTACTAGGTGATAATTCAGCTCAAATAATTGGGATTAAAAAAAACTTAAAATTCAACGGACCAATATCAGGGTGACACTTGGCACAACAATAAAAAAAAAGAAGGAAAATTGGACATTTCAACTGAATGAAACATTTCAACTTCATATTTCATTTAACACATTTTAACTAACCCATTACATTGTTTCAACTAACTAAAACCCATTTCAACCCCATTTAATTCCACCCATTTTACATAGCCTTATTGTGACTGACTGCCATAAGCTTCCTCAAATCAAAATTAGCGGAGATTCTTGATTCTTACATGCAAAACTTCTCACGACCATTTCAAAAAGTTTGGTGCATCCAAATTTTGCACCAAATATCTATAACCAATTTTAATTATATTTTTTTAGAATATTTCATTCATTTACTATAAAACAAAATACATTATATTGAAAAAAAAAACATTTAAAATATAACTAAAATAGATAATTAAAACATAATACTTTAAAGCCAAAAACTTATAAAAAACGCGTTTTTTGTTATGCTTAACAAAAAACGTGTTTTTACTCGCTCTCACTGTCTCTCTTTCTCTCTCTAGCCGGGGACTCTCTCTCTATCCGCTAAACACAGTTCCTCGTTGAACTCTCTCCTCCAAAACCAGGTATCTCTCCGGCGACCAAGTCCCCTGAATCCCCCTCGCCGGCGACCCACCTCCCTTTCAATCCTCCTCACCTTTCTCTCTATCTCCCAAACTCCAACAACAATCGCCTTCTTCCCATTTCAATTACCCAAGTTCGCAACCCAAATTCCTCACGAATCCTCCATCACCGCCGCTTCCTCAATCGCCCTCTCCCTCTCTCTAAACCAACACCGGCGACCTCTTTCCTGTGCTAAACACGTTCGCCCGTGACCTTCAACACCGGCGTCCCAATTTCCTCAATCACCACCACCGCCCTCCATCAATTGTCGTCCCAATTTCCTCAATCACCACCACCACCGCTTCCTCAATCGCCCGTGACCTTCAACACCGACCTCTTTCCTGTGCTAACGATTAGAGAGAGAAGGTTCTCTCATTTGCGTTTAGAGAGAGAGATTGATTTGCGTTTAGTGAGAGAGAGTTTGATTTGCCGTGTTATTTACGTGCCAGTGTTAGGGATTTTATGTGCCAGTTTTAGTGTAAATTAATGCCAGTTTATAAGTATTTGAGTATCAGTTTGAGAATTTGATGCATTGGTGGACTGGGTAATTAGATGCCAGTGTATGTGTTTTGGAGTGCCAGTCCATGTATTTTGGAGTGCCAGTTAGTGTATAATAGAGTGCCAGTAAGTGTGTAACTGAGTGTCAATGTATTTTTTGAATGCCAGTTCTTGTAATTTTGAATGTCAGTCCATGTTTTTTTGAATGCCAGTTCATGTTTTTTTGAATATCAGCAAAAATAATTATCAGTGTTTTTGAGTGCCAGTATATGCATTTTTGAGTGCCAGTAAATGTGTTTTCAAATGTCAGTCCATGTATTTTTGAATGTCAGTGCTTGTATTTTTGAGAGCCAGCAAAAATATTAGTGTAACAAAGTGCCAGTGTTAGTGTAACAGAGTGCCAGTGTGAAGAGTGCCAGTTCATGTATTTAAAAGTGCCCGTGTAAAAAGTGTCAGTTTCATGTTTATAAAATGCCAGTATGAAATCACTGGTCATTTGTAATATTAACACTGGCATTTATCATGGTTGCCAGTAATTACAAAAATGTCACCGTTTATTTTGAACATGGTTGCCGATAATTATAAAATTGCCACCGTTTATTTTGAAAACACGTTTTTCCTTATCTTAAAAAAAAAATTAGCTTTTTATAAGACCAACTCTACTTTAAAATACAATTTAAATAAAAATTAAGAATGTTGATGATAGATTAACATTTATCATTGTACAATGTACAAGCTAATAAAGTACTCCCTCCGTGTTTCTGTCTAATAAATTACTCCCTCCGTCCCGGAACTTACTTCACAAACACTGTTTGCACTGGTTTTAAGGAGGGAGTATTATATTGAAAGTGTTGTGAGTGTGAAAATAAAATAGAAGAGAGAATGAGTGAAGAGAATAGTAAATTATAATGGTGTTGTGAGTATTAAAATAATGTAGGAGAGAGAATGAGTGGAGGGAATAGTAAAGATTCCTTTCCATTTTAGGTAAGTTTTAAATATGTGAAGTAAGTTTTGGGACGCTCAAAATGGAAAGTGTGAAGATTGTTTCGGGACGGAGGGAGTACTTCCTTCGTTGCAAAAGGATTATTTTACTTTGACTTTTATGATCAATTAAAATCAACTTTGACCATAATATTATAAAAACCTAACTATTTTTGTGCAATTTTAAAAATTGCAATTGATTGATAAAATTCATAATAGTGAATATATTAGGATAATTAGATTTTCATAAAATATTGATCAAGTTTCGATTACTTTGATTGATTGAATGACTATAAATGTCAAAATTGGACAAATTTTTCAGGACGGAGGGAGTATATTACTAAAAATGTTGTCAAGCTTGAAGCAAAATATAAGATGCTTCAAAATAGAGCATTTGAAGTTTGCACCAAATTTTAAGCAAAACATAGACTGCTTCAAAATAAATCAGCATTTGATCGGAGAAATTTTTTTGGAAATTTTAGAGTAGAGTAGGGCCGGAGTTGCTCTGACGGCCAAGTGTTTTCTTCCCTTAGAACACCTGGAAAAAAAAAATTTACAGGCATTCTAAGCAAATCTCATACATCGTCAAAAGCTGCAACAAATTTATGATACCATGTTTTTCTCAAGAGTTACATTGTAGAAGTTCTAAAACGTTACCCTAATCGTGCAAATTATCAAAATACAAAGATTACCGGAGAACATTATCCTAAAAATCCTCCTCCCCGTTAACTCAACAAGACAACGTGTTAAAGAACCGTCCCGTCCTTGCTTTCTAGGAGCATATCTCGTTGTTTACTTCTTTCTTTTCTTAGGGGGCTGAAGAGCTTCGTCATCATCCGCTTCCGACTCTTCTTCTTCTTCCTCCTCAACTACTTCATCACCTTCTTCACCACCATCATCGTTGTTGTCATCGTCGTCATCATCATCATCATCGTCGTCGTCATCGTCGTCATCTTGGTTATTGTCTTCATCACCATCCTCATCATCATCTTCGTCATCTCCGTTTTCTTCTGCACCACCTTCCCCTCCTCCCGGGGCTTTCTTTGGGTTGCTTTTATTGTTGTTGCCAATGTTCTCTTCACCCTCACCTTCGGATGACAAGTCTTCCTCGCCTTCTCCAGATTCACCATCCCCATCATCATTATCTTCATCGTCGTCATCATCATCATCTTCAGCATCTAATGGCTTGGAGTGGCATGACGTGTGATTGTCTCCTTTCATTCTAGGCTTTCCGCTTAGAAGCTCTATGGAATCCTGAAATAGCGAGACAAAGGTGTATATCTAGCAAAGTCAAAGGGGTCAAAGTGAAATAAAAAAGAATCTAATTCGCATAGAGATGTCTGCTCTGACAAAAATTGATGGGACCATAATAGAAATTTATGGTAGGCAGACAAAATTTTCTGATTGATAAATGCCAGTATTTATAGTATTTATAACTATTTTTAAATTTTCACGAAAATAGATAATTTATAATTAAATGTTGGTAAAAGTTTAACTTTTAATTGATCAATTTGCCTTTTAATTAATTTTTTTTATATATATCTATTCTATAAACTCGTAATTTCAAAAATACCCAACTCAAACACTAGATCAATAACCATTCATCTAATCTCTCTATTGCATTAAATGTCGTAACATTAATTTTAGATGTGGATTCAGATAAATATTCAAACAGTTTGAGTAATTTAGAAATCAGTATCCAAACGCTATCTCTTATCAATTCAGTCAAATTCATACGTGAAATCAGATTTCATCACTTAACACTTAAAAAAATCAAATGCCACCTTAGTTAATCAATTTGTTCTGGGCCAGAGGGAGTAGCACATATCTCACTACTCTTTCACTTTCTCTTCGCGGAGTAAGAGTCCTACTTTGATTTTGCACGTTTATTAAAAAAAAACAATAAAATATGGGTAACATTTTAAGTGGATTGAGAATAAAATTGTCTAAAACATTATTCATAATGCATCTAAAACACTACTCCCTCCGTTCCAATACAAACTACACATTTTCCTCATTGATCGTCCCATTACAAACTACATTTTTTAAAAAAAAAAAATTATTTTTATATTAATGGAACCCACATTTCATACTTACAACAACAATTGAATTATTATTTCCTACCCAGCTTTCTTTTTCCTACCTCACTTTTCATATTCACAACACCTACTCCAGTATACTTTTTTCTTAATTCTCGTGCAAACAATATCTAGGAAGGTTGTAGTGGGTCGAAGAAGAAAGTATCATAATGCTAAGTGAGTAATAAATAAGTAATTAAGTGTTGATTTTTTTTAATTATACAAGACAAGTATTATATTATAAGAGCAAGATTTTCCAAAATAATATTTTCTCATTTGTCACGAGGTGGCGTACAAAAAAAAAACAAAAAAGAAATAAGGTAAAATTCTTATTCGGAAATAACGGAAGAAGTATTTACTTATAAATTTTTATCATTATACTATGCCATAAAAAACACAAAATGACAAACATGATAAAAACAGTGGAAGCCAAATTGACAAAACAATACCTGACAAACTAGCCAAAAAATTCCCGAATATCCTAAATTAAAATATTGACCATATAATTAAAATCCATATCCATGTGATGTGCGTACGTTAGAGAAGAAAAGGAGTAACAAACAGTAGCTCTGCCGACATAAAAAAATGAAATGGTATCACATTCCCTACCAACAAAATATTTTTTTTATACAACTACAAGATTATTTATTTGAAATTTATTGAAATTCCATTATTTTAATTTAACAAATCAAAAAATGAAATAAAAAATATTCCTGAAACCAGTGGCGAATCCAGATCATTTTTTAAGGGGTACACAAATGCACGATAAAGATTTGAGTTAAAAAATAATACTACTTGATATGGGACTCAAGCCTATAATATTCAAGTTAAAATTTTAACATCTTAACCATTAAACCACACACTATTTGAATAAGGGGGTTCACTTCCACCCCTTTAAGTCAACTTGTGTCCGCCCCTGATACTAAGTTGGCACAGTAAATTAGAGAAAACAAATCATGCAAAGTTAAGGAAAAGTGATAGTATTTTTCTTCTTTCCAAAACGCTCCCTCCTCACATACTTTGCACAAATTGAGAGTACAAAATTAAAAGTACATGGAATTTAAAGAGATAGTATTATTATGTATTAAAAGCAGTATGAAGAAAAAAGTGGTTGTTAGGGTATGACAAGTGGAGAATAAACATTAACAAAAGAAAAATTTTTGCATATTATTATGGGAGGGGAGGGTAGATCTATTTTTAGTCTAGATGATTTGAAATTTTAATAAAATTTGGTACTGACCTGAGAGAGAGCGAGAAGGTGCGCTCTAACCATAACTGACACAAAAATTGCTGCTAAAGCTTCACCGGCGCACTTTAGCATAGTCAGGTTAAGAGTAGCCAAACTAACTGAACCATGGTCAACCTCCATCCGTACACCGTCCAACACTGAACACTCACTGTAAACCCTAACCTGCACATGAAATCTCAAATCAAACCCCGACAACTTAATATAACAAATACTCCGTATAATTTCTGCCAAATTAAATTAAATACAAAAATCAGAAAAAGACAAAAAAACACTTTCTTCACACCTGCAGAAGAAAATCTCCAAATCTTCATGATAAATTCCGAAAATCACAGGGAATAAATAGCAATTCAAGCATAATTTTTGAAATCACAGGCGCGAATTCAATTTCTCTAACGAATTTCAAACCAAAACAGTAAAACTAGAATAAAAATGACCGGAAAATAAGAAAATTGCTTCAGTTCGAATGAATTATCGAACAGAAACTCACCTGGAACGAAGATCTGAAGGAGGAAGAAGCAGATCTGGGAATTGGAGGGTCTAAAACCTCAGAAAAACGAGATCTGGTAGAGAATTCATTTTGGACCGTCCGATGAGGGTCGTTGAAGAACTCGAACACACTGATGGCTGTAGATATACTCAAAGAGTGAAGAGAGAGAAACAAGAGTGAGAGAGAAAGAGAAGGGAGCGTCAGTGGGTGTTACTGAGTGAGAGAGAGGGAGCTGCCCGTAATCTCTTCACAAAGAAATTGGGCAGTTCGGGCAGAATGGGTTTTGGCTGGGTAAGTATTGAATCTGGGTCTGGGCATTATGCCTGCCCCGAATGAAGGGTTCTATTTTATATTTATGATTAACAATATTTTAATTAAAACTCAATAAAATATTATTTTATTAAAGAATTATCAATAATAATTTTATATTAAAATAACTAAATATTATGAATAATTAGTCAAATTTTAATGAAATTGATCATCAAAAATAAAGTAAAACTATTTTCACTAAAGTATAATTTTATTTATTTGATTCGAAATGAAAAGTGACAAAGAATAATAAAAAGAGAAAAAAGATCACGAGTAATATAATATGCACAATAAAGATTCGTTTAACCATGGTTTAGCCAAGGAGACTACTACTAGTTAGTTTCAACATGGTTGGGTTATCACTATTGGCCATTTGGGTTATTTAGGTTTTGAATATTGATAATACTGATTATTCCTTTAAACAAAAAAAAAAAAAAAAAAAAAAAAAATTGTCAAAAATCTTTTTCTTTTTTAAGACTAGAGTAAGATAGATAATTGTCATACTATAATTTTAAGTGTTGCTATTCATACACATATTGAACAGTATAAATCGAGATACGAATATGAGCTTGTCCGGGTCAAGCCCAAATGGATTGGGCTATAAACATAATCCACATACAAGTTATTTGAAGCAACCATGGGCTTCCTCGGTCTCGTACATCGTCACCAACAAGGCTTATCAAGGCCCAATATACAAGTATAAATGCCCCAATTACAAGTGCCGAGGATACCCTCCTCGTATGCCGAGGGATACCTCCTCGGCCTTAAACATTGAACGGGCTCCATACTATTTCCTTGCATCTTCACGTTACGAGATGTCATATTGACGAGGAGAGAAAAGTGCTTACCTCGGCATATCTTCATATGACGAGGAAACAGAATCATGCTTCTCGGCCCTATTCAAATGCCGTCAGACCATCAATGGACGAGGAAGCTAAATCATGCATCTCGGCTTACATACAAACGCCGAGATGAGACATTCACGTTCCTCGGCTTGCCGGCCAGCAGATTGAACAGTCCTATTCAAACAAGGATTCAACAGTTATTGTCCAATCAGGATTGTAACCATCTACATCAATTCAAGTCAAACAATGACTCCTTAACAGATATAAACCTCTTAGGTAGGGCTGTTACACGAACCGAGCCGGCTCGAGCTCGGCTCGGGCTCGGCTCGAAAAAAGCTCAAGTTCGAGTGGGCTCGAGGTGAACTCGAGCTCGAGCTCGAACCGATTTTCAAGCTCGTCATTTTTTTCGAGTCGGCTCGTGTTCGGCTCGTATGTTCGACGAGCTCTGTTCGAGATCGACCGTTTGAGCTCGGCTCGTTAAAAGCTCGAATAAATTTTAGTATATATATATATAAGTCGAAGCTCGAGCTCGGCTCGTTAAAAGCTCGTTTGATTTCAGTTTTTTTTATTCAAAAAATAAGTCGAAGCTCGAGCTCGGCTCGTTAAAAATTCGTTTGATTTCAGATTTTTTTCAAAAAATAAGTCGAAGCTCGAGCTCGGCTCGTTAAAAGCTCGTTTGATTTCAATTTTTTTTCAAAAAATAAGTCGAAGTTCGAGCTCGGCTTGTTAAAACTCGAGTTCGAGCAGCTCGCGAAAAGCTCGAAACTTGATTCGAGCCGAGCTCTGACATGCATTCTGGGCTCGAGCTCGAGCTCGAGAAAAGCTCGAGCTCGATATTTTTTATTCGAGCTCGAGCTCGAAACTTCAAAGCTCGGCTCGTTTACAGCCCTTAGGAGTATATCTTATCTCTTTACCAGTTCAATTTAACATGGATTCTATCAATCCATCTCTATAAATACAAGTCATATAGCACAATATTTGGTACGTTACTTTTTACATACAGAAACTCTGTCAATTTAGTTTCTCACACCAAAATCGTGACTTACTCTCACGCCGAAGGGCCTTCGCCGGTCAAGCCCCGGCTTAGTTTACGTGTTTTGTCTTACTTTCAGGCCTAGCAATCTCCGGAGCAGACGATCGCTTGGATTTGGGCTGATTTGACGATTTTGGCATCATCAATTGGTTCCATTGCCGGGAAATCGATTCAAACACCCTTTGTTTGGCCTGGAAAAAGTTCGCCTGAAGCCATAATTCTCGTCGGATTTGTTCTTGATTATTGGAAAAATCTGTTCCGTTTGGCTCTGACCTTGATTTCGCCGGATTCTGCAAAATTTTGCCGGAATCTGCGAATTTCCGTCTGAAGCAACCGTGTTTGGTTGGAAATTTTCTGGGTATTAAATTCGCAATTGCAATTTGGTTTTAGTGTTCAGAATCTGTCCCAAATTTCGGCTGGAAATTCTGTTCTGTTGAAAAAACCGTTGTTCAACAATTTGCTATCCACAACCTCTGATTCGCAATGGAGGACGGACAATTCACAAGTGTTACTGCCGAGGAGCAGACTCAAGTGAACGGGGTCAACCCCAATGCCGAGCTGCCTCCTCCTCCTCCGCCTCAGCCTGACGGACCAACTCCCCTCGCCATGACACTTCGCTCCATGGGTCAACCAACTGTCGAGGGAGAAGGTGCCAACCTTCCTCGCCTTACTCGTCCTCGGGGAAAACGAATGGGAAGGAAAGCGACGAAGAACGCCGACGTCGGCCAAGAGGAGGGCACTCAGCCCGTTGACCGACGTTCTTTGCTACATAGACAAATGGAGACATTGCAAATGATGTATGAGACACAGGCTGCTCTTTTGCAATTGGATCCAGACAATTCCATGGCTGAATTCATGTTGCCGTCGATGGGCAACCCTCGTGGAAGGGAGCAGGGTGAGCGACGAGGTCCTCCCCTCGATCCTGCTGTACCACCTAAGCAGGCCCTCCGAGATTCCCCCCGTCCTCGGCATGACAATCAGAAGAAAGACCAGGTAGTTGACCTGAGAAGCCAGTTGAGTTCCAAGGAACAAGAAGTGAATTCAAGGGATTTAAGGACGAGGCTCAGCTTGTCCAAGAGGCTTTCCCCTCCTCATCTCGTCATGGCACCTCGTCGTCCAGGATCACCTCGACCTCATCGACCTTGCCATGATTCTCCTCGTCCTCGAAGAGACTCTCCCCGACCTCGTCCTCGAGAATTCGTACGGCCAAGAACTCCCGAGCTATACAGAATGATACTTGATGGCCAAGAATTAGAACCGAGACGTGATAAGGCACCATCTAAATGACGTGACATCCACCGAAATGACGTGGAACACAGTAGGGTGAATGGTCACCCCAAGGATAAATCGACCCGTAGCTCCCAACGCAACACCCACTCTAGCAACGATAAGGGAGTGGAAACCATACAATTGGAACTCTTGAAATAGAGACTTGATGACATGGAGATGGGAAAGAAGGTTGATGACGATGACTTCGACTGGTCGACTCGTCCGTTCTCCCTGAGGATAACTGCAGCACCACCCAATCCTTACTTTAAGGTCCCGAACTTTGAAAAGTACAACGGAACCACCGATGCGAAAGACCATGTGCAAAGTTTCGAACAAACCATGAACCTCCTCACTATAGCTGATGACATGCTCTGTAAAGCTTTCGCGAGCACCTTCTCCGGAACAGCTCTGACCTGGTTCCGTGAGCTGAAAAAAGGTTGCATTGATAGTTGAAGAGGCATGAGGAGAATGTTTTTGAACCACTTTGCCACAGCTGGAAGGAGAAAGATGAGATTGACCGACCTTGCCAACATCGAGCAAGGGAAGGGGGAAACCACCCTCAGTTATTACAATCGATTTCGCAAAATGGCAGACCAAGTGGAAGAAAGCCTCACTGACAGGGAGGTCATTGTTTGTTTTAACTCCGGATTGAAATCCGGTCCCCTCATCTATGAACTCTCCGCTCGGGAACCTAAGTCCAAGTCTGAATTGTACCAAGTAGCTTATGCCATCGCAATGGCTGAAGATAAAAGCAAGAAAAGGGGATCTGATAAGGCGGAACCAGAGGCAGCTGGAAATTGCCACAATGACAATGGGAATGGTAAGGGGTCCAAGGGGAAGAATAGAACAAGAAGCACTGAGAAGCCCGAAGTATTCACCCCTCTTACCAAACCCATCACGGAGATCATGCAACTAGTGAATCTTCCACCACCCCGTGAATAACAATGAGGGAAGGAGAATTAGAGAAATTATCATCGAGTCCCTGGAATTTCGAGATGGTCCTGAAATGGAGCCTGTGGACGAGCTGGAAGAAGTGGTCATCAATCCTGACTACCCTGAACAAAAAATCAAACTCGGGTGCCAGTTATCTCCAGAAGAGAAGGAAGAGATCATCTCCCTCTTAAAAAACAGTCTCGACGTCTTTGCTTGGAGAGTCGAAGACATGAGGGGGATCAATGAGGAAGTAGCCCTCCATCGTTTGGAAGTTGACCCGTTGGCGAAAACTATCTCCCAGACAAGGAGAAATTTTGCAAGGGACAAGGAGGAAGCTATTAAAGAAGAGGTGCAAAAGTTACTGAGCGCCGGAATCATTCGTGAAGTCAAATACCCTGTTTGGTTGGCCAATGTAGTAATGGTGAAGAAGCAAAACGGGAAGTGGTGAATGTGCATCGATTTCACTGATCTTAACAAAGCCTGCCCTAAAGACAGTTATCCTCTTCCCAGAATTGACAAGCTGGTTGACTCCATTGCTGGACACCGTATACTCAGTTTCCTAGATGCCTATTCAGGCTATCATCAGATTAAAATGGCGGAAGAAGATATCGAGAAGATGGCCTTCCAAACACCTGGGGGAAATTATTGCTATGTTATGATGCCCTTTGGGCTCAAGAATGCGGGTGCCACGTACCAACGGATGGTGAATCAAGTATTTGGCGCACAAATAGGACGAAACATGGAAGCCTACATCGATGATATGGTCATAAAGACCAAGGAAGGAAGTCACACCCCTGACTTGGAAGAAACAATAAGCAACCTCCGAGCCAACAACATGAAGCTAAATCCAAGTAAGTGTGTATTCAGGGTGACAGCTGGAAATTTCTTGGGCTTCATGGTATCACAGAGGGGAATTGAGGCAAACCCCGAGAAGATCAAGGAACTAATTGATATGAAGGAACCTACCAACATCAAGGAGGTTCAAAGATTGAATGGAAGAATAGCAGCACTGGGAAGATTCATAGCCAAACCGCCGAAAAATCACTGCCTTTCTTCAAGGTTTTGAAGGGTACCAAGAGCTTCTCCTGGACTCCCGAATGCTCCGAAGCATTCCTCCGATTGAAGGAGTACTTGGGTTCCCCTCCCTTGCTTAGTAGTCTGATTACCGGTGAGATGCTATATGTATTCCTAGCCGCCACTGATCATGCAGTCGCAGCTGTTCTAGTTCGGAATGAAGAAGGAACACAAAAGCCTGTCTACTATGTTTCCAAGGCATTATCGGACGTGGAAAGTAGATACTTCAACGTAGAAAAGATAGCACTAGTTATCGCCTCAAGAAAACTATGTGCCTACTTTTCTGGGCACCCCATCACTCTTTACACCAATGAACCATTGAAGAAGATCCTGCATAAGTTGGACGGCTCCGGACGTCTCCTAAATTGGTCAATCGCTCTAACTGAGTTCGATATCACATACCAACCAAGAAAGACCCTCCTGGCACAGCCTCTGGTTGACTTCATGGTTGAGACTGCCTTTATGGGTGAGCACCTCCCCACTTCTCGCAAGCAAAACGCTACGGAAGAGGAAGAAGAGTCTCCCATCGAACTCCCATCCAACTGTTGGATCCTGTACACTGACAGATCGGCTACCAAGGAAAGAAGCGGAGCTGGAGTTATACTAGCAAGCCCGGAAGGAGAGTACACCATGCAAGATATCATCCGATTCAAGTTCCCCGCCTCTAACAATCAAGCCGAGTACGAAGCTCTAATATTTAGTATTGAGTTGGCTTCCTTCTACGGAGCAACCAAGGTGGCGGCATTCTGTGACTCCCAACTGGTTGTTAAACAAGTGAAGGGAGAGTATAACACCCAAGACCCCATCCTTACCAAATACAGAGATCTGGTTCTAGACATGACGAAAAAGATGGAATTCTTTGAACTCAAGCAAATTGGCAGGAAAGACAACCAGATCGCAGACGTTCTATCTAAACTAGCGACTCTGGATGTGTCTAAGTCTAAGACCAATCCATACGTAGTTTTTGCTGAGGAACCTACTTATGAAAGATTACAAATCATGCTCCTAGATGGAGAGGAGAGATGCTGGATCGACGACTACATGGATTACATTGAGAAGGGCCTACTTCCGAAAGATGAAGCACAAGTCAAACTCATCAAGAAGAGGTCCCCAAGGTTCACAGTTATGAATGGAGTCCTCTACCGAAGGTCTTTCACCAAGCCCCTGCTAAGGTGTGTCTATCCTAAGGAAATCGAGAACCTACTGGCGGAAGTACATGAAGGTGTTTGCAACGGACACCCGGGAGCCAGAACCTTAGCTGACAAGATCATCTCGCTAGGTTACTATTGTCCAAACCTGAGGGGCAACGCGCACGCCTATGTTAAAAAATGTGACAAGTGCCAGAGATTCTCTGACATTCCTAGACTACCGGCAGTTGAGCAGACACTTGTAATACCTACGTGGCCATTTGATATGTGGGGGATCAAAATTATCGGACCCTTCCCTCCCGCCCGTGGTAATTCCAAATATGTGATAGTAGCTGTTGATTACTTCTCCAAGTGGATAGAGGAAAAGGCATTAGCCAAGATAATGGAAGAGAACGCAATCAACTTTGTCCACGACTACATCTGGTGTCGATTTGGCCTCCCCCACACAATTGTTTCTAATTATGGACTCCAATTTTCTATAGCATTTACAACGGAATTGGGAAGAGTCAAAGTTTGCCACGTGAAGTCATCAATTAGCAGACCACAAGAAAACGGTCAAGCAGAAGCTGCCAATAAACTGGTCCTAACAGCCCTTACCAAGAACCTTGAAGGACGCGAGGGCAGATGGTTGGATGAACTTCCACTAGCCTTATGGGCTGTTCACATAACCACCCGGGGGCCAACCGGGGAAACCCCATTCGCATTAACCTTCGGTTCTGAGGCTATGGCACCAGCTGAAATGGCCATCCCAACTGTGAGAAACTCCTACTACGATGAGCAAGCCAACAGGGTTAATAGGCTCCTAGACCTAGACCTGGTGGATGAAAGACGACTAGCTGAACAGATGAGGATGGTGAACTACAAACAAAGGACCAAGGCATATCATGACAAGAGAGTCATCAGAAGAGTATTCCAAGTAGGCGATTGGGTACTTAGAAAAATTGAGGCGACTGGTCGGAAGGCAGAACAAAACAAGCTCTCCCCAAATTGGGAAGGTCCCTATATCGTCACTCAAGTCATTCGAGAAGGGACCTACAGATTGAAGACTAAGGAGGGAAAGGATCTCAAGCATCCGTGGCACTCCGACAATCTTCGAAAATACTATCATTAGCCTAGTTCATTTTTGTAATAGATTAGTTTCCCATTTTCAGTCTTTTACTTCTTAGTTTGATAGGATTGCAGTTTGATATAATCGCGTTTCAGTTTATGAAAGCAACTTTTTCCAACCTGCAAGGCAACTATCAGCTCCTGACACAAGCACCGGAAGACGAGAATCTTATCCCTGACTCTTTAAAACACATGTCTTACGTCTTGACAAGGGTCCGCCTTGACTCAATGACTAAGTTCCTAACAGCCAACACGAGGATCTTCCCTCAACTTACTGGCTTACCTTACATCCTGACAAGGGTCCGCCTTGATTCAAGGATTACAAGGTTCAAACAGTCAAGACCGAGGACCTCTCCTCGGCCTACTGACTTGCCGCACGTCAAGACAAGAAAACACCTTGTCACTACGACTAAAAGGCATCACGTCTGAAAACTGTGCACGAGTCATCTTCCTCGGCATAAGGAGACGAAAAAGAAGAAATCGCCTAAGAGTCAAAGCCGAGGATCCCCTCCTCGGCTTATACGACTTAAAGTATAGTTAAAGACGAAGGACCTCACCTCGACCTAACAACTTACTTTATAACCGAGGATGAGGGACCCTCCTCGACTTCCACCTTTACAAGCCTTGTACCTATGCATAGCATATAAACAAGCATTCAAGCAATTCAATGAAACAACATGAATTAAAGCAAAAGGGTTTGTTCATTAATATTTCAAAAGAGAAAGTACAGAACCCTATTAGCTATTACAACAAAAGAAAAAAGAAAAATACTAAGTCTGCTGGGCATCGTCGAAGGGCTTGTCTAGCCAATCCTCGGTGGCAGCACCAGGGGGAGGAGGGATAGTTTGTTCAGCTTCAGCGTCAACCTTCTCGGCCTCTCCTCCCTCGGCTTTGGCCTCCATGTCCCCGTCTTCAAGGGCCTCCACCAAGGCTTTGAGGTTGCCGGGGTCAACAGATGGTGGCACCCAAGCTTCTCGGCCTTCCTGGGCATCTTCCCCAGCCATGACGTCCAAGTTATACTGGGAAAATGGAACCAAGTGGTGAAGAGCCCTAGCCTCCTCGTCATACTGATTCTGGCTGATCAGCAGAGCAACCTTATTAATGTCCAAGCCTCTGGAGGGGTCAGCCAAGATACGACGGGAAAGATGAAGATAGCCATCCTCAAACATGGTGGCCGTCTTCTCATCCACCGCGTCTTGGAAAGCCTGGCTCTCCTTGAAACGGATCACGGCCGCCTCTTCCCTAGAAAGAAGGGTAGCTTCATAGCCCCGGCATTTGGTCTCAGCTTCCTCGGCCCTCACTTGGACCTCGGCCTTGGCCTTCCTCGCCTCAGTAAGCTCGGCATCCTTCAGCGGGAGATGTTCCTCGGTTGTTGTACGGGCTTCCTGGGCATGCTTACGAGTTTCCTCGGCCCTCTTCACCTTGGCCTCAACCATGGCTTGAGCAGCCTGCAGGTCGGCATCCTTGGCCTTCAGAAGCTCAGCCAGAGCAGCCTTCTCGGTCTCGCCCTTCTCTTAGGCGGCCCTAGCTTCATGCAATTGCTTGGCATTATTCTTGGCCAAGACATTCTCATAAGCCGTGACAGAAGCAAGCTGCAAGGAAAATCAATGTCAGGTATCTATCAAGTATAAAATTACAAGATCAGCAAGACTAAAGATACGAGATAATTACCTAGGCAATCATAAGCCCCTTGCGGCATAGCAAATTCTCTTGTCTAGGATTCTCTCGGACAAGTGCCTCATAAGCCTCGTCGTCCAAAGCTCTTTGAACAGGAGCTCGGCCCAGCCTCAATAGGGGACCCTTCCTGTTCTGAAAAGGAATGCCCCTCAAATATGGGACATTTACAGCCATACGCCGAGCAAGTTCCTCAGCTTCTTTGTGGGTTTTGACGGTCTGAATGGTTAGGGAAGGAGGAGCTTCAGGATTGGAGGACTCAACAGTAGCCCGCTTAGCTGCAGGCTCCTCGGCGCTAGCACCTTGGGGCCTCTTGGAGCCGGAGCGTCTTTGGACGAGGCCGGTCTCCTCGGCCCTCGGAGCATCCACCTCCTCAGTAGCATCAACATGGAGGCTATGCCCCTCTAGAGTTGACAAATTTTCTTGGCCGTCGGAGGCCCTCTCCTCAGCTTCAACCTCTTCATGTAATTTGAGGGGAAGGGGATGATCACCCTGAGCATTCAAAAGGAGGTTGCGACTGTTGGCATCCTCCTTCCTCTCCTTCAAAGCCGAGGTCTTAGCCAGACGTCTCTTTTGCTTAATCAGCTCCACGGCATTCAACTTCTTCATGGCTAATTCTGCCTCTTGCTCGGGGGTTAAATCTGCGAAGTCGAGGAAGAAATGATTACATACGAGCAAAATGAGAGCCAACGAAAAATACAAAAAATACAAGTATCAAAGGGTAAAACATTTACATCCTGCCACATTATCTTCTTTAAGGCATTGGTCAACTAGAGGGACCTTACACCTCGGACAATCCTCATGGAAAACGAGGCCGGGATGCATTCCCCAATCATTGAAGCGCCTTCCCCTCTTCACAATAATAAGAGGAACCACCCCGTCCCTCGGTCCCAGCATCAAGCCTGCCTGGACGTAGTAATGATCAGAGGCTTTTAATGCCGACCAGTCAAGGAGCCCCACCTCGGCAAACTCCTCAAGGCCCTTGATCAGGTCTTGAGTCCATCCATACTTTTGAACTGGACCCGACGAGGTGGATCGTCAAAAGGGGATTGGAACTCCCAGCCTTGCCGGCTCTCAACTCTAATCACGTGGTTATCCCAACCTCTAACTTTGCTTGACATTGGAAGAAGAATTTTTGGTGTCTTGGGGGCACTTCGTAAGACGAGGAGCCGACTATCCTTTACATAGCTGACCTGATAGAAATGACGGAAGGCTCCCATGGTCGGCTCGTAACCTAGACTTCGGCAGAGCACAATGAAACTCACAAGGACCCTAGTCACGTTGGCCCCCAGCATAGCTGGGACAGCCCTCACGTCACCCAAAAATTCGTTGATGAAGGGATCTAAGGGAAGACGAAGCCCTGTTGAAATTGTTTGAAGTAAAAGTGGACGTGGTTATCATTGTAGTAAAAACTCTTTTCTTCCTTGTCATCCTTAAAGACGGGCTTGCCTATGTAAGTTAACCTGAACTCAGCTTTATCCACCCCGTACGTGCAATATAACTTCTGCAGCATAGGGTCCCCGGCCTTGGGTGGCCTCTCTCGTCCTTGCCCTCCACCTCGGCCTCCTCTTCCTCGGCCTTTCTTGCCTTCCAGAGCACCTTCGGCAAAGGCATCCACTATCTTGGTCGACGAGGAGGTCTCTCCCCCTCTTCCCGTCATATCTGCAAAAAGACGAGGAGCATAAATTAGTGACCTCGTTCATGACTGATCTTAAGACGGGGAAGAGGGATATCCCCCCTCGTCATTATAGATAGGCCGAGGAGGGAGCCTTACCACTCAGACGCTCATGAACTATGCGATCCGAGGAAGGGTTGAACAAATCAATGTGCTCCATTACTTCGGCCCTATCCTCGAGAAACACTATATTACGAGTCGAGGAATCAATTCTGTCTATTCTAATATTATCCGAGTATTGGATGAACATCCGGGTACGGCCATAACTTCTCAACATCTTTCCTATGTCATCCAGGTTCAGCATCAACCAGGGTCCTCTCTCTCTCTCCGGTAAACTCTCAGGTTGCCCTTGTGGTATCCATAAATGAAACGGGGGAAATGGTCCCAAGAACGAGCCATTTTTCTAAAGGGGAATCAAAGATCAATGGGGGAGTTTATACAATATTCCAAGGAATTCATACAAGACTCAAAGGGATACATACAATATGAACAAGAAAATCAACGATTCATGAAGAAAAGTTTCAAACTTGACAATAGCAGTTCGAAAATTCAAAAAATCCTACCAAGATCCCAGAAACGGAAGATTGCAAGTAAAAATCAGTAAAGAAGGGAAATTATACCTATTTCTGGTATTACTAGCGGTCAGAATCACCTTCACCGGAAAACTTCGAGCTCGCCGGAAACTGGGCTCTGGAAAACCAAGATCGTCGGAGGGATTTATCGCTTGAACCTTGCTGATACTCTCTCAATCTCTCAAATAGCACGGGTGCGAAAAGATTAAAATGAGAAGGGTTTTTGGTTTTATACTCACCAAAACCGGGTCAAACCCATGGGTAAAGCAAATAACCGGGTATGGCGCCACCTACATTAAATGCTAGCAACAACTTTTGAGGCACGTCAGACTTGGGGGCCCACCACTTATCATCATGGCAATAACCAGCGGGTAATGAAATGGCGCACCACTGAAGCGTCTCTGATGCATCAAACCTGTTCGTATTCCATAAGCCGAGGACGAGATGACTTTCTCCTCGTCCTAGGCCGAGCTAGAAAGTCGGGGGCCACTGAACAATATAAACCGAGATATGAACATGGGCTTGTCCAGGTCAAGCCCAAATGGATTGGGCTATAAACATAATCCACATACAAGTTATTTGAAGCAACCATGGGCTTCCTCGGTCTCGTACATCGTCACCAACAAGGCTTATCAAGGCCCAATATACAAGTATAAATGCCCCAATTACAAGTGTCGAGGATACCTCCTCGTATGCCGAGGGGTACCTCCTTGGCCTTAAACATTGAACGGGCTCCATACTATTTCCTTGGATCTTCACGTTACGAGATGTCATAATGACGAGGAGAGAAAAGTGCTTACCTCGGCATATCTTCATATGACGAGGAAACAGAATCATGCTTCTCGGCCCTATTCGCATGCCGTCAGGCCATCAATGGACGAGGAAGCTAAATCATGCATCTCGGCTTACATACAAACGCCGAGATGAGACATTCACGTTCCTCGGCTTGCCGGCTAGCAGATTGAACAGTCCTATTCAAACAAGGATTCAACAGTTATTGTCCAATCAGGATTGTAACCATCTACATCAATTCAAGTCAAACAATGACTCCTTAGCAGATATAAACCTCTTAGGAGTATATCTTATCTCTTTACCAGTTCAATTCAACATGGATTCTATCAATACATCTCTATAAATACAAGTCATATAGCACAATATTTGGTACGTTACTTTTTACATACAGAAACTCTGTCAATTTAGTTTCTCACACCAAAATCGTGACTTACTCTCACGCCGGAGGGCCTTCGCCGGTCAAGCCCCGTCTTAGTTTACGTGTTTTGTCTTATTTTCAGGCCTAGCAATCTCCGGAGCAGACAATCGCTTGGATTTGGGCTGATTTGACGATTTTGACATCATCACATATATTTTTAAATTACACACATTATTTCATGAGAAAATTGTATTTTGGGTTCTAAAGTTTAGGGAACGTTTACAATGTTGATCCTATTCTTACACTATTATTAATTTAGGTCCCAAAATTGTCATTTTTGTCATGTTGAATTTTTTATCAGTTTTGTTAGAAAAATTCGTTTACGTGCAAGTCATGTATTATTTAACGAAGGATATTTTTGAACAAGAAAATCTTACATTGTTGTTTTAATGCAAATTGAATAAAAATGAATAGCAAAAATAGAAAATATTAATATCCCTAAATTTAAAAAACAAATGATATTTTATAATAATTACATTTAAAAATGCAAAGAAAAATATAGAAAAAAATATTTTTTACTATAATTTACATTAATCTATTTTTTTTCTTTTTGAAAGAAATAATAATGTATTTTTAAAAACCTATTATTTATATTATCAACATTTTTATTACAATTTTTTAAATATGATTATGTTAAAAATTATTTATATGTGATGGTGTTTAACTAATTAAAATGTAAAAAAAAATATCTTGAAACACAAATAAAAAGCATTGTACATAATTAAATGTATAACACTATTATGCACAATTGTTGTTTTTTATTTAAATGAACTAAACACCAACAATATTATCTTTAAAACTCAAACTCAGCACCATAACCAACACACACCAGCACCTTTCATTTATAGGCTTTTACCAATAAAACCCTGAAATGGGGTGAAATTTACAAATAAAAATAGACATTTTCGAAACTCGCCAATAATTTCCTGCTAAAAATGTGGACAAAAATATCCCTAACTGCAATTCTTCGTCAACATGTATTCACCCATCAAGCGCATAAGGCGCTGGTACGTGCGGGAATTGCAGTTAGAAGTATTTTTGTCCACATTTTTAGTAGGGACTTATTGGCGAATTTTGAAAATGTCTGTCTTTATTGATCGATTTCATTTGGTTGAGGAGTTTATTGGTCAAAACCCCTTTCATTTACCCACCACCACCTTTTACCACCGCCAATCACCATTGCTAACCAAGTAACCATCAATCACCATTGTCCAACACTACCATTTCGAAACGGCCCACTTCTCTAATGCCCCTATATCGAAATTCAAACCCAATGTAGGACACAATAGATCCAAAATTCTATAGACATCCATCGCCCTCTTATAACTAACTTATAAAACTAATTTATCTCTTATAAGTAACTTATAAGACTTATTTGTCTTTTATAACTGACTTATAAAACAATTTTTACAACAAAAAAAAATCAAAATTTTCAATAATAACAACGAATTAATCTCATAATTTACATATTAAAACTCTTATAGTTGTATTTTAAGACCAATTTGCCTTTGTAACTAATTCGTCTCTTATAATTGTTTTATAACTGACTTATAATACTACTTCATCTCTTATAATTCAGTTATGAGACAATTTTTTTCCAACAAAAAAAATCAAAATTTAAATAATAATGAATTGCTATCATAATTTACACATTATAACTTTTATAAGTAACTTATAAGACTAATTTGTCTCTTATAATTGACTTATACAACAACTTTTTCAACCAAAAAAATTAAAATTTTCAATAATAACAACAAATAAATCTCATAATGTACACATTAAAACTCCTATATTTAAATACACGTAGCACCAACGTCAGAGCACTCGCAATTCTTCCCTTCAATCCACCACCCCAATTGAACCACATGCACATCCAACGACACTGCCGTATAATTCACAAACATTTTCGTTGCAATCCCCGAAGATCACAATCATAAATATCAACAATTTACAATGTAAAAATTGACTAGAATTGTACTCCAACATTTCAATTTCCAACTCATTACACACACACAAAAAAAAATGTCAGAATGATTCAATTTCAAGTCAACAAAAATGAACAAAATCAACAAAGGAATTCAGAATTGGGAGGCAAATGTTAGGTGAAATTACCATTGGCGGAGCGGCAGGAACGGAGGAGGTTAAGGAAATCGGAGTGAAGCTTGTGAACATCAATGGCAGATTCCTCGACATTATCCTGTTAGATCATATTGAGAGCGGTTAATTTGCGAAATCGGTGGTGATTTGCGGTGGCGTGTTTGTATTTATAAAGTTGACGTGATATGGTGGGGAAGTGGGTGACGTAGTGGCCCACATGGGGAATCGTGTTAATGAAGATGAAGCTTAGCTACTGCTACGTGATTTTTAGAGAGAGAGAGAGAGAGAGAGAGAGAGAGAGATGTGATAAATGAAGTTGAGGGGATGCAGAAGAGGGGGGCCTATCTAGGGGTGTCTGGGGAATTTGAATTTGGAGATAACTCTTTATTTGGGATTTACAAAAAAGTTTTCTTTAATGGGGAAAAAATCTGGGCAGATGGGCCCTAGGGAAATTTTTCCATTTTGAAACTACCATTTCAACACCAGTAGTCCGACACCACCATTTCGACGCCACTGCCACTACTGCCGCCACCAAACATCCTCACCAACCACCTGCACCACCACCACCACTACATAAACATACCCATATCTGCATACAAAAACACCCAGATGCGCACGCACGCACAACAAACAGAATCTGCAATTGGGTTTAAATAAAGAGGGTGATGAGAAAAGATATGAAAATAGGAGTCGACAAACTTGGGAGGGAATAGGATTGATGAAATTGGATGGAAGAGGATGGCCGGAGGGTGGGTGGGGAAGGGATCATCGCCCATGCACACACACACAACAAACAGAATCTGCAATTGGGTTTAAAAAAAGAGGGGGATGAGAACAAATATGAAAATAGGGGTCGACAAACTTGGGAGGGAAGAGGATGGACGGAATTTGATGGAAGAGGATGGCCGGAGGGTGGGTGGGGAAGGGCTCGTCGAAGGAGAAGAAGGTGAGGGGTGATCGAAGATGGTGATAATTGAGAGAGAGGAAGTGTGTGTGTGTGTGTGTGTGATCATCACACACGCACACACACACACTTTCTAGGGAGGATGAAGGAGGGGCTGGTTGGTGGGGAAGAGAGGGAGGGTTTACTAGTAAGAGAGGGAGGGGGTTCATATAGGTTGAGGAGAGAAGAGAGAGGGAGGTGTATGTGTGTGTGTGTGTGTGTGTGTTTGGGCCCTAAGGGAGGGAAGGAGAAGGAATGATATTAAAATTTTCTATTTTGACTATTTATTTTTATTAAGTTTGCATTAAAATAATAATGAAAGAGTTTTTGTTAAATAATATCCTCCATTAAATGACACGTGACTTTCACATGATCATTTAACGGATCTTCTAACAAAACTCGTTTAAAATCCTAACATAAAAAAATGACAATTTTGGGCCTGAATTAATAATTGTTAAAGAATAAGTCCAACATTTTGAATACCCCTGAACAGTCCAAAATGCAATTCGCCCATATTTAATTTAAAAAAGATGTACAATACAGCATTATATAACATAATTACTCGAAAATTTGATGAATGGCAACACTTTAATTTCTATGTTATACCATGCGGCATAACATTCAACACGATAACTGAGTGAAGAAGATGGCTACATCTAAATGTACATTTGATAACCTATCGAATATATAAATAACACTCCCTCCGTCTCAAAATATTTATTCCATTTGACTTTTTTGTTGAACTTTGACCACAAATTTATGAGAGATTAATCATGTTCATGAAATTTTAAAAGTTGTTATTGATAATATTATTAATGGTGAATCAATAGAAATTTTTAGAATTTCATGAACATAATTAAATTGTCATATATTTGTGGTCAAAGTTCAACAAAAAAGTCAAATGGGACAAACATTTTGAAATGGAGGAAGTACATGATAAAAAAAATTAAAATTGTTCGATATTATTTTAAATTTTATAATTAACTAGAAGGTTTTGGCCAATAAAGAACTTATCCCCATAAAGATCGTATGATAAGCAGAATGGTGGACTGGAAAAGAAGCTTATTCCCCGATTATGTATCCCTACTACTAAGGAGTGGTATTATTAGTACGGCTTAAAAAACGCATTCTATTTTATCACATCTCAAATACTCCCTTTATAAATTCAAAATCATTTGACCAACAAATAATATATTAAGATAAAAATGGAATTAGAACATTCTAACTCTTGTGCTACCAAACATCGTATACATAACTATTAATCCTGAGGTATAATAATCAGTAGAATATTAATATGTGGATAAATAATTGGCCTTATTCTCAAATGAAACTTTAATTTTTTAATCCTACAAAGGCGGTGATATTATCTCTATCTCTATATTCCTTTCGTCCCGCTATAAAGTTCACAGTTACTGTTTGCACGCAAATTAAGGAAAAAGTTAGTAGTGAAAATGTTGTGAGTATGAAAAGTGAGATTGGAGAGAGAAAGTGGAGTAGAAAATAGTGATTTGATTGGTGTTGTTGTGAGTATAAAAGTAAAGTAGGAGAGAAAATTAGTGGGTGAAATATTAAAGATTTTTTGCCATTTTAGGAAATGTGAAGTTTGTAATGGGACTAGGGATGGCCAAAACCGGTCCGGGCCCGATTCCGGTTCGAAAACCGCCGGTTTCGGTTCGGCGAAATGGCGGCCTAACCCCGGTTCCGGTTACTCCGGTTCCGATTTTCTCCCCGGTTTGCTTCGATTTCGGGCTTTTTCGGTCCGGTTCCAGTCCGGTTCTATTGAAAAACAAGAAATTTCCGTCCGGTTCACGGTTCCGGTTCCGGTCCGGTTCACCATTTTTGTGACCCTTAACTGCCCTTATCCAAACCAGTTCCGATTATCCCGGTTCCGGTTTTCGTGGCGGTTCACGGCGGTTTCGGTCCGGTTTTTCGATTTCGGTCCGGTTTCGGTCCGGTTTTTCGATTTCGGTCCGGTTTCGGTCCGGTTTTTCGATTTCGGTCCGGTTTCGGTCCGGTTTTTCGATTTCGATCCGGTTTGGTTTCGGTCCGGTTTGGCCATCCCTAAATGGGACGCTCAATAAGGAAAGTGTGCAGGTTGTAGCGGGACGGAGGGAGTATATATTAAAGGAAGCTTTTCGTAAAATTTAACCAAATCAAGGGCAGTTTTGTAACTTTCTTTTCCAGCTCAGTAGCTAGATCAGTTTTGGAAGATCATAATCAAGGTCATTGAAAAATTAAATAAATCAAACGGTTCTGAATTGGTCAAATTTGCATGCAATTTTACTGGGTGTGAGAGAGGTGCACCCTTTTCTTCAACACACAATCACAGTAACACGCACGTACAGAAACACACACAATCACATAGTAACACGCACTTAAAACACATACTCCCTCCGTCCCAAAATATTTGTCTCATTTGATTTTTTTGTTGAACTTTGATCACAAATTTATGAAAGATTAATCATGTTCATGAAATTCTAAAAGTTGTTGTTGATAATATTATTAATAGTGAATCAATAGAAATTTTTAAAATTTCATGAACGTAATTAAATTGTCATATATTTGTGGTCAAAGTTCAAATAAAAAATCAAGTAGGACAAATATTTTGGGATGGAAGGAGTACATAATAAAGAAGAAGCTAATTCTCTTTTGGGTGCAACTATTTGCACCATCAAAAATGTGTAAAAAACCTGGAAATGCTAAATAGATACTTAATCATTGTCATAAATTTAATGATATGCATTAATTACTGATGCTGCCACAAAAATAGGGCTTGGGCTTATTCAAAATCATAGGCGAGAAATGATCAAATTTGGCTCAAATCAAGAGAAGGTCCAAGAAGAAAGTAGCGACATATGTAACTCAGGATGTCCCGCCGGCAAGTGGGTATGAAGCCAGAAAGACAAATCAATAATATGTGTATCCCGCCATATAAACCGCGTAAGAAATAGAGTACGAAACTTAACAAGCGAGATAATAGGAGATGAGCGGCGAGATAACGGGGTGAGACGGCGAGATAATGAGAAGAGGAGGTAGGATGTTCAGTTTAATATTATATGTCAATGGGTGGATTCTAGTGAACGCGACACATAAGAGGCGGCATATAAATATCTACGAAATGGGACCCACTGAAACGGTTTGACATTGGGAAAAGTGACGTGTGTCAGAGAAAAGCATCACATGTATTGGGTTTATTCTCTTGATTGCCCAATTAAACGATGACACGTGAAATTAGAAGTTAACTATCGCACGAGATAATCACGTGATGATGGCATGTGCATAGCACGAGGGAAGGGGTATATATATGAGGGATCGTCATCCCTACCAAGGTACGTTCACCCACACACACAGATCACCTCCTTCCAGATTCAGATTTATCCCTGTTAAACGGAGACTTATCCTCACGCCGGAGGGGCTTACGCCGGAGCCGCCCCCGGATCAGTTCACTTTGCTTTGGTGTGCAGGCGAGAAGAAGGAGACGGAGATATCAAAATTGGGCTACAACGGTGTTGTTTCTGTTGAGGAAATTCCTGACAACATCAATTGGTTCCGTTGCCGAGATTAAATCTCTTCGTCGTTTGGAGATTTTGCTGCGAACTGGTAAGTTTTGGCTACTGTTCGTGGATCTAGCGGTTTTGTTGGTGTTCTGTTGTTTTGTTCGTGGTTGTTCATAGTTTGCAAGCTGAGTTTCATTTGAGTTGATTATTGTAGTTCATTTTCTGGGTGGTTAATGTTCATAGTTTTTGTGGGTTGAAGTTTTTGGGATATTGATATTGTTTGATTGATTGGGTGTAGATTTGGTGATTTAGAAGTATTGGTCTGGGTTAGATTGAATTTTGTTGTGTTTGTGGGTATTCATTTGCACGTTCGTTTGATTTTGCTGGCTTGAAGTTTTGGGTGTTTCTAGGTTTTTGATTGGGTGAAATTGTTGAAATTAGATCTGGGATAATATTGTGCTTGATAAAGTACAATTGGAGGAAGTACGTATTTAAGTTCTGGGTTAGATTTGCAGATCTTCATAAAGTATTCGTAAGATCTACATATCTTCAAGTTCGTGTTCATAACTTTTGATTACTTGGGTAGTAAGAAATGGCAACTCCAGAAAAAGGTATGGTTAGCCAGAAGACGTTGGGAGGAAGGGGCCCTATCCCGCCTATCTCAGGAATGGGGACTATGGGACCAGTTGGAGCGAAGGACGCTACTACTTCGTAGCAAGTCCTTCAGGAGGAAAGAGAGCGGGTTACTGGTGACGGGAGAGAGAGAGATTTAATGTCGCCACAACCGGAGGATGAGATAGACGCTGAAGTGGAAAGGTTGCAGACCCACAACAGCTTTATTTTACAATTATTAGAAAATAATAAGCGACTAATGACTTTGAAAAAGGCACCTACTCCTATCCCGCAGAATTTGGTGAGGACAGCAGTGGAAGGGAATAAGGAAGCGGATAAAGAAATAGTCGTTTTGGATGATTGTGAGCGGCTTAAGGAGACAGATCCAGAGAAGGTAAAGGAGATTGGGGCGAGATTAGATGGGCCACAGAAGCGAAAAGCTATTGAGTTCCTGGAGAATGGGCAAAAGTTCAAAGTTTATCATCGGCCGCATACTTCGCAGATGTCGTCTTTGTATTACGAGAATGACGAAGATGATACGGCCTCCACTGAAGGGGGATATGAAGAAGAGGTGATGGCTTCTAAGGGTGGAGAGAAATCTAAGCGACTCGAGAAGGAAAAGCGTGTGGGAACAAGCCGCTTTGGTGAGGAAGATGGGTTGAAAAAGCAGTTGGCAGAGATGGCGAGAAGGTTAGCTGAATTGGAAAAGGGGAATGTCGGTGATAGCGAGAAAGACTCCTTTATCGCACCTTTTGCCAAATATATTCAGGAGGCAGAGCCCGCACCAGAGTTCTGGTTGCCCACTCTGACCAAGTATGCGGGATTAACTACAGCCATGACTCACATTGCGGGATTTGAAGTTACAATGGCAATAATGACCAAGGATGATGCTTTGCTATGCAAAACTTTTGCCAGCACCCTGGAGCTTCAGGCTTTGGATTGGTTCATGCAGCAACCCGCTAACTCCATTGCGGGATTTGAAGTTACAATGGCAATAATGACCAAGGATGATGCTTTGCTATGCAAAAACTTTTCGCCCGACACCACAGGCTTCAGGCTTTGGATTGGTTCATGCAGCAACCCGCTAACTCCATTTTGGGATATCAAGACTTTAAGAGGAAATTTTTGGCGAGATTTGGGGCTGTTGGGACTCAGCCAGTGGTGTTGCAAGAGTTGATTGGGATTAAGCAGAAAGCGGGAGAGGGTATTGTAACCTATACCAACAGGTTCTTGTTGATTGCTAACCAAATTTCCGAGATAGAGCCCAAATATGTGATCATGATGTATATGCCTGGCCTATTATCAGAGTCTTTTAAGAGAGAATTGAGGATGAGATTGCCAGTGACCTTGGGTGAGTTGTATGAGTGGGTTAAGGCGTATTGTGGGGGAGAGGACATTGAAGAGGGGACAACTAGCACCTCCAAGAAAAATGTTAAGGATAGGATTGAGTTTGTTAAGGCTGATGTTGCGACTCGAGGTGGAGGCCGCGGAAATCAAGCAGGTGGCAGAGGTGGAGGCCGCGCTGGTGGTCGCGGGACAGGGAGAATAGTCAGATTTTCAAGATTAAACGCCAGACCAAGTGAAATTATGCGAGCTGTGGAGTTACCGGTGGCATTTGATATGACAGACAGAGGAAGAAGAGACCTAAATCAGTATTGTAACTATCATAGAGAGAGGGGGCATGACACTGATGACTGTTACAATTTGAAGAGGGTGATCCAAGCCAAGATTGATAGAGGCGAGTTACAAGAATATGTTTTGCATGAACAGAATGTGGCGGCACGCGAAGGAAATGGCGACAGGAATGAGATCTTGGTGATTCATGAGCCAACAAGTATTACTTGCTTAAGCAATCAAATCATGTCTTTGTCGCATACTTGTCATATCCCAGCTTACCCACCTAGTGAAGAGAGAATAATCAGTTTTTCGAGGCGAGAATTGGCCTTAACTCCAAGTCATAGTTGTCAGCCTGTGGTGATTTCAATTGCTTCGGGGAATAGTATTCTGCACAGAGTATTGGTAGATTCAGGAGCAAGTCGCAACATTCTGTATTATGAAGATTTCAAAAAGATGAGGTATACTGAGGCCAATTTGGTGCCCTACAAGGGATTTCTGGAGGGATTTACAAATCACACGGTACGGGTTAAGGGGAAAATTTCACTGGCTGTAGAGATTGGAGAAGGCGAGATGGTAAGAACCCGCACTGTAGAGTTCATGGTGATTGATTTGGTGTCGCCTTACAACGCCATAGTAGGTATCCCATTTATGCAAACCTTTGAAATGGTTGTCTCTATCCCGCACCAGCGAGTTAAATTCCCAACTCCAAAAGGGATTGCTTGTTTGAAGAGTGAGGTTAAAGAAGTGATTCAGAAGAAGATTCAAATTCAAACTGCGGCAAGGGCTAGTACAAGTTCACTTTCCACGGCTTTGACAGTGCGAGATGCGAGAATTAACATGATTACCGACTTAGGGGAGTGTGAAGAATGGGAGGAAACAGAAAGTATGAGAAGTAAGTCGGCGATCATTGTTGTTAAAGAAAGGGCGGAAGAGGAAGTGCTGCGAGAAATGAATGATGTGCGGGATGCAGAGGTAGAAATGGTGGAGGAAAGATCCGAAGTAAATTTGATGGCTTTGGTTGTGATGCAAGCGGAGATGGATTGGGCGAGATAGGTTGAATTCGTTAAAATGAAAGAACCACAAATTGAAGAGATAGTTGATTCTGACAGTGAGGAATGTGAAGAAATCGAGGTAGAAACACCTGAAGGTTTGTCGCTTGTTGGGAGCAAAATGGGTGAGAGCAGCGACAAAGGTGGCAAGAGATGTGTAAAAGAGAAGAAGGCGACTGAAATTGTGGTGGATACTTTGCAAATGCGAGATGAGCCAGATATTCAGGCCGCGGAAGAGTTGGAAGAAGTGATTATTAATGAAGAATATCCCGATCAAAAAATCAAAATTGGGAAGCAATTGAGTAGGGAAGAGTGTTCGGTCGAAACCTAACGGTTTATTTTATATCCGCAAGCGCACGGGCTATTGTAATATAGCGGGTGCAAGTACGAGTCGATCCCACAGAGACAGGGTTTACTTAAGGGATATTTTTGTCTTTAGAAAATATAGAAAAGATTGGGGGTAGATAAAACTTTTTTTAGAATAATAGAGAGAGCATAAACAGAAAATACTTTTAATTGAAATCTTATAAAACGAAGCATTCTTGGGATTGGAAATCATATGCAAATTCTTATTCATCAAATTGTCATTGTCTTAGAGATAAAAGGTTTTCATAAAAAGCAAGGATGGTATGTTAGGCCTACGCTATTTCGGGCTAAGACAGTAGCGTTTGTATTCTTCACTAATTATGTCCTAACTGTTTGAGAAATCCGTTTATGTTTGCCTCCGCCCTGTCACAAACGGGCATTCCGGCTTATCTCTAGCTGACCATAATTAGTAAGAATCCATTAAGGACGGAAGTCAACATACTTTCCATTAAAGGAACATCCCTAGGCCATTGAACTACTCTCGTGATCAATGAACCTAGTTTCTTTATATGGTTCCGTCAATCGAGATTCTCCGCTAGGTACTTCTCTTAATTGACTGAATCATACAAATTGGATATCGCCAATATGTAAGGCATTTAGAGAATAATATAAAGAGATTGTTTTAGATGAAGAAAGAAGACAAGACTAAACATTATTTAATGATGAATAAGCATGCTTTTGAGTTTCCAACCCCAAGAATATGGGGGATTACTCACAAGCCATTAAATGTATAAGCAATAATAAAAGTTGAGTAAGAAATACTTATGGAAGTAGAAGACAAGTGCTGAGAATAATGCTTCACTTTTATTTCCTTCAAAGTAACTCCAAGAACAATGACTTTGATCTTCAAATTCCTTTGGAAAATTGTTATCACAAGTGTTGTACTTTCTATCTATCTAATATCAGTAGTTTCTCTCTAATAATTCGTATCTAAGACTGTTTACAAGGGTCCTATTTATAAATGGAAGGAGACTCTTCAATTGGGTGCCATCAAAAGGTGCCTTTACATCTGCGATCCACGACTTGCACGGCCGTGTCAAGGATTTTGCACCCGCCGTGTCCTCTTTGGCGCCGCATTTGGATTTGAATTTGAAGACTTGCACGGCCGCTCCATATATTGCTGCACGGCCGCTCCAAGGTTAGCACGGCTGTGCCACTTCAGCGCTCGGCCACTCCATGGGCCAAGATGGCCGGCCACGGCCTAAGTTGCACGGCCGCTCCCGGGCTTCTCGCACGGCCGCCGCTCCGACTGGTTTTCAGCTTGGAGTGCTTATTTGCTTGGTGTCCCTTCATCTTTTTGGACCAAAATGTCCATGTATCCTTTGTATATATAAAATGACCCTAAAACCTGTCTAAAATGTATGAAACATATCAAAAACGTAAAATCTAATTAAATAACAAAAGTAAGTAAAAAAGTATTAAAGCTAAATAAAAAGTGATGATTTATTTGTGTAAAAGTATATAAAAACTGGGATAATTGACTATATAATAGTCACTTATCAAACTCCCCCACACTTAAGCCTTTGCTTGTCCCCAAGCAAACTTAGAATGAAATACGGAGAGGGAGAAAAATACGATTGATCCCTCAGAAATGAAGTAGCAAGCCCTTAAATGCCTTGTAGATAATGCCTTTATTTATCTAATCATATTTTGAATACCTTTAAAAATTTATTTTAGGAAGAAATATTTTAGGGATATTTTAAAGAGATAAAATATAAGACAATAACCTAATATAGCATATATAGAATTTTGACCAAGTAAAGCATGCTAGAAGGAAGAATCTTTAGATTTATTTCTTGGTAGAAAAAGCTATCACTTTTTAGAGTGTTTTTTTTAGAAAAGATGAATTTTATTTCTTTAAGACGTACAAGAGAAGGTATAAACATTTATTCATAATTTAGAAGTTCCGAAGAATTATATTACATTCTTGAATCACAAGGGTGAAGAATGGATGATGGTAGTGGAAAAATCTCGTCAAAGTCAAACAAATTTATCTTATTTTTGTACGTGTTATATTTTTGCAAAAGACCTAAGTTATTTTTGATCCTTTCAAGTAGGAGACATTGTGGTTGCGAGCCCCATGTTCCTAATACTTAGATCAAGAATACTTTTGGATATTATCTCCGTTTTGGCAAGGAAGCATCGTCAGCCGAACGCCGTGCCCCGAGTTACTTAGGAGATAATATGTTTCTTTTTGCTTTTAAGGCTTGGTGACAATTGTCACTCTTTTATTAATAAGATAGAAGTGTTTTTCTTTGACTTGATTTGAAAATGGAAGGATGGAATTTATGAAAGGGTGTGATTCAAGGGATGCAAACAAAAAGGTGCTTCTAAAAAGGGAATAAATATCTAATAAAGATAAAAATGTACAATCTTAAAGGAATATATTCAAAATTTGCATAAATAACCAAGCATAAAAGAATTCCTTCTAATCAAATGCATTTTCCTTGATGAGATTCTATATTGTGCTATACCAACTTATGAGGCTTTCAATTATTTCCTAAAAAGATCCCTTATACTTTTCCTTTTTATAGATTTCTAAGTGTATAGAAAATATGAGAGGAAAGATAAAGGCATTTATATTAGGGCAAATGGCAAGCATAATGATAATGATTTTTTATCATCATAGGGATTTAATTTTTTTATTTTTTATTATTTTTTTTTTATATACTATTATACATGCATAAAAAAAAAAAATGCAACTAAGTAAAAAATTATACTAGAAAGCGATTAAATCTATCCTAGAAAGCAAGTAAAATTTAAAAACTAGAAAGCGAAAAATAAAGCGAAAAAATAAAAGGATAGATTTACCCCCCCCCCACACTTGAAATGAACATTGTCCTCAATGTTTCAAGGAACAATGCCAAATCCCGGGAGGGTAAAGGGAAAAACTTACAAAAAAAAAATGGATCACGGGTAGGTAGGCGGCTGAGGAAAGTCATCCCAATGGTTGACTCCATAGTTGTAGATGGAGTTCACTTGCCTTTGAATTGTTCCCACACGATTTTGTATATCATTCCGGAAATAATGAAATTCATTGTTGAAAGCGTCGAACCGATTCATCATTTGATTATTTTGAAGTTCGATTCGATCAAACCTATCATTGAAATCCGGTGGCAATGGATGGTGGGGTTGATGTTGCTCTCCTTCTTCTTCTTCTTCTTCCTCCTCTTGGTTTGCTTGGCTTGATTGGCCCTCCCCGTGATTCATGGAAATTGGAAAGATCCATGTTGGGTGTTGATAAGTTTGGGCAAATGGGAGGATGGGACTAGGCAAAACAATGTAGGGCGTTTTACCCGGCCCTACCAACCAATTGTACTCTCCATGTCCTCTATCTGAAATCATTTGCATTACCCGCAGGGTTGGAATATCCAACTTCGTAGAACCCGAAACCGCAACTTCAGTGGCGGGCACCACCAACCCAAAATGGTTAGCAAACAAAGTAACAATACCACCAATATGGATCTCTCCACTGAAAGTTGGAGAGACGATATCACTAAATAACTCAATCAAGAAATGGCTCAAATTCACCTTCCTATGAGCCTTCACCATAGACCATAACAAAAACAACTCCTTCTTGTTCACTTTGTTCCCTTATCTTCCCTTGCAAAACCGTACATGCATAGAATCTCGTGCATAATCCGGAGAACGGGATGAATAATAGATGAGGCTTTTGCGGTTCTAGATTTAAAGGATGGAATTCCGGTTATTTGCTCCCAAAACACATTCTCCCTAAATTCTATAGGAAAATCGGTTTCAAAGTTGGTGAAAGCGAGCCAACCCAAAATTCTATTTATGTCGAAGGAGGTAAGATGAAACTCCTCCCCACCAAGCCTAAAATACAAATGTATCAATTGGTATGGCTCCCAGGTACTTCCACAAATTTACATTTGTAAATTCCTTCCTCATAGTGCACAAGAATTCCAAAGTAATTCTCTCGTAAGTCTTTGCATTCAACTCAAGAAAACCACCACAACCAAATCCCAAGTGAAACTTTCTTACATTTTGTAGATATCTAGGGCTTTAAGGGCGGGAACATCCGGGAATTGGGTTGGTCTAATTCTCTTTTGACGAAGGGCGGTGAATCTAGCCACTTCGGAAGGCTCCTAAACTCAATACCCAAATCATTGAGCGTTGGGTTTAGATTAGGGGTAGGAGATGGTTCCTTTCGGGACCTTTTCGAACCTCTTTCGGCGGCCTTTCCCTTTCCTTTCCCTCTCTCCATTGAAAATTTTCGAAATAACCCAAAAACTTAGCTAAAGGAAGAAGAAAGTAGATTACCCGAATACGAGTTTGAAAAGCTTGTAATCTTGATGAACGACCTACGAAATGTCCAAGAGATTCCTCCTTAACCTTAATCTTGAGCAATCCCTTCGAATTTTATAAAATGGGTGAAGGGTTTTGGTATTTTCGGAATTGGGGTTTTAGGAGGGTTTTGGACTGATTTTGGTGGTGGAGGAGGGATTTCTTGGAGGAATTTAGGAGGATTGAGGGTTGAATTGTGAGTAAAAATGGTGGAGGAGTGGGTATTTAAAGTGGATGGGGCGGAGGTTTTGAGGGAGAGAGGTTGAAGATGAAGTAAATGAGGGAGGAGGGGAAAGGCTGCGTCTTTTGGCTGGAACGACGCAACTCCCTGGAGCGTCTTGCACGGCCGTGTCAAGGAATTTGCACGGCCGTGTCCCTTTTACTGAGTCAACACGTTCCAACTCGATATGAACTGCACGGCCGCTCCAAGAAGAGCTGCACGGCCGTGCGAACCAAACTTCACCATTTTTAAGTCTTTTTCCCTATAAAACAAAGTTAATACAAACAAAAAAAAAAATGATAAAAATTAAAATAAAATAAAAATAAAACACAAATAATCCATCGGTTACCATCCCGATGATGCTTGTTTTAGGTCCTTAGCTTGACCCCTTCCCGGTAGTAGGAGATGCGTGATACTTGGTTGGCCTTTTGTCATTGACAACTTGCCATTGCAATCCTTTCGGGGTAATAAGTATCTTCTGCGGTAGACATTTCTTCCATCCCGACTTCTTGGGTAGAACAAGTGACCTATAGTCTTTGCACTTTCGGAAACTCGAAGTGACCTCCGTCTTTGTTCTTTTTGACTTTTTCACTGCATTGTTAGCCTTAGGAAATGCAGAAATATCTAAAACATCATTGCAAATCAAAGGTTCAATATTTATGAGATCATTTTTTATTTCTTCCTTTGATTTTATTTCCTCACCCATTAAATCTTCTTCACTAGGAATCCAATTTTCTTCGCTAGGGGTGTAGGTCTCTTCAATTGGGGTCCAATCTTCTTCACTAGGAGTATAGGCCTCTAGATAGGGATCTTCGAGAAGCGGCCTATGCATACTAAATTCGACCCTTTCTTTCCCTATATTTAGGGAAAATGTGCCATTTTCACATCTATAATTGCCCCCGCAAAGTGGCAAGAAATGGCCTTCCTAAAATGACAGGAATATAATGGTCTTCCGCCATATCCAAGATAACAAAGTCGACGGGGATGATTAAGTTCCCTACTCGACAAGGCAAATTTTCCATAATACCAACGGGGTATTGAACGGATCGGTACGCAATTGGAGAGTTATGGTTGTGGGTTTAAGTTCCCCTATACCAAGCTTCTCGCTAACCGATAATGGCATTATACTAACGCTCGCTCCTAAGTCAAGGACGGCGTTATCTATGTTTATTACGCCAACACAACAAGGAATGGTGAATGTACTGGATCCTTTAGTTTTGGAGGGTCTTTATTTTGTAAAACGACGCTTACCTCCTCTGCTAACATAACATTCTCATTTTCTTCTAGCCTTTCTTTTTCAAAAATTAACTTTTTAAAGGTTTAATGGCTAAAGGCATATCTTCAATCTTTTCTAAAATAAGGAATGTTAACATTAATGGCATCTAGGTTATCAAGGAATTCATCATAATCCTTGCCTTTTTCTCTAGGGGATTACTGTCCCAAACTAGTCTCAATCATCGGAGGGATTGGACTATGATTATTTCTAGGGCATTCATTTTTCTTTTCTTGCTCATCCCTAGTTTTTACTACATTAACTTGCTCATTTGGCCTTTGAGGTTGGCCAGGGAAGACTCCCTTGTGGTCTATTCAATGGGGTAGCCTGTTGAGCTTGTTGGGTTTCTAGCATCTTATTATGCGCTGCCAAGTTATCAAACCTAGCATTTAGCAATTTAAAACATTCCCTAAATTCATTATTGATCTTTTCTTGGGAATTTTTATTTTCCACTACAAAATCCATTATAAGATCTAATTTAGACTTAGGGGGGAAGGTACTTGCATTGTTGTTGAAATTCTTAGGTGCAAATCCCGGGGGTTGTGTAGATGGTTGCGGGTTAAGAACGTTGTTATTCTTATAGGAAAAATTGGGGTGATTCCTCCATTCGGAATTGTATGTATTAGAATACATCCTCCCTTTTTGACCAAAAGAATTAACGAAGTTCACTTGATCGTTAGAAGTAACGTCAAGTAACTCACAGTTATCCGTACTATGTGAGTTCGACCCACATAGTTCGCATAACACATTTACACTAGCAATGGGATTGACATTAAGATTTTCAAACTTTTTCAAAAGCATGTCAACTTTAGAGGAGAGAAGAGTAACTGCATCAACATTATATTTACCGGGCGTACCTTGTTGCTGCTCCCTCTCGTTTGACCATTGGTAATGGTTCAATGCAATGTTTTCGATAAGGTCGTATGCCTCATCGACTCCTTTGTTCATCAATGCTCCTCCTGCAGCGGCATCAATGGTCTCTCTTGTTTTAAAAATGAGACCGTTGTAGAAGGTGTGAACAATCAACCACTTTTAAGCCCGTGGTGGGGGCACATTACGAGAAGTTCCTTGAACCGTTCCCATGCATCATACAAAGTCTCACTATCGTTTGACGAAGTTAGTGATCTTTGTTCGTATCTGGCGAGTCTTGCTTGGTGGGAAAAATCGACCAAGGAATGCTTCTTGAATTTGGTCCCATGTTGTTAATGAATTACGGGGACCGAATTCAACCATTGTTTCGCCTTATCCTTGAGTGAAAATGGAAAAAGGCGCATCCGGATTGCTTCCACCGTAACACCTTGAATACGTGTAGTATCACAATATTCAAGAAATGTTTGGATGTGAGATGGGGATCTTCGAAGCGGTGCCGCTATGTGGTTATTCATAACCATGTGCAATAATTGCGGCTTTATCTCGAAGTTTGCCGCTCCGGCATTCGGCACAACAATAGGGGATCTAGTTCCCGGGGTACTTGGGTTAACCAAGTCCCGTAGGGTCCTAGCAGGTGTTTGCGGTTCTCCGTCCAAGTGTTTTTGTAGAGTTTCTCTAAATCTTCTTAATCTTTCGTGAAAGCTTCTTTCGGGTTCCGGATCAAAGTTGTCAACAAATGTCCGAGACCGTTTCATAAACTACAAGAAAAACACTTGAAGAAAAAAATTAAACGTAACAGATTATAGGACAAGAAAGCAAAAAAATAAAACAAAAAAATTTTGTAGTAAAGGCAAAAATAAAAAAGTAAACCGTTATCCCCGGCAACGGCGCCAAAAACTTGTTCGGTCGAAACCTAACGGTTTATTTTATATCCGCAAGCGCACGGGCTATTGTAATATAGCGGGTGCAAGTACGAGTCGATCCCACAGAGACAGGGTTTACTTAAGGGATATTTTTGTCTTTAGAAAATATAGAAAAGATTGGGGGTAGATAAAACTTTTTTTAGAATAATAGAGAGAGCATAAACAGAAAATACTTTTAATTGAAATCTTATAAAACGAAGCATTCTTGGGATTGGAAATCATATGCAAATTCTTATTCATCAAATTGTCATTGTCTTAGAGATAAAAGGTTTTCATAAAAAGCAAGGATGGTATGTTAGGCCTACGCTATTTCGGGCTAAGACAATAGCGTTTGTATTCTTCACTAATTATGTCCTAACTGTTTGAGAAATCCGTTTATGTTTGCCCCCGCCCTGTCACAAACGGGCATTCCGGCTTATCTCTAGCTGACCATAATTAGTAAGAATCCATTAAGGACGGAAGTCAACATACTTTCCATTAAAGGAACATCCCTAGGCCATTGAACTACTCTCGTGATCAATGAACCTAGTTTCTTTATATGGTTCCGTCAATCGAGATTCTCCGCTAGGTACTTCTCTTAATTGACTGAATCATACAAATTGGATATCGCCAATATGTAAGGCATTTAGAGAATAATATAAAGAGATTGTTTTAGATGAAGAAAGAAGACAAGACTAAACATTATTTAATGATGAATAAGCATGCTTTTGAGTTTCCAACCTCAAGAATATGGGGGATTACTCACAAGCCATTAAATGTATAAGCAATAATAAAAGTTGAGTAAGAAATACTTATGGAAGTAGAAGACAAGTCTTTTGAGAATAATGCTTCACTTTTATTTCCTTCAAAGTAACTCCAAGAACAATGACTTTGATCTTCAAATTCCTTTGGAAAATTGTTATCACAAGTGTTGTACTTTCTATCTATCTAATATCAGTAGTTTCTCTCTAATAATTCGTATCTAAGGCATTTACAAGGGTCCTATTTATAAATGGAAGGAGACTCTTCAATTGGGTGCCATCAAAAGGTGCCTTTACATCTGCAGTCACGACTTGCACGGCCGTGTCAAGGATTTTGCACGGCCGTGTCCTCTTTGGCGCCAGATTTGGATTTGAATTTGAAGACTTGCACGGCCGCTCCATATATTGCTGCACGGCCGCTCCAAGGTTAGCACGGCCACTTCAGCGCTCGGCCACTCCATGGGCCAAGATGGCCGGCCATGGCCTAAGTTGCACGGCCGCTCCTGGCTTTGCTGCACGGCCGCTCCGACTGGTTTTCAGCTTGGAGTGCTTATTTGCTTGGTGTCCCTTCATCTTTTTGGACCAAAATGTCCATGTATCCTTTGTATATATAAAATGACCCTAAAACCTGTCTAAAATGTATGAAACATACCAAAAACGTAAAATCTAATAAAATAACAAAAGTAAGTAAAAAAGTATTAAAGCTAAATAAAAAGTGATGATTTATTTGTGTAAAAGTATATAAAAACTGGGATAATTGACTATATAATAGTCACTTATCAAAGAGCGAGATAGATTGATTGAATTTTTGCGGGATAGCTTGGATGTGTTTGCTTGGAAGCCAGAGGATATGAGAGGCATAGATGAGAATGTCGCTCTCCATTATTTGAATGCCGACCCAAATGTGGAGCCCTTCAAGCAGAAGGTGAGATATCTGTCCGCGGAAAAGTAGAAGGCTGTGATTGGAGAGGTAGAGAAGTTGCTAAAGGCGGGGATAATAGAGGAGATTACTTACCCAGTCTGGTTGGCCTGTCCAGTAATGGTGCTCAAGGCAAACAAGAAGTGGAGGATGTGCATTGACTTCACAGACCTGAATACAGCTTGTCCTAAGGATTGCTATCCTTTGCCAAAGATTGATAGGTTGGTGGATTCTATTGCTGGGCACAAAGTTTTCAATTTCATTGATGCTTATTCGGGATACCATCAAATCAAAATGCTTGAGGAAGACAAAGCCAAGACAGCGTTTAGAACCCCTATTGGTAATTTTTGTTATAAAATGATGCCTTTTGGTTTGAAGAACACCGGGGCGACATATCAAAGGATGGTTAATAAGGTGTTTAAGTCGCAGATTGGAAGGAATGTGGAGGCGTATATTGATGATATGGTGATCAAGACCAAAGGGGTATATCTCGCAGAAACCTTTGGGAATTTAAGGTGGAATTCAATGAAGTTAAACCCCAATAAGTGTACTTTTGGGGTCACTGCGGGAAAGTTTTTGGGCTTCTTGGTGAATCGCCGCGGCATAGAAGCCAACCCAGAAAAAATTCAAGCTTTAATGGTTATGAAGTCGCCCAAACAATTCAGGAGATTCAAAGATTAAATGGGAGGATGATATCCTTGGGGCGTTTTGTGTCGCGGTCTGCTGAGAAGTGTTTGCCATTTTTTAAAGTGTTGAAAGGGGATCAAAAAATTCTCTTGGGATGAGAAGTGTGAGGAAGCTTTTAAGAAGGTGAAGGAGTATTTAGGAAAGCCGCCAATCCTATGTAGTCCTGAAGAAGGGGATCACTTGTATGTGTATTTGGCGGCTTCTGATCTCGTGGTGGCGGCAGTACTGGTGAAGGAAGAGGGCGGTATGCAGAAAACGGTTTATTACGTGTCAAAGGCTCTAAGTGAGTTGGAAGCGAGATACTTCAATGCAGAGAAGTTGGCCTATGCCTTGGTGATTGTGACACGAAAACTGAGAGCCTATTTTTTATCCCACCCTGTCACCGTATTGACCAATGCACCTTTGAGAAAGATTTTGCAGCAGCCAGATTCAGCGGGAAGGCTTCTAAAGTGGTCAATTGAGTTAACAGAGTTTGACATACAGTATGAGGCGAGAAAAGCCATTAAGGCGCAGGCGTTGGCGGATTTTATACTTGAAACCTCTTTTACTTATGAGAGAGAAGAGATTGAAACTCCGGGGGTTAATAAGCGAAAAGCCAAGACGCAGGATCCAGAAATTGAAGAAGAGCGAGAAAGGCCAGCGGGATGTTGGGAGCTTTATGTAGATGGTTCATCCGCCAAAGATAAAGGAGGAGTGGGAATATCATTGAGTTCACCTGAGGAGGATTGTAAGTATGAGAAGGCTTTGAGGTTCAAATTCAATATGTCGAATAATCAGGCGGAATATGAAGCATTGGTGGCGGGATTGGAGTTATACCGAGATATTGGGGTCAAGCAGGTAATAGTGCACTCCGATTCCCAGTTAATAGTTAATCAGGTGAAAGGTAGATATGGGGTGGTTAATCCAATATTGGCCAAGTATTGTGATATGGCGAGACAAATTTTGCAAAGTTTCAGCTATTGGGAATTAGTTCAGATAGATAGAGAGAAGAATGAGCGGGCTGATATGTTGAGTAAGGCCGCGTGCGACAAAATAGGAGAGTTGCCAAAGAAGATTGTTGTGGAATTTGTGGAGGAGCCAGCGTATGATAGGCCGCTAATTATGGAGGTTGAAGTGAGCGAGAAAGATTGGGTTAGCGAGATGATGGAGTATTTGGAGAAAGAAGAATTGCCCCAGGATGAAGACAAAGCAAAAATTATTAAGAGGACTTCTCCAAGGTTCACTGTCCAGGATGGAATTTTATATCGCAAATCTTTCTCGCGGCCATTGATGAGGTGTGTGGAGCCAAGTAAAGTTGATGAGGTTTTGTTTGAAGTGCATGAAAGGGTATGTGGTGGTCATCCAGGAGCCAGGACCTTAGCCAATAAAATTATGTTTCATGGGTATTATTGGCCAACTTTAAAGAAGGATGCTGAGGAGTATGTTAGGAGATGCGAACAATGCCAGCGACATGCCAATATTCCAAGACAGCCCGCCACGGAGCAAACTCCCATTGTAGCGGCTTGGCCTTTCGATATGTGGGGGATTGATCTCATAGGGCCTTTCCCCAAAGCCAAAGGAGGAGCTCAGATGGTTGTGGTAGCTGTAGATTATTTCACTAAATAGACAGAGGCCAGAGCATTAACTTCCACTACTGAGGACCAGATCATAAGATATGTAACTGAAGAGATCCTTTGTCGCCATGGAATTCCGCGAGCTATCAACTCTGACCATGGGCCGCAATTCAGGAAAAAGTTTCATGGTTTTTGCTCGAACTTGAATATCAAACATTGGCAGTCTGCGGTTTACAGGCCGCAATGTAATGGGCAAGTAGAAGCCGCCAACAAACAAGTCCTGGAAATTTTATGCAAAAATATAGAGAAAAGGGGAGGTGCTTAGTTGAAGGAGTTATCGACGGCGTTATGGTATGTCAGGACGACAGTAAAAGGGTCAACAGGCGAGACGGCATTTGCATTGACATACGGTTCTGAAGCAATGGCTCCTGCGGAAATGGGGTTGCCAACTCACAGGGTGACTTACTATGACAAAGTAATGAATGGCAGCAGAAGGTGCAGCGAGTTAGATCTGTGTGATGAGAAAAGGCTCAGGGCAAGGTTGAGAATGATTAATTATAAGCAAAGGATGAAGGCACAGCATGACAAAAGGGTGAATAAAAGGTCAGTCAGCGTGGGAGATTGGGTATTGAGGAGTCGCGAGGTTAAGGGTGAAACAGCGGGATTTGCCAAGTTTGATCACCTTAAGCGATATTATCATTGAAGAAGTAAGGGTAATTTATTTATTTAATATCATGCTTATTAGAATCATTTCAAAGATTGACTATTATGAATATATTGAGATTTTACTTGTGAATGAAAGTTATACATGTCTTGAAAATGCTGAATGAAATGAAAGTATGAAATTTTATGACTTAAATTTGTTTTACCTTTATTATATTTTGTTTATGTATTAAGTCGCTAAAAGCAGAAAAGGTAAGTCGCTGGGAGTATAGTTGCCTAAAGACAACTTCACTTTTTCGATGGGAGTATAAGTATATGGTGTTATCTCGCCAGAAAGACAATAAGGTAAAGGGTTTTTTGATGAATTATCAAAACAATTTTGGCGGAGAAAGAGAAGAAAGAAAAACAAGCCGCATGGAGTTAAGAAGAAAGAAAGTCCATCTCGCCTTTATGGCATGTAAAGATGTGACTATAAACAAGAAAGTCCATGTGACTATAAACAAGAGAGTCTATCTCGCCTTTATGGCATGTAAAGATGTGACTATAAACAAGAAAGTCTATCTCGCCTTTATGGCATGTAAAGATGTGACTATAAACAAGAAAGTTTATCTCGGCTTTATGGCATGTAAAGATGTGACTATAAACAAGAAAGTCTATCTCGCCTTTATGGCATGTAAAGATACGACTATAAACAAAGAAAGAAAGCACATCTCGCCTGAAGGGCATGTAAAGATGTTGCTAGAGGAAAAAGAAGCACATCTAGCCTGGATGGCATGTAAAGATGTGGCTTAAGGAAAGAAAGCATATCTCGCCTCTAAGGCATGTAAAGATATTGGGGCATAAAAGAAAGAAATTATTCTAAGTAAGAATCATGAAGAAAGCAAGGATGAAGTTAAGAAAAACAAAAATCAGCGACAGTTCAAGCCGCGACAATTGCACTATAAGTAAAGTCGCCTAAAGACGACTTCACTTTTTCGATTGGAGTATAAGTATGGGGTACCTGTTATGCAAAACAAAGATTTTTTATGAACTATCAAAACAAAGTAGCAAAGGCGAGATATGAATGATAAAGATAAACAAGCAGGACATAAAAGTAAAAGGGGCAAGCTCAAAGGCCGCGAATAAAATTGTGTCAAAGCATGCAGGCCCAATAAAAGAAGTTAATTGTTTATCCATCCAAGCGACTTACACAAAGATGTTCAAAAGAAACTAAGTACAAACACAGTAACAAGTCAGACATTAGGTTCATTTGATGGAGCTGGTAGGGCAGAGCTTGAAGCCGCTAATGCGAGATTCTTGGCATCCTCTAGAAGTTTATATTTACGTTCAAGTTCAGCATCCCACAAAGCAATAGCATTTGGAACCTGGATAGTAGCGGGATTCCAAACCTTCTTGCCCAATAGTGCATCTTCCGCTGCAAGATCTGCCAGCTCATCTGGAGAGTAAGGAACCAGAGGATGTCCACGGCGATAAACCTCGCTGAAGATTGGCTCTGATCCCCATTTGGCAAGTCGCTCTATTGTGATAGCTGGAATTTCAGCGGCATCAGCGGCTACGACTCGCATAACCTGTAGAGAAGATTGATCACCAAGATCAAGGATGTCTTCTTGAGGTTTAGCCACGTCATTCTTGAGGGAAGTAATCTCGGCGACTTTCCCAGTAACTTCCTCCCGCAGTTTGCCAATCTCGCTTTGTAGGAATTGAACATCAGCGGCATGGGTTTTCTCCAGGGTTTTATTCTCGCCTTTAAGCTTAGTGATATCCTCATTGGCAGCGCTGAGCTCATCTTTACACGATTCCAGGTTGAACTGTGAAGAAGTCAAATTTGTTTTCAGAGCATCCCGCTCTTCTCCCAAAGCGGCAATAGTGGCATCTCGCCTTCCAACACGACCACGAAGGGTATCCTTGTCCTTCCGCAGAATTTGGTTTGCAATATCTAAATTCTTTACTTCTTTGGTAAGGCGAGTGTTTTTCTCGCTCATACCCATTATAGAAGCTCCAAGCTAGGGAAATGCAATGTGTAAGTTAAGAACAAAAATGTATAATGTCAAAGATAATAAAGGAAAGAATGAGCGACATACCAGCGAAAGATGAATCCAGGCTTGACAAGCGGCATGATCTACATCCATGTCAGTCACTTGTCGCACCTGGACTGGATCGCTAGCTCGAATCAGGGCAGAACTACCTAACAAACATTCTTACACACTGCGAGTCTCATTAATAAGGCCCTTCAAGCGTGGAACTCTCACAGTCTCTTTGCTCAGCTCATAGATCCCTTCAAAGTCGGTGGGCTTCACGAAATCTTCTTGGAGCCAGCTTGGAGTAATGAGACCAGTAGAAATATGTGGGTCGCGGGGAGTTGGAGGCGAGTTGGAAATTTTGGTTAAGTCGCAAATCTCCACTTCGCGGGATGAAGAAGGAACGTCATCTTGAATAGGCTCAACAGCATCAGCCTCAGGAACTGGAGAGTTAGTTTGAGCAGAGCCTGAAAGGGGAATATCAGTTGTTTCTTCCACAGGGGCATCAACAGTTGGCGAGATGAAAGTTGGCGGGACATTTCCTTCAGTAGAGGGAAGGACTTGAGTATTGGCAGTACTTGGCGGGATATTTTCTTGAGTTGAAGGAGCGACATTTGTGGAAACCGCGGCAACTCTTTTCTGTCGCTTGGAGCGACTATCAAGGTTGGTAGGTTTGGCACGGGTCTTTGATGAACCCTGAGATTTCTCTAGGGAAATTTCTTCCGCGTCTGTTCCATCGCGAGATAGAGGCAGTGGAAGATTGGCGGGAAGGACAGCAAGAGCAGCATCACGGGCACTGGCTACCGTTTTCCTTCTCTTGTCAGTGTCAAGGTTAGCAATCTGGCGGCTTTCCATTGATTTAGCTCGATGATCTGGAGACAAAGAAAAAGAAAATTAAAAATTAGAATTATTCAAGTGTAAGCCAAATCAAAATAAAGAGAAGGTAAAAGAAGAGACATACAAAGAACAGCATTTTTCACGGGACAACTACGAGAACCCTTGCACGACTGGCATTCGTGAGCGTATTTGTCGTCCGTATGCCGCTCCCAACCATCAAAATAAGTGTGAACTATTGGAACTCGCGGCGAGATAAGAGGCAAGTTGTCCGCAATCCCAACTTGGTCAAGAAGCTCCCTATTCCGCAAAATACCCCTCCAGGAGATGAGAGGTTGAGGTGTATTCTCGGGAGAATTGGCGGGAATGGCAACAATGGCACGAATGGCGGCACAAAGAGTGTTATCTCCGACAACTGCGGCATCGCGGGTTTCTACTTGGGGTTTAATGGGGTGAAGATCAGCGGGATGAGACCATCCAACGCGGGAAACAACAAAAAGCGGGTCACTCAACCATTCATGAACTTTAGCCGGAAGAGGAGTTAGAATTTTGGGACCTCGTTGGTACTGAAGGGAAAGGCGGGTTTCCTCTGTCTCATCATCAAGCTTAGTGGTTTGCTTATATCCTTTAAATAAATTGACCAAAGCCGTGACAGTAGGTGGTTTCCTCAAGGCGCGACAAACAGTAATGAAACTAGTAATGATTCTTATGGCGTTGGGATAGATCTCAGTAGTCATAGCTTGGGCTTTGTACAAAACTTCACAAAGAAAAGGGTCTAAAGGGATTCTAAGGCCGGCTTTAAGTTGGGAGGGAAAAACGACTATGCCGTCTCGCATCTCCCTTAGATGGGCGAGAGAGGTGTCCCCTTGGTAATCAGAGATATGGTAGTTGATGTGATCTATGTTGTAAAGAGTATGCCAGGAAGTGATGGGGTTAGATGTGATGGACCCAGCGTCCGGGTTAGGAGGAGCAATTGAGGATCCCGCTTCAGCATGAGATGGGTTGGAAAAAAGGTTACCTTCAGTCAGCGGGATAGTGTGTGCCAAGGAAGTAGAAGGGCTGACCAATGTCGCATCAAGAGGGGATGTCGCTTCACCAGCCATCTCGCTATGTTCACTGGAAGAAGAAGAAGAAATGACAGATTTGTAATGCATCCTATGTTTTGAGTAAGGGTCAGCGACATAATTGGATTCAGAGAAATCACTCAAATTGGGATCATACTTGTCTTTTATATATCGGACTAATTCTATGTTAGAAGTAAAAAATGTGAGACATAGGGGCTAAAGGGGGAAGAAAGAAGCGGCCCTGAATTTCAAGAGAGTTAATCACTGCGGGATCAACCCAATTTTCAACGAGCAACCTTACTATGTCAGCCTTGGGCAATCTCGCCCAAGTAGTCCGCAAGCGTCTGTATAAGCCGCCTGTGACGCGACATCTACCACACTTAACCTGCCTAGCACAATTTTTTCGTATCTAGCCATGTTCGAGGACTGGGAATAAGTTGAAGAGACAAAGGAAAATGCGGTATATTAAAAGAACTTAGAAAGTTGGGGGAAATAAGGATCGAAATCTAAGGGTTTAAGGAAGTTGAAAAGTTTTCAAAGAAGAGTTACCTGAAAATACGAAGAACTGCCGGAGAAGATGAAGAACCGCCGAAAAAAGTGAACGGATTTCTGGGAAACGAAAAATGGGGCTCCAATTCAACTTCAAATTGGTGAATAGTGAACGGAATCACACCAGGAGTATGAATTCAGGAATGGAATTATGAAAATAGTGGTAAAAAAGGGGAAAGGTTCGTCGAAATTACAGAGAGTGGTGGTCGGAAAAGTGGGTGAGTTCTCTCAAGAAAACAAGAAAGGTAAAAAGTGAAATGAGGAAAGGAGAGTAATATTTATATGAGATGGGAAAAGAGGCGAACTGATTGATGGGACAGTTATAGTAAAAATTTTAAATTTTTTCTCTCATTATTTGGCACGGTTTTCAAATGACGGCACATTAAATTTTGGAGGCCCGCCAGAAATGTGACACGTGTATGGATAGGGATCACTAATTCTTGAGCTTCTTGGAGAAGGAACGCACTGTCGCGGAAGATGGAGACAGTTTAAACATCAAGTTTTTGGCGAGACCATGAATGATTCTCGCCTCAAACTTAGGGGCTTCTGATGCTGCCACAAAAATAGGGCTTGGGCTTATTCAAATCCATAGGCGAGAAATGATCAAATTGGGCTCAAATCAAGAGAAGGCCCAAGAAGAAAGTAGCGACATATGTAACTCAGGATATCCCGCCGGCAAGTGGGTATGAAGCCAGAAAGACAGATCAATAATAAGTGTATCCCGCCATATAAACCGCGTAAGAAATAGAGTACGAGACTTAACAAGCGAGATAATAGGAGATGAGCGGCGAGATAACGGGGTGAGACGGCGAGATAATGAGAAGAGGAGGTAGGATGTTCAGTTTAATATTATATGTCAATGGGTGGATTCTAGTGGACGCGACACATAAGAGGCGGCATATAAATATCTACGAAATAGGACCCACTGGAACGGTTTGACATTGGAAAAAGTGACGTGTGTCAGAGAAAAGCATCACATGTATTGGGTTTATTCTCTTGATTGCCCAATTAAACGATGACACGTGGAATTAGAAGTTAACTGTCGCACGAGATAATCACGTGATGATGGCATGTGCATAGCACGAGGGAAGGGGGTATATATATGAGGGATCGTCATCCCTACCAAGGTACGTTCACCCACACACACAGATCACCTCCTTCCAGATTCAGATTTATCCCTATTAAACGGAGACTTATCCTCACGCCGGAGGGGCTTACGCCGGAGCCGCCCCCGGATCAGTTCACTTTGCTTTGGTGTGCAGGCGAGAAGGAGTCGGAGATATCAAAATTGAGCTACAACGGTGTTGTTGCTGTTGAGGAAATTCCTGACAACATCAATTACCACTGAACCGAGATGAAGTAATTATTTATTATAAAAACTGTAGTGACGGCAATAACGGGGGTGGTGGTGTCGGCAAAAAGGGTGAGGTCAGTGTTTGTCAATGTTTTCTTTCTTTTCTTTTCTTTTCCTTTCCTTTTTGATTCTTCATCTAATTTGTTTAGACTCATTTTATGTGATCTTTAATTGTTTGTTTAATCCCATGAAATACAGAAACCGCCGGAGGAGAAGATTGTTGGAATATTTATATTTGAGGTATGGAAGTTCATAGCTAATGACCTTGGGGTATATTGGTTTGAACTGAATTGGAAAAGGGAAGGTAAATGACGTCGGAATTTCAGCTAGGAGCGCGACCGCGCTTATGCCGAGAGCGGCCGCGCTTAAGAGCCGAGAGGACGCCTGTAATTCCTGGAGCTTAGCGCGGTCGCGCTCCTTGCTAGGGCGGCCGCGCTTGTGACGGGATTTGACTTTTCCTGGGCCGATTTGGAGCAGGTTTTTAGGCTTAATTAAACCTAAAACCTAATTTTTACCACACATATAAATACTCTAATGCCTCAGCCGTTTTTGGTACTTGAATATTGAAGAGAAACACAATTCTCTTGCTTTGATTCAAAGATCAAACACTCCCGTTCATAGAGATTCGTTCGTGAGATTCAAGGCGACTGAGATAGGACCGCCGGTGACTACCTACCTGTGTGCTATTTTGTGGTACGTAGTTCGTGATCGTTTTATCCTCGGAGAAATTTGCTCGTACACTGAGTTGCACCAATTGGGGGCAATATTTTCTCTTAGACAGCCTTCCTAAGGCGACTCGATCAAATCACGATAAGTTTTCTAACCGTTTGTTCTTCTTGTTTCGTTTGTTTTCCCGATCCCGTTCCCCGGCTTTCGGTTTTTGCTATTGGCTTAATTGGTACGTTTGACTTGATCAATAAAATCCCCTACCGTTGATTAAATCGTTGTTTAACTGGGTGGTGCTTATTAATTTAATTTCCAACAGTCTAAGAGAAAATAGTATTTTATTTGATCATGTCTCGTGGTTCCTCTAGCTCTCCCTTTAAGTCCCTAGTTGACACCTCCGATCTTCCTGAGAAGTTTGGTGGCAAGAACTTCAAGCGTTGGTCCGAACGCATGAAGATCCGGGCCGTCAATTAAGGGCATGTCCGGTATGCCGACATCCAAATGTCCTACTCGAATGGTGATGATCCCGTTAGTGTGGCCGCGGTTAAACCGTGGAAGGAGCAGACGATGTTGTTCGAGGATGCATTACGTCGCCTTTGTCGAATGCACTCTTTGATGTTTATTGCTCTGCTCCTCTCACTACCGCGTCACTGTGGGACTCTCTTTTCCAAGAAGTACGACCGATGAATCCGGTGTGGAAAAGTACCAAGTGGGAAGGTTCTGAATTATCACATGAGTGAGGGCAAGTCGATTACCGATCAAGTGCACGAACTCCAAATCATTTTGCAATCACTCAAGGATGCCGACATGGGACTTCCCGATAAGTTCGTCATGGCTATCATTGAGAAGTTTCCTCGATCTTGGGGAGAATTTGGTATGACCCTCAAGCATCGCATCGGAAGCTTGTCACTCAATGAGTTGATGAATGCAATTGCGATTCGGGAGGTGCATAACGGTAACCAACCTAGTGTACCCGGAGGCCGCCGCTAATATGATAACCGGTAAAAGCAAGTTTAAAGGAAAAGGTGTGAAAACTTCTAAGGATAAAGAAAACCATGATAAGCTTAAAGTTAAGAAAAATAACTTTAGGAAGCCAAAAGCAAAACAACCGGCTGGAATTGTGGAGAAGGTGGACACTTTTCTAGGGAGGCCCGTCCAAGAAAGGAAAAGGACCACAAGGCTCTGCGATGACCATCCCGCCGTCAACATGGTGTTGGGTCCGAAGGATTATGATGATCCCGACTACGCACCCGGAGTTGACGCTTCCGACCCGCAATGTTACAAAGTATGTAACTTCTTGTCCTCGAACTCTTATCGTCTATGAACCCAACGAGCGGCTAGTCGACACCGGGGCAAATGTGCACGTTTGTGCTGATAAATTGCTATTTGTGTCTTACCACTCGACCGTGGTAGATCGTTGACGATGGGGAATTCTAGTGCCTGCAAAGGTGCTTGGGGACCGGACGCGTGGACCCGAGGTTTCCCAACGGGCGCATTCTTACCTTGCATCGAGTGTATCACGTTCCCGACATTCGTCGCAACATTATTAGTGGTTCTAGTCTAGTTAGGGAAGGTTTTGAGATTTCATTTAAGTGTAATAAGGTTATTATTTTGGATTCTCGGTAGTTTTGTGGGGAAAGGTTATTCCTGATGGTTTATTTAAAATTAGAGTTGAAACCGATGTTTGTTCGCACAACAATAATTTTAGTTCTATTGATTATCCTGTTTCTTATTCCATTGAATCTTCAAATGTTTGGCATGGTCGTTTAGGACATATTAATTATGATTCTCGTGAAAAGAATGATGAATTTAGATATTATTCCTAAACATGCTATTGATAAAAGTTCTAAATGTCATGTATGTGTTGAAGCTAAATCTACAAAAGGTCCGTTTAAAACGGTTGTGAGAAATTTCGAAATTCTAGATTTAGTTCATACCGATATTTGTGAATTTAATGGTGTGTTGACCAAAGACAAAAAGAAATACTTTCTCACCTTTATTGATGATGCTAGTAGATACCGTTATGTGTTCTTGCTTAATTCTAAGGATGAAGCATTAGATAAATTCATTATATTTAAGAACGAAGCGTAAACACAAACCGGCAAGAAACTTAAACTCTAAGGTCCGATAGAGGAGGTGAATATGAGTCTAACCCCTTCATGTATTATTGCCAAGAAAACGGAATAGTACATGAAGAGACTCCTCCCTATACTCCTCAATCAAATGGTATTCTTTGAACGTAAGAATAGAACCCTTACCGATATGATTAACGGTTTACTCATAAGTTCTGGATTGCCCAAATATATGTGGGGAGAGGCTTTGAATACGGCTTGCCATATTCGAATAGAGTCCCTCCTAAGCATAGAAAGGAAAGTCCGTTTGAACTTTGGAGAGGTCGACAGGCTAGCTTGAAACACTTAAAAGTGTGGGGGAGCCTTGCAAAGGTACTTGTACCCGCACACAAAAGGAAGAAGCTTGACCTAAAACCGTTGATGCTATCTTTATAGGTTATTCAAACAAGTTATGCATTGAGATTTCTTATTATAAAAATCCGAAATTTCGGCATAGATGTGAACTCTATAGTTGAGTTACGTGAAGCAACATTTTTGAGGATGTGTTTCCTATGAAAGACGGACTTCCTAAAGAATCCAACCCGACCACTAATTCCATTCCCGCTCAAGTAGAGGAGCTAACGAATGTGGGGGTTGATTCTAGTGCAACTCATTCTCGACGATGAGATTGAACCAAGAAGGAGCAAACGGGCAAGGACCACCAAGGACTTTGGAAGTGATTTCATCACTTACAATGTCGAGGGTGATCCTCTAACCTTCAAAGCCGCTATGGCTACTTACGATGCCAAGCTGGAAGGATGCTTTGTTAAGAGTGAGATGGATTCTATTGTCTCTAATGGGACATGGGAATTGGTCGATCTCCCTCCCGGTTGTAGCACGATAGGATGTAAGTGGGTCTTCAAAAGGAAACTGAAACCGGATGGAACCGATTTGACAAGTTTAAGGCTAGGTTAGTGGCTAAGGGATTCAAGCAAATGGAGGGAATAGACTATTTCGATACCTATTCACCCGCCTTGCTAGAATGACTACAATCCGAATGCTTATCGCATCGCCTCTGTATATGATCTTCCTATCCATCAGTATGGATGTTAAGACCGCCTTCTTGCATGGCGATCTAGAGGAAGAAATTTATATGGATCAACCCGAAGGTTTTGAGGCCTGGCAATGAGAGAAAGGTTTGTAAACTTGTTAAGTCCTTGTATGGATCGAAACAAGCCCCTAGCAAAGGCATGAGAAATTTGATAAAATTGTCTCATCGTTTGGCTTTGTTACTAATGAGTTTGATAAGTGTGTCTATAGCAAGAGTATTGGGTGATAGTAGTATTGTCTTATGTCACGTATGTCGATGATATTGTTGTTTGGAACCGATATGAGGATCATTAATACTACTAAGGAATTCTTGAAAAGTAAGTTTGAGATGAAGGATATGGGAGTAGCTAGTGTGATTCTTGGCCTTAAGTTGACTCGTTCTACTAGTGGCATAACCATATCGCAGCCTCATTATACCGAAAGTGTAATTGAGAAATTTGGTTATAAGAATTGCAAAGTAGCTAAGACTCCATATGATCCTTCACCGCACTTACTAAGAATGAAAGTGGAGTACCGATGGCTCGCTTGGAGATATTCTCAAATTATTGGAAGTTTGATGTATCTTGCCAATTGTACTAGACCGGATATTTCATACTCGGTTACTAGGTTGGCTAGATATACTCAATGTCCAAATAAAGCACATTGGGAAGCTCTTGATAGAGTTCTCAAGTACTTGAAGGGAACGATTTCCCTTGGCCGCATTACGGTAGATATCCTTACGTGCTTGAAGGGTATAGCGACGCAAGCCGGATTGCCTTTAACTCCGGGAGTTATGGCCGTACGGTATGTTTTCACCTTAGGCGGAGTCATAGCCGTTGGAGGTCGACCAAACAAACTCTGTTGTCTAGGTCTACTTTTGAGGCCGAATTAGTTGCCCTCGACACTACCGGATTGGAAGCCGAATGGCTTCGAGGACTTATGTCTGAGTTGCCGTAGTCGGTAAGCCCATGCACAGTATCTCGTACATTGTGACAACACTCGCCACACCGAGAAACCGAAAAGTGTCAAGTACAATCAGAAACTAGAAGACACATCCAAATTAGATTAAAATCTATAAGGGATCTTGTGTCTCGGAAGGTGATAGGCTGTTGATTATGTTGGTACCAAGGATAACACATGGTGATCCTTTAACCAAAGGGCTAGAATTTGCTCTTGTTCAAAAATCTAGGTTGGGGATGGGGTGAACCCCGTCTCGACTCAAACGCAAGAGCAACCCAATCTACTGGAGTGGAGATCCCACAAAGGAGATTCAATGTGGTAATAACAAGTCATGGGGTAGCCTGAGCACTAATAATAGATTGACATGTTACATGTCCGAGTCTATCCCCCGAATAGCCTAGAGGTGCTCATTCTTTGCTAATTTAGTAAAAGTTTGGAACTTTGAATGGGATCAAGTCTTTTAGGCAAGATGTTAGCAAAGACATCTTCCGAGATGCCCAACTAAGCGGTGTTGTTGGCCGCAACTAGAGGAATTTGGGTTATTCCTTGAAAGCACTCATGATAGAGGATCGGGACGTATGGCTTATAAGCGCCAAGTATTCGATAGAGGGCCTATCATAGCTTTTGTCCGTGTTTGTTACCAAAGAAAGGCCTCTACATCCAAAGGCATCGATTCAAGACACCCGTTCATCCGGGTCCCGCGGAAGTTTCGCTGGATAACATAGGTAGTGGTTCAAGCCGAAGGTACCATTATTGAAAGCATGGCAATGGACAATCTACACGTCCATATTTCTATGAACTTGTGGGGGATTGTTGGAATATTTATATTTGAGGTACGGAAGTTCATAGCTAATGACCTTGGGGTATATTGGTTTGAACCGAATTGGAAAAGTGGGAAGGTAAATGACGTCGGAATTTTCTAGGAGCGCGACCGCGCTATGCCGAGAGCGCCGCGCTTAAGAGCCGAGAGGCCTTTGTAATTCCTGGAGCTTAGCGCGGTCGCGCTCCTTGCTAGGGCGGCCGCGCTTGTGACGGGATTTGACTTTTCCTGGGCCGATTTGGAGCAGGTTTTTAGGCTTAATTAAACCTAAAACCTAATTTTTACCACACATATAAATACTCTAATGCCTCAGCCGTTTTTGGTACTTGAATATTGAAGAGAAACACAATTCTCTTGCTTTGATTCAAAGATCAAACACTCCCGTTCATAGAGATTCGTTCGTGAGATTCAAGGCGACTGAGATAGGACCGCCGGTGACTACCTACCTGTGTGCTATTTTGTGGTACGTAGTTCGTGATCGTTTTATCCTCGGAGAAATTTGCCTGTACCTGAGTTGCACCAATTGGGGGCAATATTTTCTCTTAGGACAGTCTTCCTAAGGCGACTCGATCAAATCACGATAAGTTTTCTAACTGTTTGTTCTTCTTGTTTCTGTTTGTTTTCCTGATCCTGTTCCTGGCTTTCGGTTTTTGCTATTGGCTTAATTGGTACGTTTGACTTGATCAATAAAATCCCCTACTGTTGATTAAATCGTTGTTTAATCTGTGGTGCTTATTAATTTAATTTCCAACAAAGATACCCGACTAATATCCACTGGCTGATAAGCCGAGTGGTGACGGTGACGATGGTCTAGCCAAAAATGGACGACCCTTTAACCAAGCAACCACAAAATCAATATTTTAATTTTTGGGAAAAAATATTTCCAATTATTGAAATGGGTTCTTGAAATTGGAGATGATTGTGATTTTTTGTCTGATATTTTAATTCACCAACTTGATGGTTATGGATTTACAAAGGAGGGTAGAATTGTAATTTCTCATAAGAGAAATGGGAGACGGAACCTCATCAAAATGAAAGGGCTGACAAAATTTGAAGTAAAATGCTGTGTTGTCAACATACTCCCTTCGTCCCGGAACTTACTTCACAAACACTGTTTGCACTGGTTTTAAGGAGGAAGTATTATATTGAAAGTGTTGTAAGTGTGAAAATAAAATAGGAGAGAGAATGAGTGGAGAGAATAGTAAATTATAATGGTGTTGTGAGTATTAAAATAATGTAGGAGAGAGAGAATGAGTGGAGGGAATAGTAAAGATTCCTTTCCATTTTAGGTAAGTTTTAAATGTATGAAGTAAGTTTTGGGACGTCCAAATGGGAAAGTGTGAAAATTGTTCCGAAACAGGGGGAGTATTTTCAGAAGAAGAGAGTGGTTGACCGACTCTTAGGGTCTGTTCCTGAATTTTTAATTTTTAAGGAAGGGAAAAGAGGAGAAAAGAAGAAAAAAAAAAAAAGAAGAGAATGTGAGGAAATTCAATTTCTCTTTTGATTGCTTTCGAATTTAAGAAGGAAAAGAAATGGAAAAAGTTTAATTTATATATGTATTCTTAATAAAAGAAGAAGAGTGTTTTATTTTAAAGGGTAAAATAGGTATATCAGAAAATTTCTTTTATGAAATTTCTTTCCTTCCAATTTCTCCCACTTTTAGAAGGAATTGAAAAGAAAGAAAATTTTAAAAAATTTCCCCTCCTTTCCTTTCACTTTTCTCCAAGAAAAACTCGGAAGCACAATCAGAAAGGAAAATGTTTTAAATTTCCTCTCACTTCCTTTCCTTTCTCTCCTAATTTAAATTCGGGAGCACACCCTTAAGTTGTTTCCATTTTTTTTAAAAAATGTGAAGATAGCGATATATTATCTACTCTTTTCTTTTACTTATTTTTCAAAGTAACTTACAATAATATATGAATATATTTATAATTATTATTATTATTTTTTGATCTAATAAATTAGATAAAATATTAGCATAGAATAACTTTTATTTATTCTTTCAAAAAAAAAAAGCTTAATTAGGTGATAACTATTTTTTTGGGAAATATGAAGTAGTTTTCAACAAGTCATTTATTCATTTTTTAAAAGGTATAGAATCGGAAATTATTAAAGATATAGAGATTTTCTTAATTATCAAATTAAGGGGATATTGATCTCAGAGATAGTAACATAACAGCGAGCGATAGAAAATAACATATTTTCTTTCTATGGCGTCGGCTTATTTTCAATGTGCATACCCATTAAAATTTTATTCAAAATATCTACTCCCTCCGTTTCAGTTCAGTGTACACTTATTTCCCTTTTGGTCCGTTCCAGCTCAGTGTGAACTACCATAAATGTTATGTCCTTTAATACTATTTTATATTCTCCCTACCCCACCCACTCATTAACTCCACTCATTCTCCACCATACAATTGTTGTAATATTTCCTAATAATGGGCCTTTAATTATTTTTCTTAGTCCATTACTTATCTTGGGGCCATTACTTGATTCATTTTTAGATGAAAGTCTTTCATGAAATAAATTGGAGGGAAATGAAAATTTCCAATTTCCCACCATTTCCAAATTTAAATATTTTCATTGTTTCCCACATATCTTTCATCCTTTCTTTTTCTACCTTTCATCTCCTATAAATAGATGTTCATCCTCATTGTGATTTTTAAGTTCCCTTGGGACTTCTCTTGTGAGAGGACCTTTGAGGAAGCTTGCTCCTTCTTTAGTAATTTGTATATATATATATTTATATATATATATATATATATATATATTTATATATATATATATATATATATATATATATATATATATATATATATATATATATAAAGAAAGAAAGGAAGAGAAGAGAAGAGATTACAAAAGAAGTATTAACGGCTACTTTCAAAATACGCTTTAACCGAATTTGAAAGTTCGGCGTTCCCAAGTTTCCGGAATGGGGAGCGTCGGCTCCCATGGGGGAGCGTCCGCTCCTCTTCCCCAGCTTGCGCCTGCTCAAGTGTCGTTTCCGTGAAGGGTAATGACTCTTCCGATTCAGTTCATGACTCCTCCCGGTGTAGCTCCTGGCAGCGGTGCTCTCTTTCCCTCATTATAAATAAGGGATAGATTTCGGGCATAGACATATAGAAAAACATACTCTCTCTCTCTCTCTCTACCTTCATTGTTATTTCTTGCTGTTTTTTCGAGATTGCTTTGGGCTTGAGTTTCTGATTCCAAGAACATCACAAATTGCAGTTGTGAATGTTCTTATTGTGATAGGCATTACATCCCCAAGATAATTTTTCCAAGTAGCCATCTGCAACATATAGTGGGGAAAATATTATCTTGTAGATAGCCTATAAAACCTCCATACTTTTTTCTTTGAGTCTTTCTATCCTAGTATTCAAAATTTCAGATTCAACAATTACAAGATAATATTTATCTCTAATGGAGACCTTGGTTGGAAAGACGCAAATTCATGAAGTTGAAAGGCTCGAACGTTTCAATGGATTGAACTATAAGAGATGGAGCATGAAGATTTATTTTGTGTTGACTGTGACAAAACTTGCCTATGTTCTGTCCGAGGGTTACCCACATGATGATTCCGCTTCAACAATTTCAAGTGATGTGGAGAGTAGTAATGGAGAAAGGCGTGGGCTCACGGATCGACAAAAGAAGTAGCTTGACGATGACTATGCTTGCCGATATACTATATTGAATGCGATGACGAATGCTCTCTTCAATGTTTTCCATAAGTTTCAAACAGCTTATGATTTGTGGAATGCTATTCAAAGAAGGTACGTTAATGAAGATGCCGGAAATCGATCTTTCCTTGTTAACAAATTCATTGAATTTAAAATGATAGATTCTAAACCCATTATTGATCAAGTAAATGAACTTTGTGATATTGCTACTGAATGTGCTGATGTTGGTGAACCAATATCGGAGACTTTTCAAGTTTCTACTATCATTGGTAAACTTCCTCCTTCTTGGAAGGATTACCAAAAGTCTTTAAAACATAAAAGAAAGTCTCTTAATTTGGATCAACTTCTTCAACACATTCAAATTGAGCATGAATCTAGAATTAGAGATGGATTTGATAATCAAGGAAAGATTGAAAAAATTCATAATATCGAACCGGCTTCCAACTCAGAAAATCATGGCAAAAAGTTTTTTAAGGGAGAATCTTCCAAGAACAAGAATAACAAAAGGAAAAGTGGAGATGACAACAATAACAACAAGAAGAAGCATAAGCACAACAATGACAACAAAAAGGTTGCTTGTTATGTTTGTGGAAAAGAAGGGCATAAAGCCTTCAAATGTTTCTACCGCAAGGGACAAAAGAAACATGAGGCTAATGTCATTGAAGATGATGATGATATGGTGGCTATGCTCACCGAAGTGCTCATGGTTGACGTCGACGAAGGTTGGTGGGTAGACTCCGGTGCTACTTGTCATGTGACTCCAAATAGGAGTGCCTTCAAGACTTATGAAACCCTTGATGGTGAAAAATCAGTGTTTATGGGCAATTCATCTACTAGTGTTGTTGTTGGAAAAGGGACCATAGAACTTCCTCTCACTTCGGGAAAAGTTCTAACCCTTAAGGAAGTTCATCATATTCCTAGTTTAAGGAAGAGTCTTGTGTCCGTTAAGAAACTTGATGATCATGGTTTTAGAGTTGTATTTGATTCCCAAAAAGTGATCATATCAAAGAAAGGATCATTTGTTGGGAAAGGCTATGCCAAAAACAATTTGTATTTGCTTAGTATGAATAAAATTTCTCCTTCTGCTTACTTGATTGACTCTATGAATCATATTTGGCATTATAGATTAGGACATATTGGTAGTAATGCTATGCATAGAATGATACACCATGAATTAGTTCCTAGAGATAGCATTGTTTTAACTACTAATACTTGTGAGTGTTGTGCCCAAGCAAAAATTACTAAGGAACCTCATAAATCCGTAGTTAGAAACACAAAACTTTTGGAATTAATTCATACCGACATTTGTGATAATAAAGATATCTTAACTAGAGGTGGGAAAAGATATTTTATTACTTTTATAGATGATTTCTCAAAATTTACTTATATATATCTGTTAAGAACAAAAGATGAAGCTTTTGAGAAATTCAAAATTTTTAAAGAGGAAGTTGAAAATTTGCATGGAATAAAAATAAAAAAGATTAGATCCGATAGAGGCGGAGAATATAAGTTAGGAGCACTTATAAACTATTGTGAAGAAAATGGAATAACAATGGATAAGTCCGCTCCAAATACACCACCTCAAAATGGTGTAGCGGAACGGAAAAATAGAAGCCTTTTAGAAATGGTTAGTGCAATGTTAATTCATTCTAAAATGCCTTATAGTTTTTGGGGAGAAGCTTTATTTACCGCGTGTTATATCTCTAATAGAATTATTCATTCAAAACATGATAAATCACCGTATGAGTTGTGGAAAAATCGAAAACCAAATATTAGTCATTTTAAAGTTTGGGGATGTATAGCTTATGATTTAGATGCAACTTTAAAGAGACCAAAACTCGGTAGTAAAGCTACTAAATTTATTTTTATTGGATATGCTAAAGGGAGTAAAGCTTGTAGATTTTTGAACCTAAGTTCTAATAGTGTACTCGAGGCGGCTAATGCAATTTATTTTGAGCACTTGACCATTAAGGATGTCGATAAACATGAATTAGAAAAAGAATTTACTATAGAATTAGAAGAGTCTCAACCTCCTCTAGATTCCATCCCTTCTTCTTCTTCTAATCCTTCCCTAGCAATGGTCCCATCATCTTCTAGTGAACCTAGAAATGAACAAGGTAGTGGAGCCAAATCCAATTGAACTTAGAAGAAGTAAACGACAAAGAATTGAAAAGGATCTAGGACCTGGAATGTTTACTTACATGTTAGAAGAAGATCCTAAAACCTTTAAAGAGGCTATGTCTTTACCCGATGCTAAATTTTGGAAAGCTGCTATGGATGATGAAATAAAATCTATACATGATAATAATACTTGGACCTTAACCGATCTTCCTCCTAACTCAAAACCAATCGGTTGTAAATGGGTATTAAAAAGAAAGTATAAAACCGATGGTAGCATAGAAAAATATAAGGCAAGGGTGGTCGTTAAAGGCTATAGTCAAAAAGAAGGTATAGATTATTTTGAGACTTTTTCACCGGTTACCAAAATAGCCTCCATTAGGATAATGTTTGCTATTGCATCTGTCTATAAATTAGAAGTGCATCAAATGGACGTTAAGACAGCATTTCTTAATGGTGAACTTGAAGAAGAGATTTATGTTTATCAACCCGAAGGGTATGTGGTTAAGGGTAAAGAAGATAAAGTTTGTAAACTTAATCGTTCCCTATACGGTCTTAAGCAAGCTCCTAGACAATGGTATAAAAAATTTAAATCCGAAATCAAAAAATTCGGCTTTAAAAACTCTAAAGTGGAAAGTTGTGTATTTACAAAGACAACTGATAAATATAGTGTAGTTATTACTTTATATGTTGATGATTTATTAATTTTTGGTACCAACATGGATTGTATTAATGAAACTAAGAGTTTTTTGACATCGACTTTTGATATAAAAGATCTTGGGCCTGTTGATGTGATTCTTGGTGTAAAAGTGATTAAAAAGAATGGAAACTACATTTTGACTCAATCACATTACATTGAAAAAGTGTTACGGAAATTTAATTACTTTGATTGTAAGCCTTATAGTATTCCGATAAGCACTAATGTCACTTTAGTCCCTAATAATGGTGATCCTGTTAATCAAGAAGAATATGCTAAAATTATTGGGAGTCTAATGTATGCAATGAATTACACTAGACCCGATATTGCTTGTGCTTTGTTGGAATATTAAGGTGTTTACTAGTAATCCTAGTAATGAACATTGGAAAGAACTCTATAGAGTTATGAGATATTTGAAGTCCACTATTAATTATGGATTACACTATAATTGTTCAGTTCCTATTTTGGAATGTTATAGTGATGCTAATTGGGCTTCTGACCGAACAACTTCTAGATCCACAAGTGGATGGTTGTTCACTATTGGTGGTTGTATTGTTGCTTGGTCTTCCAAGAAACAATCATGTGTTGCACTATCATCCATGGAATCCGAGTATATTGCTATGTCATTGGCAAGCAAAGAGTTGATATGGATGAAGAATTTTTTGAAGTGCATACCTTTTATAAATGGTTCAAAAGGACCATATACCTTGTATTGTGATAATCAAGGTGCGATTTATAATACTAAAAATAAAGATTGTCTAGCAATAGTAAACATATTGCTATGAGGTACAATCATATTAGAAGATTGGTGAAAAAAAGGTAAGATTGTAATTGAATATCTACCTACCGATCAAATGCTTGCGGATCCGTGACTAAACCTTTAAATAGCACTAAGATCAAGTAAAGCCATGGGAGATATGGGACTATTACGGTTGATTGAGATAACTTGCCTAAACCTACTCCATCTTGATGATGCCGGTTATAACTCGGTAATCATCATGCTCGGAGTTAAAAGGAAATTAGTCAAGAATTATCCGAGAGATGGCTACAGTTGTAGCATCTCCAGTGCATTTATATTCCTTGGATTAGTGGGGGTGCTAAACTATTCCAAGTTAAAGTCCCATGTCTGGCTAATGCACTGTTATCCACAACGAGTAGGTTGGACTGTGTCCTTAACGTAACTTCATAGCTTGTATGGGGTGATGAAGCGGTTGTGGACACCCTTGATGAGTCTGCCTTTGCGAGTAGGAGGGCTAGGGCCGCTCTCTAGAGTTTCGGTAAAACTCGAGAGTACTCGCTAAATGGGATCAGCGCATGGCCCATAAGCGTATTTGCCCCCTAAGAGAACCATGAACTCTATGTATAATGTGAACTTTATGTTGTATGTTTTAAGAACGGAGATAAAGGCCTAGTCCTCTCTAGTCTCTTAAAATTTTTCAACATTTTGTTCAACCCTTGGTTAAAGGCCTAGTCCACCATAGGGCATACATTATACAATGCCCAACTTTTATTGAGTCTTTTATTGTAATTTTCATTATTAGTAAATTAGTGGGGGATTGTTGTAATATTTCCTAATAATGGGCCTTTAATTATTTTTCTTAGTCCATTACTTATCTTGGGGCCATTACTTGATTCATTTTTAGATGAAAGTCTTTCATGAAATAAATTGGAGGGAAATGAAAATTTCCAATTTCCCACCATTTCCAAATTTAAATATTTTCATTGTTTCCCACATATCTTTCATCCTTTCTTTTTCTACCTTTCATCTCCTATAAATAGATGTTCATCCTCATTGTGATTTTTAAGTTCCCTTGGGACTTCTCTTGTGAGAGGACCTTTGAGGAAGCTTGCTCCTTCTTTAGTAATTTGTATATATATATATATATATATATATATATATATATATATATATATAAAGAAAGAAAGAAAGGAAGAGAAGAGAAGAGATTACAAAAGAAGTATTAACGGCTACTTTCAAAATACAGTTTTAACTGAATTTGAAAGTTCCGAAGCGTTCCCAAGTTTCTGGAATTGAGGAGCGTCGGCTCCCATTGTGGGGGAGCGTCCGCTCCCTCTTCCCAGCAGTTGCGCCTGTTCTGAAGTGTCGTTTCCGTGAAGGGTAATGACTCTTCCGATTCAGGTTCATGACTCCTCCGGTGTAGCCTGGCAGTGCCCTTTCCCTCATTATAAATAAGGGATAGATTTCGGGCATAGACATATAGAAAAACATACTCTCTCTCTCTCTCTCTACCTTCATTGTTATTTCTTGCTGTTTTTTCGAGATTGCTTTGGGCTTGAGTTTCTGGTTCCAAGGACATCACAAATTGCAGTTGTGAATGTTCTTATTGTGATAGGCATTACATCCCCAAGATAATTTTTCCAAGTAGCCATCTGCAACATATAGTGGGGAAAATATTATCTTGTAGATAGCCTATAAAACCTCCATACTTTTTTCTTTGAGTCTTTCTATCCTAGTATTCAAAATTTCAGATTCAACAACAATTTATTCAACCAACCTACTATTTACTCCACTCATTCCCTCTTTTCATTTTCTACCACACATTTTCATTATCTTAATAATATTTCTTAATCGGCGTGCCTTGATCAATGATTCACAGTTGGGTGGGACGGAGAGAGTATACAACTCAATCCGATAGTAGTTGAAACTTGTAAAAATTCAAAAATATAACTTAAAACAAACTCCGTTATAAAAAAAATTGATTGATTTTTCTGTTATTCACTCCGTCCAAAAATGAAACGTATCAGTATTTGCTATAATTGTAAAGATTACATGGAAGTCAATAATTTATTTCATATTAATTTCATATATTTTTGTTATAAAGAGGATTTAATCTGTTAAAAACATGTACTCTTTCGTCTCGTATTAGATTTTACTTTTACCATTTTGAACATCTCATATAAAATTTTATTTTCCTAAAATTATAAAAAATCTTTACTGTTCCTCTCAATTAGTTTGTTTCCTACTTTACTTTTATATAACATCAATCAACTCCATATTTTCTACCTCACTTTCACTCTCATATTTTACTTTTTATACTCATAACACTTACAAGTTGCACCATTTACATATTTTCTTAATTTCAATGTAAAATCCATTTGTGAAATCGAACGGAGGAAATATATATTTCTTTATTTTATCTTCTTCGAATGAGGTTGAGGTTGAGGTAGTGGTAGAGGTGGATGAAGAAAGGGAAAGTGGTTTGTTTTTTTTTTGTTTTTTTTTTTTTTTTTTTTTTTTTTTTTTTAGGGTGTTTATATGAAAAAATGGGCATTGTTTTTTACTTTCATTTGAAGCATACTATATTGCTATTGGAGTATTTCAAGGTACTCTATAGTAGAAATAAATGACTTTCTTGGTTAATAATTTCCTTTACACAAGTGATATGATATTACGTATTGAATTTTGGAAATATTTCCCAAGAGATTTTATTTCTTTTAAAGAATTTTTTTTTGTAAATTTTAAATAAAGAGTTTTTCTCAAATTATAATTTCTCAGACACCCCTATGCTCCCCCTAATTAGTTTTTGGCTTTGTAGCTTTCGATTTTTTGATGCGACCGCTCCCATTAGAACCTTCTCCAATTTTCAGCTTAATTATTCTCCTTTGAATTTTATTGTATGGAATATTGTAGATGAACAGAATAAAAGTGACAGGATAAGCCCAACGATCAAAGCCCAGTTAATCAAGTATTATTGCTACCACATCCTTAGTGGGTCGGCCCAATTATTATAAGGCCTAAGGCCCATAGCCAAGATCAGTCGACCTAGCTCATTGTCCGACCTCCATGGTCCTGACCTAGCTTTATCCGACATATGATTCATATCTTAAACGGGCATTATCCGACTATATCATTCAATCAGGTCGACCTAGACCCAGGCACCCAGGTAGGCGACCTCGTCCTACAAAGCGTACGTCGACCTACAGAGTCATAACGCATCTATATTTTTTTTCATAACAGACTCCATACTAATCAGGAGTTATATATGGGCACGATCTCTTGTACAAATCTGATCCGTGATTCTAGGGATTTCATACAATCCTACTCCAATTATAACACATATCAATGTCTATAAATACTCCACAACTTCAACGGTTTAGAGGTAATTGCTTTTAGTTATTCTGAATACATCTGTTCATTATAATTTATCAGCTCTCATACACCATACTTACTCTCACGCCCAAGGGTCTTCGTCGGAGACCATTCCGGCTAGTCGTGGGTTCTTTGTTTCATGTCAATCAAAACCAGTGGATCAACCTAGTTGCTGATCGTAGGCTGATCAACACGTTTTTTGCAGCATCAGTTTGGTTCCATTGCCGAAAACGAAGCTTTTTGAACTGGAAATTTAATCAGAGAGTAATATGGCTACAGACAGACAGACCGCATCATCCTCCAGTGATCCAACACTCAGCGGGACTGTAAGAAATATCGAAGTGGGCACTGGAAACAGGACCGCTAATCTTCCTCCTCCTCCACGGGGCAATCCTCCTAGGAGAGCCACTCGTTTCAATAGTGTGGCTGATGGAAGGGGCTTGCCAGATAACAGAAGGGAAAAGAGGCCTATGGTCCAGCCAGAAGCGCAGCCACCTCCAAAACGATTAATGATAGGTCGAACGGTTGCAGGCGACAATCCAGGTCCCTCAACTAATCACTTCAGTAGGAAAGATATGTTGTTGGAACGGGGCCGAATTTTGCAGGAATTACTTGATATGCCAGAATCCCCAGATCAGGAGGATATGAGAGAGCAAAGAGCAGATCCCTTCCAAATCTCTCACATGAAACCTAATGGGAGTGCTAGGCAGAATGGCGAGAAGCTTATGATTGAACAACCCATCCGTACCTACATACATGTTCCAGGTGACGATCTAAGAATTCATCTCAACCTGAATAGGGAGCAGGAGGCAGAGACACATTTGAGGCGACAAAGGGAGGCATAAGAAATATGCGTAGGTCGCCTGCCAGAATGGAGAAATCGCACTCCCATCGAGAAAGAAATGTTCGCAGGTCACCACCAAGGAAAGATAGAGTTGTTTCCCACCGAGGAAGGAGAGAAGTAACTCCACCTAAGAGTGAAAGACAGAAATCCTACTCAAGAAGGGAGCTTCACCAGGAGGAGAGGCAGAGGTCTAATAATGTCTCCTATCAAAGGAACGATAACCCAGATGCCAGGGAACTACTGAATCTGAAAAGGAGATTAGAGAAAATGGAAGCCGACAGAAAGGAGGACGACGGAAAGGACGAACGAAACTACAATACTCTTCGTCCCTTGTCCAGAGAATTGCTCGAGCTACGACCTCCTGTGGGTTTCAAATTGTTAGAGTTATGCCCTAGGCCTATAGTTGATAGACCTATATGTTGACATTATTTATTATTATATGAAAAGTTTATTATTTGATTATTATATATTTTGCATATTTATTGTAATAATCTCCATCCCTAATTATTAAGTGAATAATTAGTATAATTGTTAATGGATAATCATATGATGATTATATGCATAGAGATGCACATTGAAATTATGGGTACTTGTTAGTGAACAAGTGACTGGACTTGACCCATATGAGATTTATGTCATGGTCAAATGTCATAATTAAATCTCATATGGTCACTTCATTTAGTCCCTGGACCTGAGATTATCATAACCTTACATATGATGAAAGTTATGTTTGATTTTAGTCAAACGATTTCTTAACACAATATTTATAAAGACTATCTTTCGCATGATCGGATTCATGATGGGAACTCGATGAGTAATAATGATGAAAGTGTATGGCCATACCCCAATACGATTGGATTATCATTATACTCAAGATCGAGAAAGCATTTAACAAATACAAGTTGACGTGGACCATGACTTGTGTTTAATATAACAACGTGAGACAAAGGGAGAAATGGAAGTGTACCATTGGAAACGTGAACTCTTACGTTATATTAATTGGGTAGACATAATGGCTTGCTAGAGTCCGCTTATGTTTTATGAGGGTCGATATGATCGGGCTCATTGCCAACATAATATAATCCTATTGGGTCACACACAACTAGAATGAATTGGTTAAACCAAAGGAAGATAATTGAGAAGTCCTGATGTGGCAAGAGTCTTCGCGCGATATAACTTGCCCATAAGCTGTTGGCGGTAGCGCGACAGGACATGCCTGAGGCCGTTTACAGAATGTTTCCTAATACGATTAGGAAACAAATACTAATACTAACGTAGTATAAATATGAGGTCTGTGACCCCTAATTGTCTACCCAATTTTCTAAAGAAAATCACAAAAGGTTTCTCAATGTTCCTTCAAAGGTTTAAGGATCTAGCAATCCTCAAGAACTGTTCTTGGTTCATTCAAAGGTGTGGATACTACTAGAGGGTCTTCGCTCGTACGACGATCAAGGCCTAGAGTTCGAATCTGAAGATTCAAGTCTTGAAGATCGAAGTTTGTGATTCAAAATAACATTAATAGATTGTTCGATAGCTCAAGAACGAAAAGCAATTAAGGTTGGTAAATTCTATCTCATAGGAATTCAATTTAATCATATAGAATGGATCTTAGGGCTCTTGGGTTTTTTGTTATTTAGATGCTAATTCCGCTGCGCATGGACCCATAAAACCCAACAGTGGTATCAGAGCCCCGTTCGTATGGTTATGTTTGAATTAACATGCTAGAATGTTTATATAAATTGTTTATATGTTCGTTGCATGTTTTTGTATGCGATCGAATTTTATTATTTTTGAAGCAATGTGCCAAAATCGTTTTCTGTTCACATTGAATTAAATCTTTTAAAAGCTGTTTATTTGAGTTAATTGCCTTATGATTGAAATTGATTGAAGCTGGAAAAGTCTGCAAACTGGCATCTCTCGTCATGCGACAGAGTTGGCCATGGGCAGTCTAATGGACTCGTCTGGTCGCACGACAGATCAGGCCTTCTGGAAGCATATGTCATGCAACAGACTTTGCCTAATCTGGGCAGAATCAATTTGTTAAATTTTTTCTGCTAATCTGTGATTATGTTTATAATCTGAAATGTTTATGTCTTAATCTGGATGCTATAAATTTATGGAAATTAAATTTATAGGGCTATGCTAGATTAATTCATTGTTTATGCATGCTTAATTAATTTAAATATGATTTTATTAATTGTTGCGATGCATGAATTATATGTTCTTATGTGTTAAGAGCTTTGTTAGATGTTTAGTTGAAACATTGAATTATAATTTCCTGAATGTTTAAATTGAAACATAAAAATTTTGTTTTCTGATTGTTTATGAGAAACAAGTCAGTTTATGCAAAATTTGAAAGAATCTGACTGTTTGTGAGAAACAAGTCAGTATACAAAGTATTGATTATGTTGCAAATCAGAGTTGGTATTCTGATTGTGCATGTCTAGGAGAGTTCTGTCGAAAGAGAGACTTGGTACTTAAGTAGTCCTTGTGGCTCACCTATCTTCCTGGGAACTTACCTGGTGCGCGATTATGATTATCTTTGCTGATATGCTTATAATCTGCTTTAAAGAACCTTCATTTAACTTTTAAATTCTTTATGCCAATCCATGATTAAAACACTTGAGACCACTCGGATAGTTTTGGGTGGGCTTGCCATAGTAAGGTACTTTGATTCTATTCGTTTGCGAGCAAGATGAGGAAATGGTGGTTCCTATACGTTTAAAGTGGATGAACTTAATTGGGTTATCAAAATGGTTTTGGAACCAAGGCATAAGATGAGATTAAAATATGCTTAGACATATGTTGTCTTAAATAAATCTCATAAAAGATCTAAGAGTCATATATGTGATATAATTGATGTTTCTACCTAATTAATTTAGTTTTGAGCGGTTTGCCATAGCAAACTTGAAATTAAATTAAAGTTGGATCTTTACCCATTAAATGTATATTATGCTTATTTGCATTAGAAGGTGTATAATTTAGTGGGAGCATTATTTTCATGTAAATGCATTATACTTCTCATATAATATGTTTGCTTATATGTGTTCATATTTTATGTATATCTTTTTGTAGAATAAATGGCATCAAACAATAATCATCTGTCACTACGATCTGTCCTTGAGAAGGAAAAATTGGAAGAGAATGGTACAAACTATATGGATTGGATCCGTAGCGTGAGAATTGTTCTCAGGCAAGAAGAAAAGTTGTATGTTCTCGAGGAACCTATTCCACCTGAACCTGCTGCCAATGCTACTAGGGCAGTGAGGGATCAATATATGAAGCATAAGCGTGATTCTACTGATGTTGGTTGCCTCATGCTCTCCGCCATGTGCAAGAGCCTTCAGAAGGATCTTGAGCACTTGGGGACAGTTGATCTAAACAATCGACTGATGAAAATGTTCCAAGTTCAAGCAAGGCAGGAAAGGTATAACACAGTTAAAGCCCTAACCTCATGCAAGATGAGTGAAGGACAAGCTGTTAGTCCCCATGCTCTAAAGATGAAGGGCCACATCGAGCATCTTGAGAGGCTCGGTTTTCCAATTACCAAGAGTTGGCTACTGACATAATATTGAATTCATTGCCCGAAGGTTTTAGTAATTTCATAATGACCTATAACATGAGGGGCATGAATAAGAACCTTTCCGAGTTAGTTCAAATATTGAACACTGCGGAAACCAATATCGTTAAAAAGAAAACCGATCAAGTATTGATGGTTAACAAAGGGAAAGGTTAAGGCAAAAGTTGCTAATCCTAAGGCAAGTGTTGCCAAACCCAAAGAGGGTGCCAAACCCAAAGAGGCTAAGCCCAAGTCCCAAGAGGACGCAGTCTGATTCCATTGCAATGAGATTGGACATTGGAGGAGAAACTGCTTAAAATACAAGGAAGCACTGAAGAAGAGCAAAGGTGTTGCTTCGACTTCAGGTATCTTTGTTATAGATATATTCCTATCTACTTCTAGTTCTTGGGTATTGGAACCGGATGTGGATCTCACATTTGTTTAAATGTGCAGGGTCTAAAGAACAGAAGGATGCTTGAAGATGGTGAAGTGGACCTACGTGTGGGGAATGGAGCAAGAGTTACTGCATTAGCCGTAGGAACTTATGAAGTTACTTTACCTAGTGGACTAATACTTGTTTTGAACAATTGTTATTACGTTCCAGCTTTAAGTAGGAATATTATTTCGATTTCAAGTTTGGATAATGAAGGTTTTAATTTTCTTATATGTGATAAGAAGTTTTCTATTTACAAGAGTGATATGCATTATTGTACTGCTATTTCATTCAATGGCATTTATGTCCTTGATGTTGAAAATCTTGATAATGATGTCTATAACATTAACAAGAAATCTAAACCCAATGATGTAAACCACACTTACTTATGGCATTGTCGTCTTGGCCATATAAATTAGAAACGCATTTCTAAACTCCATAAAGATGGATTTTTAGACTCATATGATTATGAATCATATGAGACATGCGAATCTTGTTTACTAGGCAAGATGACCAAGGACCCATTTACCAAAACTGGTGAAAGGGCGGGCGACTTATTAGGCCTCATACATACTGATGTATGTGGACCTATGAGTAGCAATGCTAGGGGAGGATTTCAGTACATCGGATATGTTTATCTAATGAAACATAAAAGTGAATCGTTTGAGATATTTTGTATATTTCAAAATGAGGTGCAAAATCAACTTGGCAAAACTATTAAAGTACTTCAATCCGATCGAGGTGGCGAATATTTGAGCCAAGAATTTGACAGTCATCTTAAGAGTTGTGGAATCGTTTCAGAACTCTCTCCACCCGGAACACCACAATGGAATGGTGTGTCTGAAAGGAGGAATAGAACTTTGTTAGACATGGTTCGTTCGATGATGAGTCAAGTTGAGCTTCCTTTATCCTTTTGGGGACATGCACTAGAAACTACTGCTTTCACTATAAACAGAGTTCCTACTAAATCAGTTCAAAAGACCTCATATGAGATGTGGCATGGAAGAAAACCCAGTTTGTCTTTCATGAAGATTTGGGGTTGCGATGCATATGTCAAGAAGTTAACTTCTGACAAGCTAGCACCTAAGTCTGATAAATGTGTTTTCGTGGGTTATCCTAAGGAAACTAAAGGATACTATTTCTACAACCGAAACGAGAACAAAGTGTTTGTTGCTCGAAATGGTACCTTCTTAGAAAAGGAGTTTCTTCGCAAAGGAACCAGTGGGAGTAAAATAGAAGTTGTGAAACCGGTTCAAGATGCACAAGTCCTTCGCAGAAGTGGTAGGTCATGATCCGAACCTGAGAGATATGGATTTCTCGTTACGAAAAGTGATGAAGTAGAGTTAATCGAAAACGATGAACCTACTTGCTATCAAGAAGCGATGTCCTCTCCTCATTCGGAAAAATGGCAAGAGGTCTTGAAGTCCAAATTACAATCCATGGCTAATAATCAAATATGGAACTTGATTGATCCACCCGAAGGTGTAAAAACCATAGGGTGCAAATGGGTCTTCAAAAAAAAGATCGACATGAATGGGAAGGTGCACACCTATAAGGCTAGGCTTGTAGCTAAGGGATATAGACAGATTCATGGTATCGACTATGATGAAACCTTTTCGCCTGTAGCTATACTCAAGTCTATTAGAATTTTAATTGTCATAGCCGCATATTATGACTATGAGATATGGCAAATGAATGTCAAAACAGCTTTTCTAAATAGGAAGTTACTTGAGGATGTATACATGATACAACCTGAAGGTTTTGTAAGTTTAGAAAATTCTAATAAGGTGTGTAAGTTGCAGAGATCCATTTATGGATTGAAGCAAGCTTCTAGGAGTTGGAATCTACGTTTTGACGAAGCAATCAAAGAGTTTGGCTTTATCAAGAACGAAGATGAACCATGTGTGTACAAGAAAATTAGTGGGAGCGTAGCACTATTTTTAGTTTTGTACGTCGATGATATCTTACTCATTGGAAATGACATTCCTGCACTACAGACTGTCAAGTCTTGGTTGGGAAAGTGCTTTTCAATGAAAGATATGGGCGAAGCTGCATATATCCTTGGTATCAAGATCTATAGAGATAGATCTAAAAGGATAATTGGTTTAAGTCAAAGTACTTACATTGACAAGGTTCTTAGAAGATTCCAAATGGAAAATTCTAAATAGGAAACTTGCCAATGTTGCATGGTGTATCTCTTAGCAAGACTCAAAGTCCTAAGACTAATGATGAGCGAAAGAGAATGAATGGTATTCCATATGCTTCGGCAATTGGGTCTATCATGTATGTTATGTTATGTACTAGACCCGATGTCTCATGTGCTCTAAGCATGACGAGTAGGTACCAATCGGATCCCGGCGAACCACATTGGATAGCAGTCAAGAATATCCTCAAGTACTTACGAAGAACTAAGGATGTATTCTTGGTCTTTGGAGGAATGGAAGAAGATCTTGTTGTAAGAGGCTACACAGATGCTAGCTTCCAAACCGATAAAGATGATTACAGATCGCAAACAGGATTTTTGTTTATGCTGAATGGAGGCACTGTCAGTTGGAAAAGTTCCAAGCAAAGTACTGTCGTTGATTCTACAACCGAAGCTGAGTACATAGCAGCATCTGATGCAGCTAAGGAAGCTGTTTGGATCAAAAAGTTCATTAGTGATTTGGAAGTCGTTCCAAGCATCAATCCTATTGAACTTTATTGTGACAATAATGGTGCCATTGCACAAGCAAAGGAACCAAGGTCACATCAAAAATCCAAACACATACTTCGACGTTTTCACATTATTCGAGAGATATGTGAAAGGGAAGACGTAAAGATATGCAGAGAGACACTAATGACAACGTGGCGGACCCATTAAATAAGGCTCTTCCACAAGCAAAGCATGATGGACATGTTAGGTTCATGGGTATTCGATACATGGGAGATTGGGCCTAGTGCAAGTGGGAGACTGTTAGTGTTATGCCCTAAGCCTATAGTTGATTGACCTATATGTTGACATTATTTATTATTATATGAAAAGTTTATTATTTGATTATTATATATTTTGCATATTTATTGTAATAATCTCCGTCCCTAATTATTAAGTAAATAATTAGTATAATTGTTAATGGATAATCATATGATGATTATATGCATAGAGATGCACATTGAAATTATGGGTACTTGTTAGTGAACAAGTGACTGTACTTGATCCATATGAGATTTATGTCATGGTCAAATGTCATAATTAAATCTCATATGGTCACTTCATTTAGTCCCTAGACCTGAGATTATCATCTATATTACAATACAACTCAAGAATAACCGCCACACAAAGAGGGGCTCAGATACAATTTCACAAAAGACAAAGAATGGCTAGGATTAAATCTGGAAAAAAAAACTTCTCACTTGATGCACCGGATATTAATTCTCTCCTCTCTTCTCCTAACCCACTATACAGTATTATATATATTATATATATATATATATTATATATATTATATTACATATTTTTATATATTTTTATATTTTTATATATATTATATATTTATATGTATTTTATATATTTCTATACATATTATATATATTTATATATATAATTTATATATTATCTTAATATATATACATATATATATATACATATATATATATATATATATACATACATATATATATATATACATACATATATATATATATATACATACATATATATATATATATATATACATACATATATATATATATACATACATATATATATATATATACATATATATATATATATATACATATACATATATATATATATACATATACATATATATATACATATACATATATATATATATATATATATATATATATATTTATATATATATAGTATAGTATATTATATATATATATAGTATATTATATATATAATATAGTATATTATATATATAATATAATATATATATATAATATAATATATATATATAATATAATATACTATATATATATATATAAATATATATATATATATATATATATATATATATATATACTAAAAAATTAAATTTTTATTAGAATCATTATTTTTTATTTAAATTAATGATCAAAGTTACATCAATTTGACTAAAATTTTTCATTTACGTGGGACGGTACAGGAGTATAATAATGTAGTAATAGTATACATAACTATTATTTAGAAATTGGCGTGTACCAAAATTTTCAATTCAAATCTAAATGGAAAGAAAACAAGCAAGTGATATGGTTGTGTGTGCTGCATCGTCTCGACTTTCTCTCAATTTACAATTTAACTGACATGGATTTTGGTTACTTTTGTAATATATTTTTTTTAAAATAAAAGTGTGTAGATCCGATTGCTCCCTTTATTTCGCATAATCAGCTCAATCAAATTTTGATATATTTTTATAAAAAAATATGAATAATTTAATAGAAAAATATAGATATTTTCATGAAATTCTAAAAATTGTTATTGATAGTATTTTTAACGGTAAAACAATAACAATTTTTATAATTGCATAAAAATATCTAAATTTTCATTAAATTACAGTCAAAATTCGATTGAGTTGACTATTAAAGTCAAAGTGATCTAAATTTTTCGAGACGGATGGAGTATTTGTTTTTATAATCTGTTGCAAATAAAAAAAAATATGATGTTATATTTCCAAGTCATATATCATGGACATCTTTTTTTAAGGAACAATTTGATTATTTCACATGATATATTACCCGGAGTTAGTTTCATGACTAACTTTTGTTAGCCAAAATGCATATTTTGACCTTAATTTAACACAATACTCCCTCTACTTCTATTCTGAATAATCTTATCCACTTTGTCATCTAGAGCGTCTTATTGATAAATCTCATTTTCTATGAACGAAAGTATATAATATTTATGTATTAATGAGACTCATTTTGTAATATTCATAACGACTGTCATCTTACTATTTTCTATCTCATTTTCTCTCTCACCTCAGTTCATAACCGCCTATTGACTTTACACAAAGAACGGTTGATATCGATCCATAACCACTACGATCCAAGGGTTGTCATTTGATAATTTATTTTCTTCTTCAATTCTAACGTAAGATTAATTATCAATGCTTTAATCCAACGACTCTCATTAACCGATTTTTAAAATTATTCCTGAATTTATCAATCACAATCTCTGTCTATTTTTCGTGATATCAGTATACTTCAGTTGTTTCATATTAAATAATTTTTATAAAATTTAATATATTGTTGTATTAATAATAATATTTAAAATTTTATGAATAAATGAATTTTAGAAACTTTTTTGTTAAATTTTAATTAAATTAACTAAAAAAATAAAGTTAATAGATTTATAATGGGATGGATAACTAACTAACTAAATGGCGGGACCTAATATCGATAACATGACACATTTATATATAACTATATATATGTGTATATATTGATCTAATGCATGTTTAATTTTAAATAGGTTTTTTCGCGTTCGACAGAAGATTTGCAAGATACTGAAGCTCCAACTGATTCACAAATGACTCCACCACAGTTGACGTATGAAGATATATATAATGATTCTTTACTTGCATGATTTTGTTATTTTGCAACAGGAGCGAAGTGGAGAAAGTATCGTGAAAAGGAAATGGTGAGGATAGGGGCTTTTGATGTAATTTTGTGATTACTTATAGTACTATGTTTCTGTCACAATTATGTTTCAATCATAATTGAGTTATGTTGAAATTCAAGATTGATATGTATATGGAATTGGAGAGTGATGTGGGAACGGTTTATGGAGAAATCCATTTTTGCAACTTTAAAAACGGTGAACCAATTTTCATCCCTTATGATAAACACCATAAATTTGAACATTTGTTGTTATTTGTGCAATTTTAGATTCTTTCACATTTTTAGTTTGATAATTCAATCTAACATTTGAATTTTCATTTACTTTCAAGTTGATGCAAGAGTTAAGAATTAACTTAGGCAATATATGTTTGCAGTTTGTGATTGTTTGCTACTATATTTGTTATTATTTGTGCACATTTAGATTCTTCACATTTTCAGTTTGATACTTTAATCTAACATTTGAATTTTTATATACTTTCAAGTTGATGCAAGATTTAAGAATAAATCTAGGCAATATCAATTTATAGTTTGTGATTGTTTGCTATTCTATTTTCATGAATTTTAAGATATTAGAAATTTTGAAACATTGGATACTTATAATGGTGTTTATCTTTTAATTTTCTTCACTTGATCACCCACGCATACTGTCCCCGTGCCATTGGCGTAGGGTCGAGAGGAAATACTAGTAACCTTACATATGATGAAAGTTATGTTTGATTTTAGTCAAACGATATCTTAACACGATATTTATAAAGGCTATCTTTGGCATGATCAAATTCATGATGGGAAGGATGATAAGTCAAGATGGAATTTGTCCCTCGAAAGAGAGATGTTATGCTTGGGCCCCTCGATGAGTAATAATGATGAAAGTGTATGGCCATACCCCAATGCGATTGGATTATCGTTATACTCAAGATCGAGAAAGCATTGAACAAATACAAGTTGACGTGGACCATGACTTGTGTTCAATATAACATCGTGAGACAAAGGGAGAAATAGAAGTGTACCATTGGAAACGTGAACTCTTACGTTATATTAATTGGGTAGACATAATGGCTTGCTAGAGTCCGCTTTTGTTTTATGAGGGTCGATATGATCGGGCTCATTGCCAACATAATTGTAAGTACCCAAATCTGGATTACCCTCTTCCGAGCACACGGGAAACACCGCAGACTCACACAAACGCAGTCTCGAATACCCATAACCCTCAAAAAACACAAAACCACCAACCAAACCAAGGGGGGCCTTTCTGGAACAAAAAAGGACAAAAGGAATTTTGAGGAATTATGCAAAAAAGCAAAGATGGTCCGTACGAACCTCTTTGTTATCATAATTACTGAATCCTCTTAAAGTCCACCTTATTCTCCCAAATCCAGGAAGTCATAATTACTGGAATACCTTGGAGGTCCGTACGGACCTTTCTGCATACAAGGATGTCCGTACGGACCTTCTTATTACCAGACACCATCATTTCAGAATCCTCTTAAAGTCCACATTATTCCCTCAAATCGAGAAAAACCAAAATCTTGGATTTCATGGAAGGTCCGTACGGACCTTCTTGCACAAATCTGTGGACTATAAATAGAGGGCTCCCCCTCCCTCATTTGACACATCTCCCTCTTCTCTCCTCTCCCCCAGCCTTCAGGCACCCCTCTAGGACCCTTCGGGGCAATCCCGGTCCCTTTCGGTTCCTCCCGAGGTCTTTCGAGCTCCCTTGTAGTGCTCCGAAGCCTTTTCGAGCGCTCCCGCGACGCTCTCGCGCTGCCCCGAGGCACTCTCGAGGTACTCTGAGGCCCCTCGTGGTACTATGAGGCCTTGCCTTGTCTTTCCCGAAGCGTCCCGGCTCTTTTCGAGTCAAACCGGCAACTCGAACGCACGCCGGAACTACGCCCGAGCATGGCAAGACGATCCCGATCCACGCCGAACCTCTGCCCAGAGTGATCCTGCGATCCCAACGCACGCCGAACCTGCGCCGAACGATCCTGCGATCCCAGCGCACCGAAACTCTATCATGAGACAACGGCTCATCCCGAAGCAAACCCGGTCCGTCCCGGAACACTATTCCATCCTCAAACACCATTTCCCGGCGGAAGACAGACACGAACCAACATTGGTAAGGCTTCCTTCCTACACTATTTCAATGCATTTCAATAAGCAGTGTACAATGTAGACATCCGATACAGCATGCATTTTTAAAAGCACATACACACACACGCAACATTTAAAGAATAAGGGGTACCGAAAGACTCGTTTTTACGAGGCGACTCTGGTGAGCTCTAATATTCTAATATTCTCTTCCTGAGGAGTCATCTGACCTCCGAACTCAAAATCTCATCACACAAAGCCGATGCCCTTTTTCAATGTTTTGGGCTTAATAAAAACGGCGTGGCGACTCTACAAAGCAAACACACGGCGAGACACCTCACAACCAACAAAAACACCGCAAGGCGGAAATGCCCAGTCTTAGGGGCGCGATCGCGCTGCCTCTCGGATCAGGGCAATTTCGGTTGGCGACTCGTGGGGAATAATTTTGTTTTAAAATACTTTTAAACAAAACAAAAGATTTTTAAAACAATGATGAGGGTCAAACTTTCATTTTACTCCCTTTCTTTAACTGTTGTGTGTGTGCATGTGCTTTACTTTTATTTTACAAAAAAATAAAAATACAAAAAATGCATCAATATACATACGTGCATACATTTAAAATTCTTCAAAAACTTCTGTTTTACTCGGAAAAGAATTTTAGAGACCACACACTACTCACTGCTTTCTTGCCTCGGTACACCGCACGCTACTCGCCTTCTTGCCTCGGTTACACCGCACGCTACGCGCACTTCTTTGCCTCGGATACGGCGCACCTTCTGACCCTCGGCCGGGGTGGTCTCGGTTGCGATCCGTTTGGTCTTCCTAGGCCTCTTGGATGCGCACGGGATCATTCCAAACATCCCATCCTAGCCAAGCGTCAACCCTGCACGTTTGAGTCTTGAGCCACACTCTGTCCAGTCTCGGTTGATTTTACCCAGTTCGTGTCATACAAGCCTGGATACATATCCCATGCGGCCATTTTCTGAGTCGAAGCTCGGAACTCAAGATCCCTTGCGCAAACAAAGCGATGAAAGGTCATGCTAAAATCTCGACCTGATCTTGATTTCCGAAGCTACACCCAGACGATGTTCCGTCCCGGATATACATCCATGCTCACGTGACACCATGTCATCAAGCCTTTAATACGTCAGCCATGACGATATGACCCAGCCAACGCCTAACGTCACAGATCCCTTGTGCAAGCAAGGTAAAGAGAGGTCATGTCGAACTCTCGACCCAATCTTGACTCAGTGGCCGGCTCGGTTCACTATTCACATGGCTAACGCATTAAAACGAACATGACAGGCTCGGTCCTTAGGTTCGAATTTTTCTTTTAGGCCGGTGGAAACCGCTTGCCCTATAGGACCCTCGCGATTTGTCTACCCGGGATGTCGAAATACGAGGTGCAAAACGAGGGGCTTATAGCCGCGCGAGATGGTCTCCGTGACCCAAGATCTAGCATAGTGGCGAAAAAGAAGAGCAATCTTTTTCAACCTACCTAGGACTCTGAGAAAACACTGTTTTAAGTAAATTAAAACAACAAAAAAATCGAAACAAAAGCGCATGTCACGTGAGCTTTCCCCCTTTTATCCCGAGAGGCCTTCCCATGTCTAAACCTTACCCGTCACCCCCTCCAGCGAACCGAGAGTGGTTGAGAATACCCGGGAGCCGCCTTTTCAGTATCGAAGTCACAAGGTCCGACAGCCCTTCCAGTTCAACAGTCCGCACCGTCATTACTCCCCGTAGCGGGATCAGCGGATAACGGTGATTGAAACGGAACCCCGCCACATACGTGCTGCACCGCGGATCCCAATGCATCTCGGTATTCCCGAGATTCAATCCTGCCTCTATACGAGCCTCTCGGCCATGACCAAAAATCCACATGCTTACAGGATAGGCATCCCAAGCGGATATCCCGACGTCTCAAACTTGCCACCCGCTGGTCTACCACTTGGGGCTCATGAAACATTTCCCCAATTCCCAAACACAACCTTTAGCGGACCGGGCAATCATGCCCTTAACTTCAACACTCCTGGGTATGGTTTGGTATACACTCAACTACCTCCCCAAGACTCCCGAATGGCGATCCCATCAGCCAATCCACCTCCATCTTCGGTTTTCATCCCCGAAAACGGCAACCCGCCTCAACCTGTCGATCCCACATGGCTTGGTTGATCGAGCAAATGAAGGACATGCAAGGCAAACTAGCCAATTCTCGGAAGGACTCTCTCATGCCCACTGATCCAAACAAGGTGGTCCCGCTTCCTCCGAAATTTAGGATGCCGGAATGGAAAAGTTTGACGGGACAGAATGCCCAAAAACCCACATCGACACTTATGTCTTGGGAATGAGAGCCAAAGGGTCAACCCTACAGCAAATGGCGGATCACTTCCAGCATTCCCTCAAATCCACGGTATTAAGGTGGTTCCTCAACGTGAAGGCGGAAAATCGCTCCACCTGGGATCAAATCAGCGAGATCTTTCTGGAGAAGTACCGCGCCAACCTTGAGTGGGAGACAAACCTCCACGATCTGCAAGCCACCGAACAAAAGGATGATGAACTTGTAGGTGAGTTCTACAAAAGGTGGAACTGAAAGCTAAGTGAAATAATGGATCCGCTCTCCAAGGAAGAGCAAATGGACATCTTCCATTCTTGCCTCAAACCATCTACGAGGACCTTGATCGGCCATCACTTCTATCCGGATCTCCGTGCCATGGTCAACAGAACCAAGTTTGAGAAGACTACGAGGCCATCGAAGACAACGTGCAACCCACTACTTCGTCTTACCGCTATCGGACAAACTGTCAACTTCGGCACTGTCCCGAACAAAGGAAAAGAAGCGGCCGGAACGGTACACTACATCCAAAACGGAGCTCAAGTAAACCGTGATCAGACACTCCCGAGGAACAACAATCCCCCTCGCATCCCACAGTTCCAGCATTTCGACAACCTCGAAATGCCTGCAGGCACAGTATTTGAAGCATTGGTAAAGCGAAATCTCCTGAAGCCCCTCGAGAATTTCCAACCAAAGACTCTCAAGCCCAACATGGATATGAGCAAGCACTGCGCCTTTCACAACTATCCCGGCCACACCACCGACAATTGCTTTGTGCTAAAGCAAGTGGTCCAGGGGCTAATCGAAGAGGGAAAGTTGGAACGCCCCCGTGGCCCCAATACCATCGGAAATCCATTCCCCCGAAACGACAGGGTGAACGCGATAGCCTTCGACGAAATTCCAGGCGAGAGCAGACCCCTGCAATTTCTGAAACCGTCAACATGCTATCCCGCTACGAATGGGAATGCGAAACCAGAGTCAAACGGTCCCATGACCGGGAATCCAGACAAGAACGCCCAAGGGCAAGTGTCTCCCTACTATCTTTGCCCCGACCAAGGCACACCAATGGATGGATCGAACGCTCCCCGGAGGAGACTGAATCGAACGGCAGCACCGGAAGCGGTCTAGCCTTCACAGACGAAGACTTGCCGATGTGTGAGAATCGACACAACGAGGCCCTCCTCATCCTCATAAAAATAGAGATGTTCTACCTCCCGAACGTCTTGATCGATAACGGCTTCGCAGTCAACATCATCGCCTTGAGCACATTGAAACGACTCTGTGTCGACCGCTCCCTGATAAGACCTTCGCCCCGGATAATCCGAGCCTACGACTCCACTCCACGACCAGTCGTAGGAGTCATCAATCTGAGGATCCAATTCGACGCACAACTGGAGTCGGTAGAGTTCCAAGTCGTGGAAATCAAACCAACCTTCTCTGCCATGTTGGGACGACCTTTAATACATCAGATGAAAGCGGTATCATCTACTCTTCACCAATGCGTGAAATTCATAAACGCCAAGGGAATCCTTAAGGTAATCCCCGAAAGCAGCACAATGGCAAGCGCTTGGCCAGCAAGCTACGACCCAGAAGAAGGTCCCGACATGACCGAATACTCTTCTGCAGATGAGTCTCCGATCTGTCCCGCTACGAAGTGGATCCCTACATCCACGCTCTAAGCCGTGACGAGCTAGAGATCGAAGAACTCATGGGTCAAGACGACAACTCGACATATCTGGCTGCGAAGAATGCTTAAGAGAGGATCAAGAAATGGACGCCCGAGATGGAGATTGACCGAGGAGTAGACCCCAACTTCGCGAAAACCCTCTTGCAAGCGGCTCATCACCGACCCAGCAGTGCGGGGACTGACCCTCTGGCCGACACTCTCGAATCTCACGGTGACAGCCATCACAGCATAGTCCAATTCAACATTTCGGTGTCTGACCTAGACGAACAGTGGTGCAATCTCCTCCAAGGCCTAATCGGGGAAGGAGAGATAACATGCCCTCTCGAGTCAGACATTGTAAATGTAGTCCAAGCAAAGATCCCAGATAAAGAAGCAGATTTTATGAAAATGATCAACATCAGCAAGAATCAACTCTGAATCAGCGAATGCTTCGCCCTCTTGGAAGTAGCCCTCAGCGACTTCTATCATCAAGGTCCCCCAAGGACTGGCAACAATACTAATGGAGGGACATCATCAGGGGAGCAACCAAAAACCTCCGCGATATGGTTTGAAGTCGAACCGCAAACAAGCCATCCTCCGGGAGCCGCTTCGAGTAAAGATTGGCCACCAAAGCCATCGCCACTCTCTCTAGAGCTACAGCCTGCCAAGAGTAATGAAGCCTGGTCCAATCCCTCGTCGCCTATAGTCTAGCTTCGAGTCGTGTTGTCTGTGAATTCATGTCTTTCGAGCCATCTGATGGCTCTACGCCGGAAAATCGTGAGTCCATAATCAACAATGTACAGTCTTTACGCTTTCAATAAAAGGTCCGACCTTTCTAAAATATCCTTTCATTGCATCTTTAACAAATGATGAGTTAACTAACACGCAACCGTTAATCACAATTCATCTAAGCAAAGAAGCAAACACATTAATTGAATAAATGCATCAAGCAAACATTTAAGCATGTTGTCAAGCGAGAGAAAAACCAGGCCCAAGCTGCCGAGAAGGTTTTAATCACAGCGATTTGGGAGACTGCTGAAGAGCCAAAGAGACGCAAGTCAGAAGCCTCTTCACCAGCACAGTCCAACAACCAGATCTTCCAATACCTCAAGAACGGGGAAACCGCCTTCATGAACGAAGAAGGTCAACGCAGGGAAGGAGCCAAAGCCAAGAGCATCATGGCCCTAAAATGCCTCGCCTCTCACTTTGTCATCCTTGGGGACATGCTATACAAGAAACGCTACCAAGGACCACTCCTACGCTGCATCAGCCAGGAAGAAGCAAACGAGCTCATGAACGAAGTCCACAATGGGGCTTGCGGTCCCCACATGAACGCCAGGGCCCTAATGCAAATCATTCTCCGGATGGGCTACTACTGGATCTCCATGGAGGCAGACTGCATCCACTTTGTCCGAAGCTGCAACAAGTGTCAACGGTTCTCCTACCTCAATCATCTACCTCCTCACGATCTCTACTGCATGACTACGCCCTGGCCCTTCGCCACATGGGAAATTGACGTCATCGGGAAAATTGCTCCGCCAGGCAGCAACGGCCACGAGTTCATCTTAGTAGCCATCGACTACTTCACCAAATGGGTCGAAGCCAAGTCCTACAAGGTGCTCACCTCCAAGAAAGTCGCACATTTCCTCAAGAAAAACATCATCTGCCGATACGGCATCCCGAACGAGGTCATATCAGACAACGGCTCCCACTTCGAAGGTGAATGCGACAGACTGCTGGCCGAATTCAAGATCACACGCCACAAATCTTCTTCCTACCGGCCACAAACGAACGGCGCCGTGGAAGCAGCAAACAAGACCCTCGAACGGATCATCCGAAAAATGACCACCCGAGGACGCGATTGGCCCGAGAAGCTGCACCTTGCACTTTGGGGCTACCGAACATCAGTCAGAACAGCCACGGGAGAAGCCCCATTCGCCCTGGCATACGGGATGGAAGCAGTCCTGCCCTTTGAATTTGAAATTCCCTCACTCCGAGTGCTGCTGGAAAATGAAATCAACGAAGTCGAATGACTCCAAAGCCGACACGACGAATTGGCTCTGCTAGACGAGCGACGACTAAAGGCCATGGAACACGTCCGAGCCTACCAAAGCAGAATGGCTAGAGCTTTTGACAAGAAAGTCAAGTCCCGAGACATCAGGGGAGGCGATCTGGTACTCAAAGAAAAGCCTCCCACTCGAACCAACCCACTGGGAAAATGGGAACCAACATGGATCGGCCCTTTCGTGGTTTAAAAGATCTTCTCCGGAGGTGCCATGAAGCTGACAGACCTAGACGGCAATCCCTTCGTGAATCCAGTCAACGGAAGCAAACTTCGCAGATACTTCGCCTAAAGAAGAACAAATTGTGCATCTCTTGGCACTCCATGTAGTGTCGAACTACGCAGACCTGAGCCCTCTAGTCCGGGGGAACGTAGGCAACCTTAATTGGTCCGGTCTAAAAACACACAAAAAAGTCAAAACCAAGACCTCCATCAAGCTACGCACTTTCCAAGAGCATGCCCCCACCATCACCTTGACCAAGTCAAACGACAGCGGCAACATCAAAAGACATCCGAAGGTCACTCAGCGTCAAACGACTGACCCATGTCAACTTCCAAGCCAGGGGCTTGTCTTCACCCTCACGTGCTTCAAAAAAAAAAAAAGAAGCTCAAGCAGAAGCTACAAAAGAGGTCAAAAGCCCGACGCCAACAAACAAGAGGCAAGGAAGCTACGGAAAAGACCGTCAAAACGACTTGTCAAGGGATGATCCAACCTCTCATCCAAACACAAAGCCCAAGCAAAAGGAATTGCCGTCAAGGCCCAGGCTGCTTCAGTCCGTAAATACAACAGAAAGGTCCAAAGCTGGACGCCGCCAAGGTTCACAAAAGAAACGAAAAGCGAACAAGAGATCTTGCGTCTCGACAAAGCTTTAAAAGTAAATCACAAATACTAACGATTACAACATTTCTTGATGAGTTCAAGCACGGTCTACTCTCAAGTTCAAAACATGCTAAAAGACAGCTTAATACATTTAACAAATAATGTGTCTGCAATGCAATGAATGGATACCTAGGAGGTCATTCCGCGCCATCTGCGCTTGTCCCCTCGCCATTCTTTCCTTTCTTCCCTCGTCCCCGGCGAGTCTTCTTTCGCTCCACGCGAGCCAGCTCTGCATCTCTCAGTCCGAGATTAGGGGTCCTCCCCGTAGAGTCAAACAATCCAGCAGCTCGCAGGGCTTCATTCGCCCATGCTTCGGCTCGGATCTCCTCCCTGCGAGTCTGCAAAAGGGGACCTCTCTCCGTCAGTCGGTCAACTCTAGTCTCGTAGTCAAACAAAGCGTCTCCCGTAACATCCTGAGGGTCAGACCAGGCTTCGGCACTCCTAAGGCAATAGCTACTACGGCAATCGGGCCCCAGAATCGCTTCACGCCTGCTCCCCAAAACCACTTGGGACTGCCCAACGCGCCGCTCATACCAAGCTGTGCGGGTCGTCAATACGACATTCTCCCGACATCTAAGGAGCACCACGGGAGGAAAAGCGGAATACTTCCATACACTCAGAAAATACAAAGGAGCACCTGGAACTGTCATACAAAGAGGAGCTACCTCCGCAGTAGCAAGGTCATCCCAGCCCAACAAAGGCTCCTGCTTCATCCCGAACTGCCGGGAAACAAGTGACGGAATGTAGAAGGAGGACCAAGACAAACGTGGAACTCTGACAACATAGGACCCTTCCTGAAAGGCCCTCCTAGTCTCGATTTCCCAATGCGGAACCCACCAACGGATCTGATGCGTACCAAGCTGTGCCATCCATCTCTCCCAGGCAGATTGATCCATATCCAATACAAGAGGACGCTGAGCAAATGTCCACGGGCTGAACGACGCTGGAGCCTCACGCATAGCCTGAAGTCTCTCTCGCAGCCACAAGGTGAGCAAAGCGGGGCTTCCCCCTCTCATAAACCTATCCCCAGTCGCCAGACGGTCAATACCGTGAAGAGTCTCCCCAGCACCAACGGGACAATATCCTCTCCAGCTCTGCAGTGCCCTACCACATCCAGCAAAGCACCGTCACATACCCCAAGGGAGCAGGCAAATGCATCCCACGAGACATCACTCTCATCATCAGTCATAAATCGCTCCGGCAGCGCAGAAATGTCAATATGACCCGAATCAAGGATCATGTCTCCTAACATCCCAGAACTTCGCGGCAGCCCGCAACAATTCCCAATCAGGAACCAACTCCTTAAGGGACCAAACCGAGCAGAGTCGAAACCTTACCTCGAAAGCCCGCCTGATGCCTCATACGGTGTCGCATCCGCATTTTCAGCCGCTCAAGGAAGTATGCTTGCCGCTCCTTCGAAAGCCTCGGCAAAACTCTTGGAACATACGAAAAATCCATGACAAAAATGGAGGTTCCTAGAGAAAATGGGGAAGAAAGCTCGAAATGACTGCAAATGGGAAGTGGGGAAAGTCCAGACATCCGGAAAACACTTATTCCCTCCCAAAAGCAAAGGAGATCCGTACGGACCTTTTTGCATCCCAAGTTGGTCCGTACGGACCTTATTGCACCATGGTCCCACATTTCCAGCAAACAGTACAACAGCCACTGTTCTCAGCAGGACCTTGCTCCAAACTGCCCAAATTCTGGCAAAAGCTATTTTCGGCAAGCGTACGCTACCCACAAACGCAATCCCAGCTCACGTGGCATGCACAAAATAACAAAATAGCAACAATTCCTGGGAACTCAACCCCCTCTTGGGGTGGGTACTCAAAATACTCTGAAGGGTCAAAACAGGCAAAAGGATCAAAGAAGGAAGGCTCCGACGAACTCTCTCCCGGTGCCTCCTGCGAAGGCCAGAACTCGTGAAGGATCGGCTGCCTCTGGACTCCCGAAGACGTCCCGGCATCCATGCTATGCCGCCCCCGAACGGGTCCCTCCAACTGCTGCCCTGGCTCAGCCCTCGGCGGAGGAACGTCCACAGAATGCCTCGAAGGTATCGGCTCGTACGCCGGCACACGCCGCGAAGACCTGCAAGACAGCTTCCCCGCCAACTTCTTCGCAAAGGACCGCATCGCCACATAACGGCGGGTCAGCGTGTCAAAGGCTCTCCCCGAGACCTGCACAAGCAAACAGCCAAAGAAACGCTCAGCTAAAGAGATACAGGCATACAAAAAGAGAAAAATACAGAAAAGATGCCAAGATGGAAAAGAGTAAGCACACTCACCGGCATATTCGGGTCAACTCGATAGGCAGCAGGAGCCTGCTCAGGGACGGGTACCAACACCCTCCGCCTCGACGAATCCCCACGAACATATATGAAGTCCGGCCCAGGCACCGGAACATCTAGGGGACGCGGCGGGCCATCCTGCCTCTCCCTCGCCAACACCGACCGTCATCGTAAGTCCGAATTTCGCCCACTAAACGGCAACACAAACACCGGCCGCCATCGTATGCCCGGACCTCGCCCACTAAACGGTAAAACAAGCGCAAAAGGAGCCAGTGCCTCCAAGCACAAATCCCAAGATACAAAACGCCTCCAAAACGCCAAATGGTGAATCAACCACCGGCCATCAAAGTAAGCCCGAAGTCACCTTCTCAGCGAACAAAGCCCCTACGAGGCCACATATCCCCAGCAGATGGACACCGACAGTCATCGTAAGTCCAACCTTTCCCCCAGCGGACAAAACACGAGGCATTCACGCCTCTCACAATCAAAGCACAAGGCAGTCACGCCTCCGCAAACCGCAGTCAGAAGACGAATCAAGTCCTCACTCACGACACAACCGCAGTCAGAAGACGAATCAAGTCCTCATGCACGACACAACCGCAGTCAGAAGACGAATCAAGTCCTCACGCACGACATAACCGCAGTCAGAAGACGAATCAAGTCCTCACGCACAAAACAACCACAGTCAGAAGACGAATCAAGTCCTCACGCACGACACAACTGCAGTCAGAAGACGAATCAAGTCCTCACGCACGACACAACCGCAGTCAGAAGACGAATCAAGTCCTTACGCACGACACAACCACGGTCAGAAGACGAATCAAGTCCTCACGCACGACACAACCGCAGCCAGAAGACAAGTCACGTCCTCATCACTATATCTGCAGCCCGAAAGGCTTTAAATCACTCAGTCCGGGAGACTGCATAAATCAGCCAAATCACTATATCCGCAGCCCGGAAGGCTTTAAATTACTCAATCCGGGAGACTGCATAAATCAGCCACATCAATATCCGCAGTCCGGAAGGCTCTAAACCACTCGATCCGGAAGACCGTATAAACTTCCCAAATCACTACCTCCAGCCCGGAAGCCTCTAAACCACTCGGTCCGGAAGACCGTATAAACCTCCCAAATCACTACCTCCAGCCCGGAAGGCTCTAAACCACTCGGTCCGGAAGACCGTATAAACCTCCCAAATCACTATCACCAAGTCCGGAAGAGGGTATAAACCTCCCAAATCACTACCTCCAGCCCGGAAGGCTCTAAACCACTCGGTCCGGAAGATCGTATAAACCTCCCAAATCACTATCACCAGCCCGGAAGGCTTTAAATTACCCGATTTGGAAAACCGTAAAATTTCCATCTCAGGGCGCCACCACGTCCTCACAGTCGACCTCGGCGGTCACACAACATTTCAGGGCATCACCACGCCCGCATACACTCACAATTTCACGACCCTCTGAGCTACGACCAGGCTTGATTCCCTCTAGGGATACGTAGGAATCCTATCACAGGGTCTAGCCAGCCGACCTATACGGTCAACCAGGACGCCACCACGTCCTCACAGCCGACCTATGCGGTCACCCAGGACGCCACCATGTCCTCACAACCGACCTATGCGGTCACCCAGGACGCCATCAAGTCCTCACGCACGACACAACTGCAGTCAGAAGACGAATCAAGTCCTCACGCACGACACAACCGCAGTCAGAAGACGAATCAAGTCCTTACGCACGACACAACCACGGTCAGAAGACGAATCAAGTCCTCACGCACGACACAACCGCAAATGTAAGACAAGTCACGTCCTCATCACTATATCTCCGGCTGAAAGGCTTTAAATCACTCGGTCAGGAAGCGCATAAATCGCCCAAATCACTATATCCGCCACTCTAAGGCTTTAAATTACTCAATCCGGAGACCGCATAAATCGCCCACATCAATATCCGCAGTCCGGAAGGCTCTAAACCACTCGATCCGGAAGACCGTATAAACTTCCCAAATCACTACCTCCAGCCCGGAAGCCTCTAAACCACTCGGTCCGGAAGACCGTATAAACCTCTCAAATCACTACCTCCAGCCCGGAAGGCTCTAAACCACTCGGTCCGGAAGACCGTATAAACCTCCCAAATCACTATCACCAAGTCCTAAGAGGGTATAAACCTCCCAAATCACTACCTCCGGACCGGAAGGCTCTAAACCACTCGATCCGAAAGACCGTATAAACCTCCCAAATTACTATCACCAGCCCGGAAGGCTTTAAATTACCCGATTTGGAAAACCGTAAAATTTCCATCTCAGGGCGCCACCACGTCCTCACAGTCGACCTCGGCGGTCACACAACATTTCAGGGCATCACCACGCCCGCATACACTCACAATTTCACGACCCTCTGAGCTACGACCAGGCTTGATTCCCTCTAGGGATACGTAGGAATCCTATCACAGGGTCCAGCCAGCCGACCTATACGGTCAACCAGGACGCCACCACGTCCTCACGGCCGACCTATGCAGGTCACCCAGACGCCACCATGTCCTCACAACCGACCCATGCGGTCACCCAGACGCCACCACGTCCTCGCGGCAAACCAACCCACACGGTCACCCACAGGGATACCATCACGTCCATACACAGAGTTTCAGTCAGAGGACATCTCACTTCCTCGTACACAACACTCACCCCACACACGAACTACGATCAGGCTTGATTCCCGCAAGGGATACGTAGGAATCCTATCACAGGGTCCAGCCAATCGACCTAAACGGTCACACAACAGGACACCGCCATGTCCTCACGAACCGACCTACACGGTCACTTCCTCTCCCAGCACGCGGTCCAGATCAGGACCCTTATCTTATCGACGACACCACTTCCTCCGTAAGGGACGTCGTCGAGGGGCTTCTGTAAGTACCCCAATCTGGATCACCCTCTTTCGAGCACACGGGAAATACCGCAGAGTCACACAAACGCAGTCTCGAATACCCATAACCCTCAAAAACCACAAAACCACCAACCAAACCAAGGGGGGGACTTTCTGGAACAAAAAAGGATAAAAGAACTTTTGAGGAATTATGCAAAAAAACAAAGATGGTCCGTACGGACCTCTTTGTTATCATAATTACTGAATCCTCTTAAAGTCCACCTTATTCCCCCAAATCCAGGAAGTCATAATTACTGGAATACCTTGGAGGTCCGTACGGACCTTTCTGCATACAAGGATGTCCGTACAGACCTTCTTGTTACCAGACATCATCATTTCAGAATCCTCTTAAAGTCCACATTATTTCCTCAAATCGAGGAAAACCAAAATCTTGAATTTCATGGAAGGTTCGTACGGACCTTCTTGCACAAATATGTGGACTATAAATAGAGGGCTCCCCCTCCCTCATTTGACACATCTCCCTCTTCTCTCTTCTCCCCCCAGCCTTCAGGCACCCCTCTAAGACCCTTCGGGGCAATCCCGGTCCCTTTCCGTTCCTCCCGAGGCCTTCCGAGCTCCTTTGTGGTGCTCCGAAGCCTTTCCGAGCGCTCCCGCGCTGCCCCGAGGCACTCTCGAGGTACTCAGAGGCCCCTCGTGGTACTCCGAGGCCTTGCCTGGTCTTTCCCGAAGCGTCCCGGCTCTTTTCGAGTTAAACCGGCAACTCGGACGCACGCCGAAACTCTGCCCGAACGCAACCGACGATCCCAATCCACGCCGAACCTCTGCCCGAGTGATCCCTGCGATCCCAACGCACGCCGAACCTCTGCCCGAACGATCCCTGCGATCCCAACGCACGCCGAAACTCTGTCCGCAGACAACCGGCTCATCCCGAAGCAAACCCGGTCCGTCCCGAAACACTATTCCATCCTCAAACACCATTCCCCAGCGAAAGACAGACACGAACCAACATTGGTAAGGCTTCCTTCCTACACTATTTCAAGACATTTCAATAAGCAGTGTACAATGTAGACATCCGATACATCATGCATTTTTAAAAGCACATACACACACACAACATTTAAAGAATAAGGGGTACCGAAAGACTCGTTTTTATGAGGCGACTCGGGTGAGCTCTAATATTCTAATATTCTCTTCCCGAGGAGTCATCTGACCTCCGAACTCAAAATCTCATCACACAAAAACAGTTTATTTTTAAACTGATGCCCTTTTTCAATGTTTTGGGCTTAATAAAAACGGCGTGGCGACTCTACAAAGCAAACACACAGCGAGACACCTCACAACCAACAAAAACGCCGCAAGGCGGGAAATGCCAGATGCCAGGGCGCGATCGCGCTACCTCTCGGACCCGAGCAGTTTCAATAATATAATCATATTGGGTCACACACAACTAGAATGAATTGGTTAAACCAAAGGAAGAAAATTGAGAAGTCCTGATGTGGCAAGAGTCATCGCGCGACATAACTTGCCCCTAGGTTGTTGGCGGTCGCGCGACAGGACTTGCCTGAGGCGGTTTATAGACTGTTTCCTAATACGATTTGGAAACAAATACTAATACTAACGTAGTATAAGTATGAGGTCTGTGAACCCTAATTGTCTAGCCGAATTTTCTAAAGAAAATAACAAAAGGTTTCTCAATATTCCTTCAAAGGTTTAAGAATCTAGCAATCCTCAAGAACTGTTCTTGGTTCATTCAAAGGTGTGGATACTACTAGAGGGTCTTCGCTCGTACGACGATCAAGGCCTAGAGTTCGAATCTGAAGATTTAAGTCTTGAAGATCGAAGTTTGTGATTCAAAATCACATTGATAGATTGTTCGATAGCTCAAGAACGGAAAGCAATTAAGGTTGGTAAATTCTATCTCATAGGAATTCAATTTAATCGTATAGAACAGATATTAGGGCTCTTGGGTTTTTTGTTATTTAGATACTAATTCCGCTGCGCATGGACCCATAAAACCCAACACAAAATTGCCTTCGCTCGATAAAAATTTAGGTACGACCAACATCAAAGAAGCTCCTTGCTTGATCAGTGATAAAATTGAAGCATTCATCACCGTCTTTGTAGGCCTCCACTGCAGCCTTGACAGCGACCTCCAATTTGGCTCGTGTCTCCTCTTCCCATAATAGTCGAGCTGCCTTGTGATCTTCAGTTTGTTTAACTAGCATATCGGTGCTTTCTTTTAGCATCTGAGTCACAACCTCATGTTCCTGCTTAGCCTTTTCCTTGCCTAGCTAGACTGCACCTAGCTCCTTCTTGGCATCCCCGAGCTTGCCCTATGCTTCCTCCTTGGCCTTCAAGGCATCATCTTTGGCAAGCTTCAAAGACTCTTAGGCTGAGTCCAAGTCGGCGTGTTTTTCTCTCAGCTCCACTAGCTCGACAGACTTCCGATCATACATGGTCACTGCCAACTTCTCTCGCTCCTCGGCGGCCTTCCAGCTGCTCTTGGCTAGCTCAATCATAGCAAGAGCCTACAAAAAAAATAAAATGACAAGGATCAGATTGTACGATTTATAAGAGAATGAGCGAGAAAAAGGGAAAGCAAAAAGTATGAAAGAATCTTAAAGTTTACATTGGAATGGATCAATCCCGATCTAGCACTGAACTCCTCGGAGCTCAGGCCTTTCTCAGCGTATCTAGCCACCAGGTCCTGGTCTGCAGATCGCCTTACCACCACTTACCCGTACTCCAGCTCGGGATATTCCCTACTGGAGCTATCAATCCCAGTAAATAGAGGGACATCACTCAGCTTGTCCACACGAGCTTGGACGAGCTCGGTGTATGAAGCTTTGGGATTCTGGGGCAGGGGGCTTTTGGCAATAGCACTCGAGGCTCAAAGGAGGTCATCTTTTTCAGGACCAGGGTTAAGATTTGTCCTCTTCCTCTTGTTGTTGAGAGGGCGATCGTCTTCATCTTCTTCATCATCTTCCAGATCGACGATGGCTTGGTGGACAGTAGTTTGGGGAGCCTCTTGCATTGGCTCAAGTGTTTGCTCGAGTCCCTCAACTCCGGCAGTATTGTCCTCTGGGGCGTCACCTACTGCTTTCTCCAACTCAGACTGGTCAGCATCCTCCTCAATGGGGATCATCTTCTCAGTGTCCTCATCAACTAGCTGCAACAACTTATGTCGCTCCTCGACTTCCTTCTGACGGTTAGCTCGGGCTTTGGCAGCCCCATAGCTCTTCTTGCTTTTCTTCACTTTCACAACCCGCACCATGTTAGCTTCCTGCTCCGGGGTAAGAACTGCACAGATAAGAAGAAGTGTTAGCTCGAGATGGTCAATAAAAAAGTTGACGAGTAAAGCATGAACGAGCAAAGTAAGAAGCATGCGAGTAAAGAACTGACGAGTCAAGTAAAAGCGCAAGCAAAAACTTACCCCCACAATGATCCTTATTCAGTCTGCAGAAGTCTTTGGTCTTCTTACAATCGTGGCATTGATTCTCAAACCTAAACCTATCTCCCTCGTGAGTAACCCAATCAGGGTACCTCTAGCTCCTAACTATTGAGACCAAGGGAGCTACCTCACCACTACCCAGCATCATCCCAGCTTGGATATAATTATTTTTGGTGGTCCCTAGGGTCTCCCAGCTAATTGGACCTCGACTAGCTACTTCTACCAATTTCTTATACAGAGCATCACTCTATTCTGGCACCCAGTAGTCTTGCTCCTTTATTACATCAGACTCATCATCAGGTAGAGGAAACTCCCAGCTTCTCCTGCTCTCAACTACAATGATGTGGGAGTTCCACCCACTGGCCTTGCTAGGAAGGTTTATGAATAGTTTGGGGGCATGATGTCTGGAGGGGGTACTAATCCCCATGGTCGATTTATCTATTGTAATCTTGAAAAACATCCTAAATACATGGAGGCAAGGCTTAAAACCTATAAATCTACATACCATGGCAAAACACATCAAAACTCTACAAGTATTTGCTCCCAATTGAAGAGGTAGGGCGTTCATGCACTCCAGAAATTCGTTAACAAAGGGGTCCAAGGGAAGTCTAAGTCCAGCCTCGAATTGCCCATAAAAGAAAGCTACCTTAGTGGGATTAGTGATATAAGTCGACCCAAATTTACTCATGAACTCCTTCTTTGGGTAATGGGTTAGTCGGAAATCATCTTTACTTATCTCGCAGAAACCGTAAAGGATAGTCAGGCGGGATTAAGAGCCCTTTTTCCCCAGCAAGCTAATTTCTCCCTTTTGCAACAGAGGAGTCAAAGGCATTCACAATCCTTGGGCTCGACGAAGTAGAAGCATTAGTTCGTCCTTGATCTGCCATATCTACAGAAGAAGAAACAGGGGAATCAGTCATACATACAGACTCAAGTGATCTACTTAGGGGCGACCTAGATTCCCCGAAAAATTCCTTTCTATTTCTAAGGAAGGAAGGTTTATTGGAATCCCCAACATATAACAGAATTAAATGGTCGAGCAACTCATGAAAAAGATGAAAGGAAATAACTCTTTGGTCGTCTACATCTAGGTCACCCAAGTTTTCTCCTACTGAAAGGTCTAGCTCCCTAAAGTTCAAGCCCCACCTGGTCAAAAGGGACGCACATTCCTCCATTGTCATCTCCTTCCATATCCCATTTATGTGTTTATATCCTACGACTTACAGTGCAGTACCCATACCAAACCCCAGGTTCGCAACTAAAGGTTCTAGCCATGGCAGAAATTGAAGAAAGCTCGTAATAAAAGCTAAAGATGCAGTAATCGGAAGATACCTTGGTTAATTTGAGGAAGATGGGTTTCGAAGAACGAACCAAGGAACTGGAATACGCCGAGAAAGTCAGAATTTTGTTCTTGCCGTTTGTTCTTGCTGTTTGCTTGAGAATTGGGAATTCGTAAAAGTCCTAAAAGGCAAAGGATTTCCCGTTTTATACCTTTCCTAAACGGAATTGGAAGGGTTTTAGGGTTTCAAACGGTTCAAATTAGCCTCATTAATGCTGGCGCGGTTTCCCAAGCAGTTGTCTAAAAGTGACGTATTCTCTCATCATTGTGGCACTTCAACGAATCTAGCCGTCAAAACAGTTAACGATCAAGATTGAGCCACGTCATCAGTGTCGACTATCTATCAGTTCGAGCATCTACCTGCGATCTACTCAAACCTTCATCAAAATTCTTATAACTTCCTGGTCGACTAAGTCCACCCAGAAAGTTGGGGATCACTGAACGGAATAAAAGTGACGGGCTAGGCCCAACGATCAAAGCCCAGTTATTCAAGTATTATTGTCACCACATCCTTAGTAGTTCGGCCCAATTATTATAAGGCCCATCAGCCAAGATCAGTCAACCTAGCTCATTATTCGACCTCCATGGTCCCGACCTAGCTTTGTCCGACATACGATCCATATCTTAAACGGGCGTTATCCGACTATATCATTCAGCCAGGTCGACCTAGACCCAGGCACCCAGGAAGGCACCCAGGAAGGCGACCTCGACCTACAAAGCGTACGTCGACCTACAGAGTCATAACGCATCTATACTTCTTTCCATAACAGACTCCATACAAATCAGGAGTTATATATGAACACGATCTCTTATACAAATCTGATCCGTGATTATAGGGATTTCATACAATCCTACTCCAATTATAACACATATCAACGCCTATAAATAATCCACAACTTCAACGGTTTAGAGGTAATTGCTTTTAGTTATTCTGAATCTATTCATTATAATTTATCAGCTCTCATACACCATACTTACTCTCACGCCCGAGGGTCTTCGCCGAAAACCATTCCGGCTAGTCGTGAGTCCTTTGTTTCAAGTCAATCAAAGCCAATGGATCAACCTAGTTGCTGATCATAAGCTGATCAACACGTTTTCTGCAACATCAGTAGGTAAATGTCAATATTGTATTACAACTATGGTATATCAGGATGTATATGAGAACGTATAATTGGAGACTTATATTTAAGTTATGCTTGTGATGTGTTTCGCTTTTAATTTTCTTTCATTTCATAAAATTGTTGTTTAATGTATTTTACTTAATTTTACAATTCCAAAATAACCATTATTTTAAAAAAATATATGATCGCCGTGAATCGCACACAAAAATATAACTAGTTAATTAATAATAATAATACTAAAATTACAAAAAAAAAAATAAAAAATCACAACATTCTTATGACTATTATTAGTCCCCGGACTAATATTACGGGTCTTAATAATCCTGCAAAAAAACATTAATATTATGTCTGGCGATCAGGATTAAAAAACACAACAATATAACTTCTAATACATACTCCCTCCGTCCCGCTAATAATAATAATAGCACACTTTCCTTTTTGGGCGTCCCGCTAATATCCGCACACTCCCAAAAAGGAAACTTTATATTAATAAAATATTCACCCAACCCCACTCATTCTCTCTCCTACATTATTTTAATACTCACAACACCATTATAATTTATTACACCCTCCACTCATTCTCTCTCCACTCATTCTTTTACACTCACAACATTTTATTAAAATATCATATTCCTTAATTCCCGCACAAACAGTGTTTGTGCTAATATTAGCGGGACGGAGGGAGTACATCTTTTGATATTACTATGTAATTTACAAAACTAGCCACTTAATTCATTATTTGAAAACCAAATTACCTTCAAAAAAAAAAAAAAAATCAAATTACCTGAACAAATTAAATAAAGTGAAGATTTAATAATGTATTGAGATTAAATTAATAGGAGCTGCTTCGTTAATTACATACTCCCTCCGTCCCAATCCAATTGATACCAAATTTTTGGGCACACAGATTAAGGAAAAGTAAAAGAGAAAAATTGAAAGAAAATGTTGTGAGTATGAAAAATTAAATAAGAGAGAAAATGAGTGAAAGGAATAGTGATTTGATTGGCGTTGTGACTTGTGAGGGTAAAAGTAAAATAGGAGAAAATTAGTGAGGAAAATAGTAAAAATTTCCTTCCATTTTGGACAGTCTCAATTGAGCTGAAACGGACCAAAAAGGAAATAAGTCTCAATTAAACTGGAACGGAGGGAGTATATACAAGGGGCAATTTTGTCATAATGATATTATCCCCCCCCCCCCACAATCCTGGCACAGGTCTTAATAATACTACCTTTTATTAGGAATAAATAAGAGAACAAAGAAATTAATCCGGACAAACTAATTTAATTATGACAAAAACTTGGGTGAGAACATGAAAACCCGTCTCATCCATGAGACGGGTCGGATCCTGACCCATCACCCGCCCAACAAAGCCAATTCACGCCTCCGCCCAAGCTTTTTGCATATGGGCGGTCGCCTGTTCGGAATGGGCGGTCGCCTGCCGGAATCAGCCCACATTTGCCTTAAGCCCAATCCTTCAGCCAACATAAAGTAATAGTTTGTATACATTAAAGTAATAGTTTGTATACATTAAAGTAATAGTTTGTATACATTAAAGTAATAGTTTGTATACATTAAAGTAATAATGTTTTTTCCTATGTTTTCTTCGTTTGGCAAAAGTAATACTTATTATAACTAAAATGTAACAAACGTGTTATTTATATATAATAGTATTTGTACATAATTGTAACACATATGTATAGGTATATATGTTTTCATGTAAAAGTATTACATTATCTATAGAAATATGTTACAATTTCATCTATCAAAGTGTTACATTTACTTGTATAAACTATTACATTCATATACATGAGTTAGGGAAAAACTATTACTTAAAGTAATACATAGAAAACTTAGGGAAAAACACTATTACTTTCCTGTATATATGTATTACTTTAATGTATACAAACTATTACTTTAATGTATACAAACTATTACTTTAAGAGATGGTAACTATTACTTTTTCTCAGAAAAAAAAAAAAAAATTAAAAAAAAAAAAAAATTGACCTATAAAAAGGCTGCCACGTGGCGGGTCATGCCCCATGGGTCATGGGTCGACCCGTCTCATGCATGAGACGGATCATGACCCGTCTCACAGGAGACCGCCTCTTTAATTATCAACACATTAATTCCTACCAAACATCAATTTAAAATATATCAATATTATTAATCTAATCCCATTCAAGCCGCCGGTACCAACAACCAAAAGGGGCCTATTAGTTTTGAGTAGGCGGCATATCCAAAACTTTTGTAAACCTTTTTTATGCCTAACATTTCGCTATTTTTATTGATACTAGGATTATTAGTACATGATAAATAATAATTCCTCCATCTCTAAATAAATGTCGAAAAAAAATTAAATATGCTCCTGATCAAGATCAAAAATTTGAAATAAAAAAAAAAATTGACACTCTCGATAACGAAGGGAGCAATGTCTTGGTACCAAACAATCCTAGGTAAATTATTTGAGAGGGGAGAGGAAGAGGTTGAGGTAATTTAGTCACCTGATAATCAAGGATGGCTACCCCTAGCCCAGAGGTATGTTAGATATTTTATTCAATTAAAAGCATATTAAATTCATGCTCCCTCCTTCCCAAAATAAATGACCATTTCACATTAACATTCATTTTAATCATAAACAATTTTGCCTAAATCCCCAGTTCAACTCATTTAAGGCACAACAAATCCGGTTGCACCTTCCTTTGTACACCTTTGATTACAACCTTAGCAAACTTATCTCTTCATCCCATAATAAGTTACACCCCAGGGACAGAGAGAGGGGCGCAAAAGAAATTAAAATGTGGTAAAAGATGCAACTAGAATATAAATACTTCAAATATCATCAAAGTAAATGTAAATTTTCATCTCCGGTGTATACTCTTTGGCAAATTTGTAAATCCCAAGTTCAGTACTCAAACTTCGATAAAATCTGTATAATTCAGCACCCAGTGTTTCCTTAGAACACCTCTCTCTTCATTTACTCGGTATACTTAAAGGTAGAGACCAAAACAATTCCCCCGCCCCACAAAAGAATTAAAACATGTACTACATGTGTGTATTTTCATACATACGGAGTATATTGGAAGTGAATATATCAAGACAAAAAAAAAACAAATAAATCAGCAATTACTGATAAATATCAAAAGTATAGTAGATGAACCCAAAGTAAACTAGTCACAAACATGAAAAGTTACTTCAATCAATTGACCGTGAGGTATGAAGTATGCCTCGCGAAGTTGAAAAGTAAATGTAAACAGAACTTAAAATGAGTGAAGAAAGAACCATATGTATGAAAACAGAACTTAATGGGTGAAAAAGAGAAGAATATCTATCATTTTGTAAAATAAATGATCTTCTGAAATCAAGCCTGAAGAACAAAACTAATGTAGTTAAATACTGCCAAAGCAAAAAAGGAGTATTTTCCCTAACGTGCAAAATAAATAAAAATATAATAAATACAGTCCATGAAATGATAACAGAGCCTGAAGGGGAGGAAATCTGAGATGAGATCAATGAGTCGAACAATATGCATTATACATCGACTTAACAAAATGAAAATAGAAGATAAAAGATCATCAAAAAAATGACAAAGAAAAGTAGGAGAAGTAGATATTGAGAGACGAATAAATAACCAAAACACCATAAAGATAAAACAATGTCACCGAAGTCATGCCAAAAGGTTGTCAATGTAAAGCACAAGTAAAAGAGACTAGCCACCATCAGGATTTCGCCAAACTGATAAAGTAAACAACCATAAGAAGGATAATCAAGTTATAGGGCATCACTTAGAGCACAGGGAGATTATCTCTTGATTGTAGAACCAGCTACAGCCCATGGAGAGAGAGAGAGAGAGAGAGAGAGAGACTCGCACACACTTTCATATATACATATACATACACAAGCACACACAGACTTTAAATTACCCAATACCTATGATGCTCGGACTCGGGTACGAGTGTCCGACATGGGTACGGATCCGAGTGTCAGCCCTATGATGCTCTGACTCGGGAACGAGTGCTCGACAGGGGTACATATTCAAGTGTCAGATCTAGGAAATCTCAAAATCAAGAACTCGGGACATGTTTTAGAAGGATCCGAAATTTGGATTTGGATTTGGTATATCACAACATAATATATAGAGACTAATAAATTTCATACCTCAATTTGGCAATTTATTTATTGGGAATGGACAATTTATTAAGGGGAATATAAAAGTCCACTACTCTTAAAAGTTGACAAATTTTCATATCATCATTGAAGAGGTCAAAGTAGATTACAGTTCAAAATACAAGAGAAAAAATACATCAAATATATCATAGATATTGAAAATTAAAAAAGATTCTCTAAACAGGAAAAAGAAAAAAAACATACATGGTAAAAAAAAAAGGATACGGAAAAAGGAGAAGAAATGAATGTGAAAAAGGAAAGCGAGGAAGATGGGTGGAAACAGGGAAAGAAGGAAAAGAAAAGGCCTAAAAGAAAAAAAATGAGAAGAAAGGAATGTTTACTAAAAACATGCCTCTCTATACGAAAAGAAAGAAAGAAAAGAACAAAGAAAGAAGGAATAGAAGAGAAATAACAAACAAGCCGACAACGTAGGTTTTCCGGTAGCGAGAATCGGGTCGGAGCTGATCATCAGTCAGTCATCGTGGCCGGAGGTGAAGGAATCGAGGGATAGTTTGTTTCTCATTGCACCCTCTTTGTGTCTCTCCTATATATAGATTGATACATTTCGACCAAGTCCTTAAACCCTAATTTTCATTTTTGCCAATTCCTGTCTCCCTCCGAGTCTGACCCGTATCCTCGCCTGGGTCGGGTGGTCACGGGTACCGCAGGATCAAATGAATAGTCCTAGCATCACAAGCCCAAGACAAATATTCCCTCCGTCCCAAAATGAATGTCCAAAAAATTCAAATTCGCTCTTGATCAAGAGTAAATTTAAAAAAAAAAAAAAATTGGATGTTCATTTCGGGACAAAGGGAGTAGTTGAAAGGAGGGACAGGAGGAAAAAACATAGAAAAGGGGAAACCAGACAGAACAGCAGAAAACAAAGACAAAAAAAACAGTAGCAGACGGCATATCTGCAACATAAAGGAGAACTAAAGAACGGAGTATATTATGGAGAGAAATATCATCCAAAGACAAGAAACACTGAAAGAAAATATCAATGAAAACTAAAATATAGTAAAAGAATCAATTACAAATAAATACTTCAAATATCATAAAAGTAAATGCAAATGTTCATCTCCAACATAACACTCTTTGGCAAATGTGCCAATCCCAAATTTAGTACTCAAACTATGATTAAAAAAAAAAGCTGTATAAATCAGCACCCAGTGATGCTTAGAACACTGCTCTCTTCATTTACTCCGTATAATCAAGGGTAGAGCCCCCAAACACACCAAAAACAATTCCCCCCCCCCCCCCACAAAAGAATTAAATCAGGTATTACATGAGTGTGAGTGATCACAAATTTAATGCAAGTGAATATATTAAATCCAAAGCACCCAAATAAATCATTACTTACTGATAAAATATCAACAGAATTATACCAAAAAGAAATGAAATTGTACCAAAAAGAATTATGTTGAAGCAGGTGTTTTTTACATAACACGTGCTAGAACCATATGTTAATGTCTAGCTATTTAGCTATTATGAAAACAGACTTGATGGGTGAAAATAAAAGAACATCTATCATTATGTAAAAATAAATAATCTTCTGAAATCAAGCTTGTAGAAGAAATAAAACTAGCTAAATAATGCCAAAGCGAAAAAGGAGTAATTTCCCCCAGCACAAAATAATAACAATAATAACAATAATGATGATAAATATGGTCCATGAAATGATGAAAAGAGAGCCTAAAGGAAAAATATCTGAAATCAACTAGTCGAACAATATGCATCTTAGTTCGACTCAACAAAAGCTAGAAGACCATCAAAAAATATGACAACGAAAAGGAGGAAAAGTTGAGAGAGAGACAAAGTAAAGAAAATTCCAGGATTAAAAAACAAAAACACCATAAAGATAAAACAATGTCACCAAATTCATACCAAAAGAATGTCAAATTAAAGCAAAGAGAACGAAACTATCCCTCATCAGGATTTTACCAAATTGATCAATTATCAACCTTGAGAAGGATAGGGCATCACTTTGAACATATCTTCAATGCCTGAGCAATTGAGCAGAACAAGCCCTCAAGCAGAGATTCTCCCACATTGGATATGCAGTGTATAGTATGCTGCATGTCATCTGCAAATAGGAAGCTCATTAATTTAGGAAGATAAAAAAATGATAGCACCTAAAAGTAGTACTCAGCACAAAGCGGAGATTCAAGAAAAAGAAAACATGGAGATCCCTGTATCATGAGAAAATACATCAACAATGCAACCTTACACTTGGAATTAAAACAAAAACATTAGAGAAAGTTATTTTTATATTATAGACCTAATGAGCAATTCCATTGATTCAAATAAGCACGCAAAAACATGTTTAGTTTTCCGAAATTTACTGTGAAACAATTCTGAAGGAACCTCCCACATCCACGTGAGGACTTATATCAAGTGAATAAGCATTGATAATTTGATATTGGTTCCAACTCTACTAGATTGGTGATTTTAACTACAACAATTATACCTAACTTTTGCTTTGGCAAGGACTCATTTCAGAATGTTAGGCCAGTCATGTGTAGAAACGTAATAGCAGGCTAAATCTTGTTATTCCAAATTGCTATTACATGGTAGTATCTCACTTTACCTGGCGTCTCCAAACAAGGCTAATCTATAGGACTCATCCACAGTATCTAAATATATAGGCAACAAAGTTTAATGGATTCTTATTTTAAGTCACAAATATAAAACATTAGTGCACGTGTACAACACAATAGACACTTGGCTTGGTTTAGGCTTTAGCTTGACTGAACAATAGCTTGCTATGTCCAGCTTAAGAAGCAAATGCACCGAGCTTGAACACGATTTAGGACAAATGGAACAGCGTGCCCAGATAATCAGAGTTCTCCCAATAGCTTGACTCGTCTTGACTCGTGATTAAAGTGAGTCAAGCTTGAGAATGAGTTAAGCTAGAATCTCAAACTTCACGCAGATTGGCTTATATACAAGCCTAACTGGTAGCAGTAGCCAAGTTAGAATTTTGTTAAACAATGACAAAAATCAGTAATTTTTGGACAACAGTCGCATATATTAGATAAGTGGGAGAGATAAAGCGCAGAAGGAAAAGTTGCCCACCAAGAGAAAAAAGGAGAGAAGAAAGTAAAAGGAAATAGAAAACATAAAATAAAAGACACAAGACATGTGGCAAAAAGAAATATCCAGGCATAGCAGCCAGCGCATCACCGCTCCCTACTCAAATATGATACTCACACCAGTGAAGGCACTCAACTCAGAAGACCAATTTAGAAACGAGAAGCTGGACCCACTCCTTAAGATGAGGAAAAGATAAAGCCTCATCAGGAAAACTCAAGCATTCTTTCCGAGAATTTTACTAGTTACCTATCAATTTTGACTGTTATATATATAGGGAAAACAGCCATGAAAAATTCAAATTCTCCCTCAAAGTAGCTTGTGTTCAAAAGCTGTTTATTGGCTGGGTTAAGTCCAATTCTTTACCCTTTTAGCCCAAACCCTAACCAGCTGGAAATTCAACTTGAGAACTTCAAGAACCAAAAGTAGCTACAGCAGCAACATCAAAAAAGCCTTAGTCCCAAATGATTTGGGGTCGGCTAACATGAACCGTCATATGGACTCGTCAAAGAAGAGATGGCCAAGACTCCCCCCCCCCCCAAAGCAACATGGAGTGGGAGAAGAATGGCTGAAGTGGGGTCGAGAAGCGAGTTTTTACAGCTTCGAGAAAGTAGTATTTCCTAGGTATATTGGATGAAAATGAAACAGCAAGGCCTAGATGCCTAGAGTACATATTTCATGATTGAACCCACGATCTCACACTTAAGATAGCATTAGTTGCCCATTTCTTCTTACATTAAAGAGTTCAACAGTAAATCGCAATTGTTCAAATTGGTTGTGAACAAAGCACTTACGTAAATGCTTTTTGATAGAGAAGGAAGAACAGATGAGAAGATGCGGAGATGAATAAGATGCCCACCATTATATACACAACCAACACACAGAAAACCTCTCAGAAAAAAGAAACAAAAGACAATGAAAAAGAAAACAAGGCAAGGGATAAACCCCAAAAGAACCTACATTGGGATATATTTTCCCGACCGACACTCTTGAGTCTTTGATATGAACAACAAGATACTAAAGAGCAAACACCATATGTCCCGTAATAAAGGAGAAGAACATAGACACAATCACACAACTACAATACAGATCAACCACAAAAACACCATCCAAGCCCAACTCAAAGTCTTGAAACCCCTCCACGTCCAAGGGCCAAGCCTAGATCTCACAGCAAGTCTCTCAAGGCCACAAAGCTGACACACATTAGCTGCTCCATTCACCACAATTAAATAAGGAGAGCTGTATCTCATCCACTTAACTGCTGGAGACCAATAAAATGAAGGATCCACCTCAACTACCTTCATTGGCCAAATTAACAGCCCACATCTTTGCAGGAAACCCAGACAACCAACATGAACCAAACCCCAAAAGCCACCAACAGGACATGACCAATACCACCATCATTAATTCAAACCCGTAGTCTAACGAGGAGGAGCATACCAGTAGCGACAAACATGAATATGCGACAAACATGAATATGCCCTTCTAAGACTAGGAAGAAAAGCAACAAATCCCAAAATATCACTTTCTGGCAAAAGACGCACTGCCAGATCAAGACTATCTTCAAGTCCTGGGCTACTGGGTATTAGACTCTAGGTTTATGTGGTCCTCATGACAAATCTTGCAAAAATCACCACTACAGAAACGAAGTTAGTCAGAAACTGAATTACTATATGTTTAGTTTATAAATTTTAGATTTTCTTTTTTTTTTTTTCAAAATTCAGTATGCCTAGGACTCGTCATTTTGGGGCTTAAAGGGTCTGAAAAATGTAACTACATTGTTTGGAAAAGCCGTTGGAAGTTGAACATGGGAACGAATTGAGTTGAAATGTTCTGCACTAGATGGGTTTCTCAATCTGAAAAGTCCATCGACTTGTCCATCGAAACACTACCTTAACTTGATATAGCTTACATCAACATCTCACCTACCATTTTCAGTATCAACCCTTTCCTTTGTGTCCCCTTAGAGATAATAGGAAGTACTCCCTCCATTACGAGTCTACTATTCCTTTTTGAATGTTTCATATTAAGAGGTCACTTTTAAAAAACTAAGCTATAAATAGTTGTTTTTTTCAAAATCTTTCTTTCGTGTTCAAAATATGATAATTTTCTTGTGTAATTGAATTTTTGTCTACACCCTCCGTCTCATAGTAGGTGTCACGCTTTCCATTTTGGTCCACCCAAACGTATCACCTTACTAAATAAGGAGATAGTAAAAGTGCAATTTTACCATGGTACAAGCAATAATGTACAAACACATAAAAGCATATTCCTTTAAATGTTTGACAAGTCAAAGGCGTCACTTATTATGGGACAGAGGGAGGATAACTTTAGTACAGATTATAAGAAATACAAAGGGTAAAAGTACAAAATTCATACATTTGACTTTCAAACATGGACTCTATACATGGAATGGAGGAGTACTTAACAAATGTTAATGACTAGTTTACCGTTGGCCATGAATCTAAACCCTAACACAAGGTTAACATGAGGAAATGGCAAAATATAAGTGCAAGATCCTTTGCTATTGAGATAATACCTCTTTGCAAGTAAAATGCATAAGCATTAACAGCAGCAAGAATAACAGCATTGGTTTATACAAATTTACAAGCATAATTAGTATATTCAACAATAAATGAAAACCAAAACACAATGGACATTTTAAATAAGCTAAAATTTGATAATTAAAGAACAGGAACAAAATAAAGTATAACCACGAAAGAGAACATACCACATGCGAGTTGAGTATCCACCGAAAGTCCCACTGGACCCTTGTGGTCTAGCTGTGGAACTCTGCCCTATTTGAGAACTGGGGTAGGCATGTTGCAAACCCAAACTTGGCCGCATTGACCCGGGAGACATGCCATATGTCCCTAGCAACGACTGATTCCCCCCTAAACTACCCAACCCTTGTGTCCCTAGCAACGACTGATTCCCGCCTAAACTACCCAACCCTTGTGCCCGTGCACCTCCATACCCCCCGTACCCTGTGCCCACATTCCCAACCGTCCCTCCAACTGAACCCGTCTGACTCGACCCAAGAAGTCCTTGGCCTGTCAAAAGGGAACTCATCTGCCCAGGAGCCAGAAATCCAGTATTGGGATTGGTAAACAACCCACCATACATTGGATTCAGAGCTGGGTGCTGACCAAGCAATGCAAAATTCTGAGCAGCAGCCACCGCTGACAGCATAGGTGGTGTTTGAGAGGGCACTGGCGGCACCACCATCATTGAGGTGTTTAACAAATTTCCCTTGTTTTTCCCGTCAGCAGCCATCTGGCAGAGCAATTGGTGCCCTTCAAAGATCTTGTGAGGCTCTTCAAGAGCCTTCCTAGCTCCTTCTGGAGTCTTATACAAGAACAAAGCAAACCCACGAGACTTTCCAGTTGCTGTATCGAAACCCATCGGACCCATCTCAATTTCCCCAAATTTAGCAAAGAAACTCCTCAATTTTTCCGAATCAACATCAGCCTGAACATTACTGACATATATCTTCCTCATTGAAGTTTCCGTCGATGAAGGTGCCGCCGGTCCCAGAGATGCTAGCTGACACGAAGCAATCCGATTACTAATCTTCTTCCTCGGCTCCTTTAGGGCTTTCATAGCCCCATGTCTAGACTTGAACAGTACAAACCCAAACCCTTTTGCTTTCCCAGTAACCCTATCGGTGACGACTTTACACTCCTCAATTCACCGTAGGATTCAAAGGCGGCAGTTAAAGATTCACGGGTAGTATCCCAGCCAAGGCCATGGACAAAGATTTTGCGATGAACGGGGTCATGGTCGGCGGAATTGCAGATACGTGTATAAAGGGTTTGGTCATTGACGGCAGCGTCGGCGATTAGGTCAATTAGTTGTTCTTTGGTGTATGGTTCTAAAAGGGTTTTGATATCTTCGACGTCGGGTTCGAAAAGGCTGGCGTCATCGTCGTCGGAGGAAGTGTCGGCAGGGACGGGGATTGGTGGTGGTGGTTTTGGCGTGTTTTCTGTGGACTTTTTCTTCAATTTCTTTACAATTTTTGTGTTGTTGTTGGAGTTGGCCTCTGATGCTTTAACGAGTTTCTTCTTAGCTTTGATTTTCACCATTTTTGCAACGTGCGGCGGCTCACTGTGTGTATGACGGAGCTGCGATTTGAAGAACGACGGCAGAGACAGAGGGCAAAACTGTGAAATCGGGTTTCATAGGCTTCATTTCTTGGGGCCTCTCCTCCAGGGTATCTAACCCTAATACTTAATGCTTTAGGAGGACATATATTTTTAAAAATTCCTCTAGAGTTATTTGAATGAAAATAATCTCACCTTCCCTCCCTAATTCGCACCCCAATCCTTTTTCATCCCTACACGGACAATCTAGGCCAAATCTTATACCGCCTCTAAGGGCTAAACCCTCGTATAACACTGACTCTAAGAGTCTGGCGTTATCGCCGTTAGCACCACACCCTAATTTGAAACAGTGAAATACAAGTGGGAGGTCATGAAACAAAGTCCCTAAATGATTAGATACTTATCACGTTTTAAGGTTCGTTACTCCAACTTGAAACAAGACGTTCTCACACTATACCCTAGTAGCAATGTCCTTGAACTTCATTTCCTTGTAATTTTATCTTTGCGAGTCCCTTTATATCCTGACACAGACAAATAAAAGTCAATCAATTTGTATTCTAATCAAATGCAAAATGTAGAACAATGAAAATAAAATATATTTATGTAATAACTCTATAAGTGTTCTGGGAGTTGAACTCATAAGCAAAAACAAACACAAAGTTTTTTGCTTATAGTTAAAGCGTGAAAGATGAAGGGACAAAACCCCTTCTTATCTTTTAGATCAAACTTTTAATATGACAGATGAACTCCCGGTATTTATTTTTCAATCAAAAGTTAAAGGATTTTTTTTCAAAGATTGGCATATAAGAAAAAGTTTTATATGAATCTCAATAATTAAATGCATTATTGTTGCCACATATTGAATAATCATTCTTTTCCAAAATTGTTCACCTTTTGAAATTTTTTTCTTCTAAAAAATTTGTGCTTCAACGATTTTTTTACCAAAATATAATAATCATATTTCATTATATATTTGCAAAACTAAAAAATTGAAAGTGAATAGCAAGAATATATATTAATTTTTGTTAATAAAAATCAGCCTTTTCAAAATATCCTTAAATTCAAAATGATTATTCATTTTAGGACGATGAAGTATAATTAACTAAGACAAAGATGATGTCACTCCAAATACATTGTCGATTATAATGAGAGGGTACGCTTACAAAGCTTATGGCGATAGGGGTAATGCTTGAATCTTCATATTCTCCTTTAGCGTCGCCTTCACTACCACATTATTTCTCCCGTTTTTCATCTTTTATCTAGAAAACACCTACATGTTTTGAGTGATTACCGATAAATGAATTTATCATCATTCACTCATGTTGTTTATTGTTCTTTACCATTGACTCAACAAGGGTTTGCCTTAAATGTTTGGTAGTAGGGAACCAAGGAAGGTGGCCAAAGTTCGTTGCTTATTTGGTTGAGTCGACAAAAGGCATTGCTCTAATGGGGTTTGACCGGACAAAGAGATGGTGATTGAGGTTGCGGTCGGAGTTGGGAGAACTTGGAAGATGAGCGTTGTTAAGCTTGGTCGATGGATTTGGAGAGAAAAGGGGATGGGGGCTATAGAACTTGATTGAGATGTTATATATTTGGCTAGAGAAGGTCGATCAAAATGACGTGGCGTTGTGCAAAGATGTGAGTGCTACTATTCCTTCAACATTTTCCTTCTTCATCCTTTTTTTTTCTCTTGTAACCCCACATACTCTCTCTCCACATATTTTCTAAGGAAAAGGTGAATTAGAAGTTGGGGATTAGAATGTGGGGGAGGCGGGGAGAGGGAGAAAGTTTTTATTTCAAAATATGACGCGAGTTTTGATATTTACAAATATCATAAAACTAAATATGGACTTTTAAAAAATAAGTAATAGGCTAATGGATAATATGAGAATAAAGAAAAATAGTTGCCCTCTTTAGACACCGGAGAGTGTTGAAGTAACTTAAGAAGAATAACTTCTATTTTTAATATATATATATATATATATATATATATGCATGTATATATGCATGTATATATATATATATATATACATGTATATATATATATATATATACACACATATATATACATGTATATATACACACATATATATACATGTATATATATATATATATGTATATACATGTATATATATATACATGTATATATATATGTATATACATGTATATATATATACATGTATATATATATATGTATATACATGTATATATATATACATGTATATATATATATATACATGTATATATACATGTATATATATATATATACATGTATTCCTAAATAAAATTGGGCATTTTTATCATAAACATCAAGAACGGAAGATTCAGGTGTGGTGAAATCGAGCGAATGCAGACGTAATGGACGAAAAGGAATCCAGCTCAAAGATTTCTACAATGCCCAAAGAAATCACTAAGTAAGTATAACCCAATTTCCGCCCTAATTTTTGGCCAAAAATTTACAGGGAATTATGGGTATTTCTCATGTTATGATTCAGAGAGGCCAATATACGTTTAACCCCCTCCCCCAGAGTATACACCGAATCTCACTTTGCACCCTCGCGTGAAATTCGTCCTACTAGCATACCTAATGTTTGAATAATCTCACTTTTCCCCTATATCCTAACATACGTTATAAATTTAACAAAATTTGTCAAGTGTATGTCATATGGTGGGTATTTTGGACATTCTTATATTAATCTATGATTTTCTTTTAATCTGCTTTTCTCACATTTCTCATATTCAATAAAAATTATAAAAATAAATAAATTGTATACCCAATTTATTGCATTAAAATATATAAATTCTAACATCCAATATATAATTTGATTTTTATTTAATAATCTATTGTTTAAAAGCAATCGTAAATCTATTTATTTAAAAATAAAAATGAATTTTGATATCGTTTGTTTCTTAAAAAATAAAATGAAAATTATAAATTTCTCATGGATCAAAAAATGTATTTTATTTCTCCAAAAAAATATTTAATTTATAATAATATAGAAACACATTCAAAAATAATAATCTGCAAAAAAAAACAAGAAAAAAAGAATTGTAAAAATGGCAAAATAGTATATCACTTAGGGCAAAAAAAAAAAAAAAAAAAAACTCAAAGCAAACCCACTAAACCCAACATTGTCTTTGTTGTAATATCCTCCAATGATTCCCTCCTCTGCTCCCTCATTGTCATAGTCTCTCTCTCCCTCCATCCTTCCTCTCTTACTTTTTTGACCCTTACCCTTATCTCTCCCTCTAATAACCCAACATCGTCCTTTCCCCTGCTATGTTATCTTTTTAGTGATCACTCTCACCATCATCGACATTCCATGGAGGCAACAATAATGAAGATCTTAAATCTAAATCAGGGTTTTTTGTGTTTCATCATTGTCTTTGATTTTGAATACAACCAAGTAACCCACCTTCTTTTCCCCTTATGTCTCACATCCTCGCTTAACTAACGCCCCCATTTCAGATTTAGAATAACCCCAATTTGATGAAGCTCAGATCTGGGATATTTTATCCTTCTTCTTTTTTTTAAAAATTTTGAACTTGATTTTGGAGATATTGTAATTTGGTGTTAAAGTAGGATTAATCTTGTTATTATTGTATGGCTAGAGAACAAATGAAATGGATTTGATTAAACCGAATTTTGGGTGTTTAATTTCGTTTAAGGTGGTGGTTAGATGGTGGTGGTGACTACGGCAGTAGTTTGATGATGTTGGTGGTATTATGGTTGTCAAGGTGATGAAATAAAAAATGTTTACTTAAAATAAAAGACAAAAAATGCATTTTCAGACTTGAGAGCTTTTAGGGGCTAAATGATATTTAAACCTTTGAGTTTGGGAGTCAAAAGTCATAAATACCCATCATGTGATATACGCATGACAAATTTCGTTAAATTTTTAACGTTTGTTAGTATATAGGAGGTATAGTGAAATTATTCAAACATTAGGTATGACATTGGGAGGAATTTTGTGCGAGGGTGCAAAGTCGGATTTGATGTATATTTTGGGGGGATAAACGTATTTTGGCCATACAGAGATGTGCGAAAGATCAAAGGCAGTCATACCAGGGTTGATCTGAAAGAAGAATAAAAAGGAGGACGAAATTGAAGGATTGAAAAGAAGACAAAATTGAAAGATTGAAAAGAATAAAAGGCAGTCATACCTTGAACGTAAAATAACAAAAAGACCCTCACTCAATCTCACATGCAGTGCACATGCTCACTTAAAGGGGATTTTAGATGGAAATCGTCAAAAACCCTCAATTTGGTTAAAAATAGTTAAATCGGACCCTAAATTGCTAAAATTAAAAAGTCAGGCCCCAAATTGGTACCTTTTCGTGGACTTCAGGCCCTATTTTGTAAATTTTAATGAACGCGAAATGACGAAAAAACCTAACTCAATCTCACATGCAAAGCATGTGTTCACTTAACGGAGATTTTGAACGGAAATCGTCGAAAAGCCCCAAACTGGTCAAAAATAGGCAAGTCAGACCCTAAATTGCTAAAATTGAAAAGTCAGGCTCCAAATTGGTACCTCTCCGTGGGCTTTAGACCCTATTTTGTAATTTGCCCTATATTTTTTATAATCAATAGTAGAACTCTTGCACCTTTTCTTAAACTTTTCTTTTTAGGGAAAAATATCGCAAAAAGGTGTAAGATGGGGAGTGAAAATTAGAGGGGTTGAAATAGTCTACACCAAGGTGACATTTTTTTTTTATCTGTTAAGTCATGAAATTTGATTTTATGTTTAAAAGTGGCTGAATTGATAATAGGCAGTGTCTGAAATACTGATTTATAAATTATTCAAGTTGTTTTGATTTTTCATTTGGATTCATAATCTGAAATGTGTTTGTTTATCATTTTAACTTATGGGATATTATATAATTGATTGTTTGTTACTCACTACGTTACAAAAAAAAATCAAAAAAATCTCAAATTTACATTTGAACTAAAGCAAATTTGAATTTTTTTGGACATTTATTTTATAAATAAATAAATACTCCCTTCGTTCAATATAAGATTTTACAAATGGGTTTTGCACGGAAATTAAGAAAATGTGTAAGTAGTGTCAGTGTTGGAAGTATAAAAAGTGAGGTAGGAGAGAGAATGTGGGTAAGGAATATTAAGTTGATTGGCGTTGTGGTATAAAAGTAAAGTAGCAGAGAGAATGAGTATGAGAAATAATAAAGATTCTTTACCCTTTTAGGAAAGTGAAATCTTATAGATAAAAGTAAAGATTTTCAACTTGTTAAATAGTTGGGTCGTTGCTGAGGATATTGGAGTTGAATAATCGTCTTCCTTCTTTACAAATCAAGATCTCCCCTATACAAAATCATGATTCAGTTCCTTGTTTCTATTTGGACCAACACCTCAACAAACAAAATTTTCCCTCGTCCTCTCGTGGCAACAACACCTCAACTAAACAAAAATGTGCAAAAACAAATATTTTTTTACTTCTTTCTAACAAAGAGAGAGGCTGAGGGAGAGAGAACAATGAAAAACTGAATCAAGCATTGAAAACTTGACTCACAAGACGTACTTGCAAACCTATTTGATGTATTCCAATTAATTTTCCCCTATGTTAGGCTAAAATATGACACACCAATAAGGGAAGGAGAATGGAGGCCGTTTCATCGAAACCCTAGACCTTTCGATATTTCGACCAGACCTAGATATAAGTCCTTTAAATCTAGGCTGAAGAAGTACATTGTTGGCATTTTCTTTCTGTTTTTTGGACATATTAAAGATGGCATGGAAATTCGACGTGGGGATGGTGGAGGCGGAGAGAGAGAGGGCCAGGGAGATACAAATAGAAAGGAGAGGGAAATAATTGAGAGTGGTAGCTTAGAAATTAGCAAAATATGGTATGAATAATTTTGTCAAACGAACATTCAGAGGCTAATAAGTGGGTTTTTTACAAATGATAAATAAGTGGGTGATAAGTGGCAATCAGATTTCAACAAAAAAAATAAAACCAAACTGTCTGAATACTTTAATGTCTAAATCAGTCAGACATTCAAACTCAAATAAGTGTAGAATCCAAAAAACAAATGATCCCTAAGACTAAAAATGATCAAAGGAAAAAGCTCGATCCCATTGTATGAGATAAGGAAAAAGTATGAAGGATTATGAGAATATGAAACACAAAATATACTTTAAGGGATGCGTTGCTCCGATTTAATCAAAGTGTGAGATGCGGTCACATCCTCTCTTTTTTTGTAAGATGAATTAGAAGATTGTTGTGATCAATCTCGTACAATTAGTCTTGCGTACACAATTCAAAAATTTGGGAGATGTGACCATATTTTGGACCTTAAGCAGCATCGGCTCTCGGTCGGACATTTTGCAGGACTTTAATAACCAAAAATTAATTTTGAGGTGTTTATGTCTCCCCAACTGAAACATTTTTTTCAATATATAAATAAATAAACATGGTGTACTATTGATTAGAAATGTTGAAATTGTATTATTTTATAACATGACAATAAAAACTTAATTATGTGTATAAACATGCGAATCTATGAGGGTTATCAACAATGAAACTTATGTACCTCCTACGGTCACTCAAGTAACAACTCTAAGGCCAAGAATTATATTGCTGCAATACAATCAAGAGTGGTCAATCAACACCATTATCATCAACTAAAATATATAGTCCGCATATAAAAGGGGACCATGACTTCATACGGAGGAATAAAACAACATTCAAAATTATATTAGATATAAGACAATTAGGATGCAAAAAAGGGAACTATGATTATATGTCTTAATTTGTTCTTTGTTAAACAATGATAGTAATACTTTTTTAATAGAGTTAAGAAAATTTATTGTTGCTTTAGTTTGTAAATTAAGTCTCTTATGCAATTATATTCATTTTTAGTTGTGAACATGGTGTCACTTGTATGTTGGATGATTAGACAAGTTAGGGTCATTTTCAATTATCATGTCTCTTTTTTGTCTCGTTTTGTTTTGTTTTGTTTTGTTTTGTTTTAATGATAATTGTCATATTAGTGAAAATAGTTGGGTTACTCACATGTTACAAAGTTATGATTTCATGAAAATTCATTAGTTGTGAACTTGATGATTTTAAATGCATTTCTTTACATTATTCAAACAAGTTATAGTGAACTCAGCTACTATAAGTTGATCGGTTAACAATGAAAAAAAAAACATTTCAATCCATTAGTCACATGTAGTAATGGTAAAAAAAAAGTGAAAGATGAAGAGGCAAACTGGCAAACAAAACCATCATGAGGACCAAATCAACAAGAAATATTCACAGACCAAACTCTTTAATAATACATAACCAAAAAGGCATAGGGGCATTAAGTCATTTTTCACAAACTAAACCAATATAAATCAAAGGAGAGGACGGTCGAAAAAGGGAATTACTAACAAAAAGTTGAACAAACTAAAAGTATCGAGCTGGGTCCATCGAGTAAAGTCCAATTCTCAACCTACTATTTCCACCACGTTATCAGTGGTTTAGGCCCAAATTATTACTAGGCCCAAGGCCCATCAACATGATCAATCGACCTAAGCTCATTGTCCGACCTATGAGGTCCCGACCTAGCTTGGTCCGACTCTACGATTCATATGATATTCGGGTACGGTTCGACCCTATCCATCAGTTAGGTCGACCTAGACCCAACAGGCGACCTCGACCTATATATTTACGTCGACCTACAGAGTCCTGGCGTACTTACAATTCTTTGCGTGACGAGTCTCCCTACAAATCAGGAGTTATTTATGGATAAGATCTCTATCACGAATTTGTTCCTCAAATTAAGGAATTTCATGCAATCCTACCTCAGATACAACTCCCATCAATAACTATAAATACAAGGCAACATTAACCGTTCCAAGGTAACTACAATTTTGTTATTTGAGAATACATTGTTCTTTATAACTTTATTTGCTCTCCAAATCACCATACTTACTCTCACGACCCTCGGCTAGTTGTGGGTTTCGTGTTTCAGGTCAAGGAGCCAAGTGATTACTTTTGCCACGTGGACGGAGATTGATAAGCACGATTCTTGCAGCATCAGTTTGATTTCATTGCCGGGAATCGTGCATACTTGACCTCGAAAGCTTTTTCAACCCACAATCATGGTAACTTCGGATGGACACATTTATGAAGCCTCGCTTGAACACAATTAAGGAAACGTTGGTGGCAACGCTGGTGCCGGAGCAGGAAATCCCAATGCTAACATGCCTCCTCCTCCTCCACCACGTCAGCACAGAAGGGCGACACGGTCTAATAGTGTGGCCGATGGCAGGGGATTGTCAGATGGTAGAAGAGAGAAATGGCCTATGGACGGGCAGGAAGCGCCGCCTCTTCCAAAGCGTCAAACGGGGCGAATGGCTGCAGGCGACAGGGCAGGTCCCTCAACCAATCCCCTTAGCAAAAAGGAGATGCTGTTGGAGCGAGCTCAAATTCTAGCAGAGCTGATAGCAATGGAGGAGGAGACAAAGCAGGTCGATAGAAGGTCAGAAAGGGCAGCCCCCTCCCAGGTTTCTAACAGGCAGCCCGTGAGAAGTGCTAGGCAGAATGAAGCCGAGGAACAGAATGTCGAGCAGAGGATAGTGCAGCATGTTCAATCCCCTATTTACGTCCCAAGTGACGATCTGAGGGCCAACCTCAACAGGAATAGAGAACAGGAGGCCCAATCAGATCTAAGGTGACATCTGGAGGCTAGCCGGAGCTTGCGTGGATCGCCTGCCAGGACACAGAGGTCGCAGTCTCACAGAGAAAGGAAGAATGGGCACAGGTCGCCAGCTAGAGGCAATGGGCGCAGGTCGCCAGTTAGAGATGAAAGGCACAGGTCGCCAGTCAGAGAGGAAAGGCGCAGGTCGCCTGTTAATTCAGTCAAATCACCCTCTCATAGGAATCGAAGGGGCAGAGAGATAACTCCACCTAGGAGTGACAGGCACAGGGCCAACTCCAGGAGAGAGCCCCACCGTGAGGAACGACAGAAATCCAACAACGTCTCCCATACTAGGGACGACAGACCAGATGCCAGGGAATGGCTACAGTGGAAGCAAAAGTTTAAGCAATGGGAGGCTGATAAAAAAGAGAGTGATGGAAAGGACGAACGAAACGACTTTGCTCTTCGTCCCTTGTCCAAGGAGCTGCTCGACCGTCGACCTCCTCCAGGTTTCAGATTGCCCATCCTGGAAAAATATTCAGGTGCAACCAATGCCAAGAGTCATATACAGCATTTGGAGGCTACTAAGTGCTTTGTCTCCAACGAGGACGACATGATGTGTAAGGCACTCACTAGCACTCTCACCGGGGCAACTCTTACTTGGTTCAACGGCTTGGCACCAGGTTGCATCTCGACGTGGTTTTGGATCGATTCTCGACAGCTGGAGCTCGGAAGATGGCATTCACCGACTTGAATAACTTGGTACAGGGAAAGAACGAGAGCTCGATGAGCTATTATACCAAATTCAAGGAGATGGTCGACAAGATTGAGGAGGACCATACGGACAGGGAAGTTATTAACTGTTTCAGAAATGGGATAGCTTCTGCAGATTTGGACTACGAGCTGACAGTTCGGACCGTGACTACCCGACAAGAACTGTTCGAGAAGGCCTACAATGTAGCACTGGATAAAGAAAGAAAAGAGAAGAAAAGTGGAAAAGGCCCCAAGGCTGGGGTCGCTGATACTGACAAGAAGGACTCAGCCAAGAATGGGGAACAACAAAAATGGCAAGAACAGAACTAGGGCGACTGAGAAGGTGCCCGAAGCATTCACTCCTTTGACAGTAAGTCGAACTGAAATCATGAATACTGTCGAGCTAGGCCCACCTGCCCCTATAAACCCAACAAATAAATTCAGACGGGATAACATCAAGTACTGCGAGTATCATAAAGATACAGGCCACACTACAGAAGATTGTATGAGCTTGAAACACATCATTCAGAGGTGGGTCGATCAGGGAAGGCTTGACATGTATGTGAAGAGACTTCAGGCAGGCGGTGGTGAGCGAGCTGCTGGTGGACCACAAGAGCCAAGGCAGCTAGATTGAATTTGAGCATTATTACTGAGCAAGCTAGCAACACCGCCCTGAAACACAAGATATTCCATCTCAACAAGGCTCCTCATGTGCCCCCTAGAAGGTACATCAGAGACGAGATGATCAGTTTCTATCCAGACGAGCTGGCGTCTAATGCAGCAGCTAGAGAGCAAGTTCTTGTTATCCCAGGATTAATCGATGGGTGTACGACGAGCAGACTCTTAATAGACACGGGGGCCTGCAAGAATATCCTATTTTACAAGACGTTCAAGGAGATGGGACTCTCAAAAGAGCAGCTCGAACGTTATAATGGTAGATTGGAGGGCTTCACCAACCACAGGGTCGACGCCAAAGAACAGATCGAGTTGGACGTCGACATAGGCCAACATCCTTACAGGGTCGTCTCTAAGGTAAAATTTATTGTCATTGATGTGAATAGTGATTATGCTGCTATTTTGGGTATACCTGGCCAGGTCGCACTTGGAATGGTGGCCTTAATCCCCCATCAACGAGTTAAGTTCCCCACGCTAGCTGGAGTCGGCTGTGTACAAAGTACAGCTCGAGAATATCTTGACCATGTCCTACGAACAAGGAAGAAAAGGGAACTGGAAATTGAAACTGCTGAGGGGTACTTGAAGATGTCAAAATCAGTCACTACAACTTCTCGACTATCTACGATCACCTGCGTGGAAGAGTCGACCTATCGCTCACATGACGAGGTCATGACTGAGTCGACACGTCACTCCGAAATCACCATGGTCGGTTCAGATGCAGTTATGGTCGACCAAGTCTTCATAGGCTAGCTATGCCTCCAGATCGACAATAACTCGGGGGCCACCACCAATGAGATCGCAGCTGAGCTAGATGACCTGATCGTTGAAGAAGCTCCACACTTGGGGGCCGAGGAAAGACAGAGGGTCCGAGAGATCATTATAGAGACCCTGCAGTTCAGAGATGGTCCGAAGCTAGAAGTTGTGGACGAACTGGAAGCAGTAATGACAAATCCTTCTTATCCCGAGCAAAAAATTCATATTGGAAAGCAGTTGTCAGCTGAGGAAAGAATAAAGATCATCGACCTACTAAAAGAGAGCAATGATGTCTTCGCCTGTCGAGTAGAGGATATGAAGGGTATAAAGGAAGAGGTCGCCGTCCACAGGTTGGAGGTTAACCCGACCATGAAGTACAAAGCACCGAAACTGAGAAGCTTTACTCGTGACAAAGAGGAGGCAATAAAACTTGAGGTACAAAAGCTTTTGAGTTCAGGTATTATCAAGGAAGCTACACATACCACCTGGCTTACTAATGTGGTTATGGTGAAGAAATCTAATGGCAAGTGGAGAATGTGCGTCGACTTCACCAACTTGAATTTGGCCTGTCCCAAAGATAGCTATCCACTGCCTCGTATTGACAAGCTCGTCGACTCTATAGCTGGGAACTCCACTCTAAGCTTCCTCGATGCCTATTCAAGTTATCATCAGATCAAGATGCACGAGGATGATGTTGTAAAGACGGCTTTTCAAGCTGCTGGGGCTATTTACTGCTACAACATGATGCCGTTCGGGTTGAAAAATGCAGGAGCGACCTACCAAAGGATGGTGAACAAGGTCTTTACTTCACAAATTGGCCGAAACATGGAGGCTTACTGAAATTACCCGGATCCAGCTCGCGCGCGGAGGTCCCGACATCTCGCGCTTTGCCGCTTTAGGAAGTTGCCCGAATCCGAGAGGCAGCACAATCGCGCCCCGGCATCTGTCATATTCCGTTTTGCGTCACATTTTGTCGTTGGTTGGAGGTGTCTCGCTGTGTTTTTGCTTGTAGAGTCGCCACGCCGTTTTTATTAAGCCCAAAACATTGAAAAAGGGCATCAGTTTAAAAATAAACTATTTTTGTATGATGAGATTGTTAGTTCGGAGGTCAGATGACTCCTCTGAAAGAGAATATTAGAATATTAGAGCTCACCCGAGTCGCCTCGTAAAAACGAGTCTTTCGATACCCCTTCTTTCTTTAAATGTTGTGAGTGTGTGTGTGTGCTTTTTAAAGATGCATGCTGTATCGGATGTCTACATTGTACACTGCTTATTGAAATGTATTGAAATAGTGTAGGAAGGAAGCCTTACCAATATTGATTCGCGTCTGTCTTCCGCGGGGGAATAGTGCTTGAGGGAGGAATAGTGTTCCGGAATGGACCGGGTTTGCTTCGGGATGAGCCGGTTGTTTACGGACAGAGTTTCGGCGTGCGTTGGGATCGCAGGGATCACTTGGGCAGAGTTTTGGCGTGCGTTGGGATGGCAGGGGTCACTCGGACAGAGTTTCGGTGTGCGTTGGGATGGCAGGGGTCACTCGGGCAGAGTTTGGGCGTGCATCCGAGTTGCTGATTTGACTCGAAAAAGAGCCGAGATGCCTCGGGAAAGACCATGCAAGGCCTCGGAGTACCACGAGGGGCCTCAGAGTACCTCGAGAGTGCCTTGGGGCAACGCGGGAGCGTCGCGGGAGCGCTTGGAGAGGCTTCAGAGCACCACAAGAGAGCTCGGAAGGCCTCGGAAGGATCCAAAAGGGGCTAGAATTGCCTTGAGATGACTTAGAGGGGTGCCTTAAGGCTGGAGGGAGAGGAGAGAAGAGGGAGATGTGTGAAATGAGGGAGGGGAGCCCTCTATTTATAGCCATGGATTTTGTGCAAGAAGGTCCGTATGGACCTTCCAGGTAATTCAAGGTTTTCGTTTTCCTTGATTTGAGGGAATAAGTAGACTTTAAGAAGATTCAGCAATGATGGTGTCTGGTAGCAAGAAGGTCCGTACGGACCAACTTGCATGCATAAAGGTCCGTACGGACCTCCCATGAAGCTGAGTAATTATTACTTCCTGGATTTGAGGGAATATCTTGGACTTTAAGAGGATTCAATAATTATGGCAACAAAGAGGTCCGTACGGACCAATTCTGCATTTTTATAGAATTCCTCAAAGGTCCTTTTGTTCCTTTTTGTTCCAGAAAGGTCCCTCCCTTGGTATGGTTGGTGGTTTTGAGGTTTTTGAGTGTCACGGGTCTTCGAGACTGTGTTTGTGTGAGCCTGCAGTGTTTCCCGTGTGCTTGGAAGAGGGTGATCCAGATTGGGGTACTTACAGAAGCCCCTTGATGATGTCACTTACGGAGGAAGTGGGGTCGTCGATAAGATAAGGGTCCTGATCTGGATCGCGTGCTGGGAGAGGAAGTGACCGTGTAGGTCAGTTTGTGAGGACATGGCGGTGTCCTGTTGTGTGACCGTTTAGGTCAGTTGGCTGGACCCTGTGATAGGATTCCTACGTATCCCTAGCGGGAATCAAGCCTGATCATAGTTCGTGTGTGGGGTGAGTGTTGTTATGCACGAGGACGTGAGATGTCCTCTGACTAAAACTCTGTGTGTGGATGTGACGGTATCCTGTGGGTGACCGTGAGGGTCGGCTGTAAGGACGTGGTGGCGTCCTGGGTGATCGCATAGGTCGGTGGTAAGGACGTGGTAGCGTCCTGGGTGACCGTATAGGTCGATGGTAAGGACGTGGTGGCGTCCTGGGTGACCTTATAGGTCAATGGTAAGGACGTGGTGGCGTCCTGGGTGACTGTATAGGTCGATGGTAAGGACGTGGTGGCATCCTGGGTGACCGTATAGGTCGATGGTAAGGACGTGGTGGCATCCTGGGTGACCGTATAGGTCGATGGTAAGGACATGGTGGCGTCCTGGGTGACCGTATAGGTCGATAGTAAGGACGTGGTGGCGTCCTGGGTGACCGTATAGGTCGATGGTAAGGACGTGGTGGCGTCCTGGGTGACCGTATAGGTCGATGGTAAGGACGTGGTGGCATCCTGGGTGACCGTATAGGTCGATGGTAAGGACGTGGTGGCGTCCTGGGTGACCGTATAGGTCGATGGTAAGGACGTGGTGGCGTCCTGGGTGACCGTATAGGTCGATAGCTGGACCCTGTGATAGGATTCCTACGTATCCCTAGCGGGAATCAAGCCTGGTCGTAGTTCAGAGGTCGTGTAATCGTGAGTGTATGCGGGCGTGGTGGTGCCCTGAAGTGTCGTGTGACCGCCGAGGTCGACTGTGAGGACGTGGTGGCGCCCTGAGATGGAAATTTTATGATTTTCTGAATCGGGTGGTTTAAAGCCTTCCGGGCTGGGATAATGATTTGGGAAGTTTATGCGGTCTTCCGGACTGAGTGATTTAGAGCCTTTCGGGATGGAGATAGTGATTTAGGAGGTTTATATGGTCTTCCGGACCGAGTGATTTAGAGTCTTCCGGGCTGGAGATAGTGATTTGGCTGATTTATGCAGTCTCCCAGACTGAGTGATTTAGAGCCTTCCGGGCTGGAGATATTGATGAGGACGTGACTTGTCTTCTGGCTGCGGTTGTGTCGTGCGTGAGGAATTAATTCGTCTTCTGACTGCGATTGCGTCGTGCGTGAGGACTTGATTCGTCTTCTGACTGTGGTTTGCGGAGGCGTGACTGCCTTGTGCTTTAATTGCGAGAGGCGTGAATGCCTCGTGTTTTGTCCGCTGGGGGAAAGGTTGGACTTACGATGACTGCTGGTGTTCATCTGCTGGGGATATGTGGCCTCGTAGGGGCTTTGTCCACTGAGAAGGTGACTTCGGGCTTACTTTGATGGCCGGTGGTTGATTCACCGTTTGGCATTTTGAAGGCGTTTTGTGCCTTGGGATTTGTGCTTGGAGGTGCTGGCTCCTTTTGTGCTTGTTTTACCGTTTAGTGGGCGAGGTCCGGGCTTACGATGACGGCCGGGGTTTGCGTTGCCGTTTAGTGGGCGAAATTCGGACTTACGATGACGGCCGGGTTCTGCATTGCCATTTTTGTGGGCGAAATCTGGACTTACGATGACGGTCGGGGTTTGTGTTGCCGTTTAGTGGGCAAAATCTGGACTTACGATGATGGCCGGGGTTTGCGTTGTCGTTTAGTGGGCAAAATCCGGACTTACGATGACAGCCGGGGTCTGCGTTGCCGTTTAGTGGGCGAAATTCGGACTTACGATGATGGCCGGGGTTTGCGTTGCCGTTTAGTGGGCGAAATCTGGACTTACGATGACGGCTGGGGTCTGCGTTGCCATTTAGTGGGCGAAATCCGGACTCACGATGACGGCCGGGGTTTGCGTTGCCGTTTAGTGGGCGAAATTCGGACTTACGATGACGGCCGGGGTCTGCGTTGCCGTTTAGTGGGCGAAATCCGGACTTACGATGATGGCCGGGGTTTGCGTTGCCGTTTAGTGGGCGAAATCCGGACTTACGATGACGACCGGGGTCTGCGTTGCCGTTTAGTGGGCGAAATCCGGACTTACGATGACGGTCGGGGTTTGCGTTGCCGTTTTGTGGGCAAAATCCGAACTTACGATGACGGCCGGGGTCTGCGTTGCCGTTTTGTGGGCGAAATCCAAACTTACGATGACGACCGGGGTTTGCGTTGCCGTTTAGTGGGCAAAATCCGGACTTATGATGACGGCCGGGGTTTACGTTGCCGTTTAGTGGGCGAAATTCGGACTTACGATGACGGCCGGGGTCTGCGTTGCCGTTTAGTGGGCAAAATCCGGACTTACGATGACGGTCGGGGTTTGCGTTGCCGTTTAGTGGGCGAAATCTGGACTTACGATGACGGCCGGGGTCTGCGTTGCCGTTTAGTGGGCGAAATTCGGACTTACGATGACGGCGTGCAACGTTGCCGTTTAGTGGCGAAATCCGGACTTACGATGACGGTCGGGGTCTGCGTTGCCATTTAGTGGGCGAAATCCGGACTTACGATGACGATCGGGGTCTGCGTTGCCGTTTAGTGGGCGAAATTCGGACTTATGATGACGGCCGGGGTTTGCGTTGCCATTTTGTGGGCAAAATCCGGACTTACGATGACGGTCGGGGTCTGCGTTGCCGTTTTGTGGGCGAAATCCGGACTTACGATGACGGCCGGGGTCTGCGTTGCCGTTTAGTGGGCGAAATCCGGACTTACGATGACGGCCGGGGTTTGCGTTGCCGTTTAGTGGGCGAAATCCGGACTTACGATGACGGCCGGGGTTTACGTTGCCATTTAGTGGGCGAAATCCGGACTTACGATGACGGCCGGGGTTTGCGTTGCCATTTAGTGGGCAAAATCCGGACTTACGATGACGTTCGGGGTTGGTTTTGTTGGGTTAAGGACCAAACTGCATTGAATCTGCTGAAATAGGTCTTCGAACAGCCAGGGGAAAAGATTATATGGGCAAAGAAGTAATTTGGCCTCATATTACAAGAAGGTCCGTACGGATCTTCTCCCTCTGCAAAGAGGTCCGTACGAACCAATGTGGCTTTTTAGGATTCACAGGCTTTGACCAGTTGCATAATCGAGGCCACCCTTCTTTTCCTTCTTCCAGCTTCGTGAAAACCAGAGAGAGAAGGAGAAAACTCCATTTTTGTTCCAAAATCCTTAGAAAATCTTCCACATTTAGCTTTTGCTTGTCAATGGCGGAAAGAGCAAGGAGAGGTCATCGTCAACGGAGCCAAGAGGTGATCGAGCAAAGGGCGGAACTTCAAAGGAATTGCACTTCCTTCGTGCCTTTGTCGAGGAACCCGGATGTGTTGTATCCAAATCCGGAGGTGCACAATAGGCGAGTTAGGAACGTCGGGGAGGTAAGAAATCAATTTCGTCTTGATTCCTTGCTTGAATTGTTGTATGCTAGAACTAGGTTTTAGTTTTTCGCATATTTGGGGCTTTTGTTGTTTGCCATGCTTTTTGTGAAATTCGTGATGAATTGTTGAAATTGAGCATGTAAAAATTGTGGGTATGTGATTTTTGTGCAAAAATGTATAGATTAGCTCTTATTTGTAAAAATAAAGTGCCTCTCTTTAAAATGCATGCTTTGGTATTTTGTACCTTATGCTATTTCTTTGAAATTGCCGTGTTTTTGGTGACGGACTTTGTGGGGAGTTTATGTGCAATGTGTGCCGTGTTTTGTGACGGGTTATTTTTTTTTTTGAAAATGTGTCGTGTTGGGCTTAATCCCTCTGTTGAGAAAATTTGTATAGTGTGTGCCGTGTTTTGTGACGGACTGCATGGGAAAATTATGTGCAATGCATGCCGTGTTTTGTGACGGGTTACATGTGAAAATTATGTGCGATGTGTGCCGTGTTTTGTGACGGGTTACTGAAATTACCCGGGATCCGGCTCGCGCGCGGATGGTGCCCCCGTGCATCTCGCGTTCGTTCGCTGTTCGGGAATGTTCGCCCGGATCCGAGAGGCAGCACAATCGCGCCCCGGCATCTGGCTTATTCCGTCTTAGCGTTTTGCGAGGTTGGAGGTGTCTCGCTGTGTTTTGCTTTGTAGAGTCGCCACGCCGTTTTTATTAAGCCCAAAACATTGAAAAAGGGCATCAGTTTAAAGATAAATTTTAAACTGTTTTTGTGTGATGAGATTTTGAGTTCGGAGGTCAGATGACTCCTCGGGAAGAGAATATTAGAATATTAGAGCTCACCCGAGTAGCCTCGTAAAACGAGTCTTTCGGATACCCCTAATATCCTTTAAAAAGTTGTGTGTGTGTGTGTGTGCTTTTAAAAATGCATGCTGTATCGGATGTCTACATTGTATTGAAATGTATTGAAATAGAATAGGAAGGAAGCCTTACCAATGTTGGTTCGTGTCTGTCTTCCGCAGGGGAATAGTGTTTGAGGTCGGAGTAGCGTTCGGATTGCTTCGGGGATGCCGGTTGTACGCGGACGAGTTTCGGCGTGAGTTGAGGTTGTAGGCTGCGTTCGGGCGAGAGGTTCGGCGTGCGTGGGGATCGTCGGGATCACTCGGGCGAGGTTCGGCGTGCGTTGTGGTGGCGAGTCACTCGGGCGGAGTTTCGGCGTGGTTTGGGATCGTCGGTTTGACTCGGAAAGAGCGGGACACCGTGGAAAGACCGAGCGAGGCCTCGGAGTACCACGAGGGGCCTCGAGTACCTCGAGAGTGCCTCGGGGCAGCGCGGGAGCGTCTCGGGAGCGCTCGGAGAGGCTTCGGAGCACCTCGAGGGGCTCGGAAGGCCTCGGAAGGATCCGAAGGGGCGGGAATGCCTCGAAAAGGGCTTAGAAGGGGAGCCGAAGGCTTAGGGAGGAAGAGAGAAGAGGGAGGTGTGAAAAAATGAGGAGGGGGAGCCCTCTATTTATAGTCTGAGATTTGGTGCAAAGAGGTCCGTACGGACCTCCTTGGTTATCCAGGATTTTGGTTTTCCTCGATTTGAGGGAATATGCAATGATGGTGAATATTCGGAAATGATGATGTCCCCTTGCAAAGAGGTCCGTACGGACCATCTTGCATGCAAAGAGGTCCGTACGGACCAAGTACGCATGGAAACCATCATTTCTCCGGGATTTGAGGGAATATTGTGGACTTTAAGGGGATTTAGTAATTATGGAAACAAAGAGGTCCGTACGGACCTATATTGCTTTCCGGTTTCACGAAAATTCCCGAAAGGCCCTTTTGTCCCTTTTTATCCCGAGAAAGGCTCCTCCCACTTGGTTTGGTTGGGGGTTTGAGAGGGTTTTGAGAGGGTTTTGAGTGAGAGAGGTCTACGAGGCTGCGTGGATGAGTCTGCGGTGTTTCCCGTGTGTTTGAAAGGGAGTGATCCAGTTGGGGTACTTACGAAGCCCCTCGACGGCGTCACTTATGAAGGAAGTGGGGTCGCCGATAAGATAAGGGTCCTAACGGATCGCGTCTTTGGAGAGAGGAAGTGGCCGTGAGGGTCAAAGTGAGGACGTGGTGGCGTCCTTTTGGGTGACCGTTTAGGTCAATAGGTGGACCTGTGATAGGATTCCTACGTATCCACAGCGGGAATCAAGCACAGTCGTAGTTCGGGTGTGGGGTGAGTGTTACGTGAATGCGGGCGTGGTGGTGCCACAGGTGTTGTGTGACCGCCGAGGTCGGTGGTGATAAGGACGTGGAGCGTCTGGGTGACCGTATAGGTTGGTGATAAGGACGTGGCGGCGTCTGGGTGGCCGTATAGGTCGGTGATAAGGAACGTGGTGGCGTCGGGGTGACCGCATGGGTCGGTGATAAGGACGTGGTGGCGTCTGGGTGGCCGTATAGGTCGGTGATAAGGACGTGGTGGCGTCGGGGTGACCGCATAGGTTGGTGATAAGGACGTGGTGGCGTCGGGGTGACCGCATAGGTCGGTGATAAGGAGCGTGGTGGCGTCTGGGTGGCCGTATAGGTCGGTGATAAGGACGTGGTGGCGTCAGGGGTGGCCGTATAGGTCGGTGATAAGAACGTGGTGGCGTCGGGGTGGCCGTATAGGTCGGTGATAAGGGCGTGGTGGCGTCGGGGTGGCCGTATAGGTCGGTGATAAGGACGTGGTGGCGTCGGGGTGGCCATGGAGTCGGTGATAAGGACGTGGTGGCGTCTGGGTGGCCGTATAGGTCGGTGATAAGGACGTGGTGGCGTCGGGGTGGCCGTATAGGTCGGTGATAAGAGCGTGGTGGCGTCAGGGGTGGCCGTATAGGTCGGTGATAAGGACGTGGTGGCGTCAGGGTGGCCGTATAGGTCGGTGATAAGGACGTGGTGGCGTCGGGGTGGCCGCATAGGTCGGTGATAAGGCGTGGTGGCGTCGGGGTGGCCGTATAGGTCGGTGATAAGGACGTGGTGGCGTCGGGGTGGCCGTATAGGTCGGTGATAAGGTGGCGTGGTGGCGTCAGGGTGACGCCGTATAGGTCGGTGATAAGGACGTGGTGGCGTCGGGGTGGCCGTATAGGTCGGTGATAAGGGCGTGGTGGCGTCGGGGTGGCCCGTATAGGTCGGTGATAAGGACGTGGTGGCGTCGGGGTGACCGTATAGGTCGGTGATAAGGACGTGGTGGCGTCGGGGTGGCCGTATAGGTCGGTGATAAGGAGCGTGGTGGCGTCGGGGTGGCCGTATAGGTCGGTGATAAGGACGTGGTGGCGTCCTGGTGACCGTATAGGTCGGTGATAAGAGCGTGGTGGCGTCTGGTGGCCGTATAGGTCGGTGATAAGGGCGTGGTGGCGTCAGGTGACCGTATAGGTCGGTGATACGTGGTGGCGTCGGTGGCCGTATAGGTCGGTGATAAGGGCGTGGTGGCGTCGGGTGACCGCATAGTCGGTGATAAGGGCGTGGTGGCGTCACAGGTGGCCGTATAGGTCGGTGATAAGGGCGTGGTGGCGTCGGGGTGGCCGTATAGGTCGGTGATAAGGGCGTGGTGGCGTCTGGGTGACCGCATAGGTCGGTGTGAGGGCGTGGTGGCGTCACAGGGATGGAAATTTACGATTTTCCTAATCGGGTGGTTTAAGGCCTTAGGGCCGGAGAGAATGGTGTGAGGACTTGAATCGTCTTCGATTGCGGTTGTGGAGCGTGGGCGCCTTGTGATTCGAGAGCGTAGATGCCATTTGTGTTTTTGCATGTTGATGTAGAAGGTCGGACTTACGATGATTGCGGTGCTTGTCTTTGCCGTTGAAGTGGGCAAGGATGATGGCCGATGATTGCTTCATCATTTGGCGTTTTGGGAGCGCTTCGTGCCTTGGGACTTGTACTCGGAGGTGTTGGCTCCTTCGCGTGTTTGTTTTGCCGTGGAGTGGGCGAGAATGATGGTCGTCTTTGAGGTATGCGGTCTTGCATGACTTCCCTTTGACTTCTTTGAGGAGGAGCTCGGGCTTACTTTGATGGCCGGTGCTTGCGTTGCCGTTGAAGTGGGCTAGGTTCGGAGCTTACATTATTTGCCGGTGCTTGCGTTGCCGTTGAAGTGGGCTAGGTTCGGGCTTACTGGGTGCCGGTGCTTGCGTTGCCGTTGAAGTGGGCTAGGTTCGGGCTTATGTTGCCGGTGCTTGCGTTGCCGTTGAAGTGGGCTAGGTTCGGAGCTTACGGTTTGCCAGGTGCTTGCGTTGCCGTTGAAGTGGGCTAGGTTCGGAGCTTACAGCTGCCCGTGCTTGCGTTGCCGTTGAAGTGGGCTAGGTTCGGAGCTTCTGGCTGCCGGTGCTTGCGTTGCCGTTGAAGTGGGCTAGGTTCGGAGCTTCTGTTGGCTTGCCAGGTGCTTGCGTTGCCGTTGAAGTGGGCTAGGTTCGGGCTTACTGCGGCTGCCGGTGCTTGCGTTGCCGTTGAAGTGGGCTAGGTTCGGAGCTTACTTGCCGGTGCTTGCGTTGCCGTTGAAGTGGGCTAGGTTCGGAGCTTACGGCGGCTATAGGTGCTTGCGTTGCCGTTGAAGTAGGCTAGGTTCGGGCTTCTGGCTAGGTGCTTGCGTTGCCGTTGAAGTGGGCTAGGTTCGGGCTTACGGTGCCGGTGCTTGCGTTGCTGAGGATGCATGACCACAGCAGGGCCACTTTACATTGGGAAGATGACTTCGGACTTTCGGTGGTTGAGTTGTCGTTGAGCGTTTGGAGCGTCTTGTGCCTTGATATTCGTCTTTGGAAGGTGTTGGCTCCTTCTTGAATTGCCGTTGAACGGGCGATGGTTGAATTGCCGTGGGAGTGGGCGAGATTCGGTCTTACGTCGGCTAGGTGGTTGGATTGAAGGGTTAGGGACCATTACGCACTTTTCTTGAAAAAGGCCTTAGGACGGCCCGGGGGCAAAGTTTGTAAGGGCGAGAAAAGTCATTTGGGCACCCCTTGCAAAGAGGTCCGTACGGACCAACTGGGTTGCAAAGAGGTCCGTACGGACCATGTTGATTTTACGGTTCCAATTTTGACCGGGCGTTAAAGCAGAGGCCCTTCCCATTCCTTCTTCCTCATTTTCCGGTTTCGTGAACCGGGCGAGAGAGAGAAGAGAAAACCTCCATTTTTGCACCAAAATCTTCCATTTTTCCTTTGATTTGCTCGCAATGGCGGAGGGATCTCGAAGGAGCCGTAGGCAGCCTTGATCGGGAAGTGGTTGAGCGGCGAATGGAGCTTCAAAGGAATTGGACCTCGTTCGTTCCGTCTTCGAAGAACCGGATGTTTTGTATCCGAATCCGGAGGTGCATAATCGTCGCTCCATGAACGTTGGGGAGGTAAGAAATGCATTCCGTTTTGATTCCACGCTTTCGAATTTTTGAATGCTAGAACTAGGTTTTAGTTTTTCGCATTTTTGAATTTTTTTTTTTTTTTTTTTTTATGCCTTTTTGTGAAATTCTTGATGAATTGTTGAAAATGGACATGTGAAAATTGTGGGTATGTGTATTTTGTGCAGAAATGTGTAGATTAGCTCTTATTTGTGAAAATAAAGTGCCTATCTAGTGAATTGCATGCTTTGGTGTTTTGTACCGTATGCTATTTATGTATGTACATTATGAGAAAAATTATCGTGTAGTGATAATTTTTGTGAAAAAATGTGACATGTGCCGTGTTTTGTGACGGGTTATATGTGAAAGTGCGTGCCGTGTTGGGACGGATTTTCTTTTGAGAATGTGCTATATAGTGTGTGCCGTGTTTTTGGGTGACGGACTTTGTGGGGAAAATATGTGCGATATGTGTCGTGTTGGGACGGATTTTCTTTTGAAAATGTGTCGTGTAGGGTTTAATCCCTCCCCCTTTTTCTTCTTTTGAGAAAATGTGTACAGTGTGTGCCGTGTTTTGTGACGGACTGCATGGGAAAAATTATATGCATGATATATGTGAAAATTATGTGCATTGTGTGCCGTGTTTTGTGACGGGTTACATGAAAAATTAAATGTATAATGTATGTGAAAATTAGGTGCATATGTGCCGTGTTTTGTGACGGGTTATATGTGCCTTTATATTAAATCTTGTGATTGACGTACCTTTCTTGTGTTTACTGCGGGATCTTGGAGCTTACGGCCAAGGAAGGCGAAGGATGAAGACTCGGGGGTCGCTCGAGGCATTGTGGAGCTATGGCGGCGGATGCACGATATTTCCGTGGGCGGTAGGCCGAGTCCCGGAGGTTGGTTTATGCTTACGGCCTAGGTGTGTTCGTTGAGAACACAGTGGAGTATCGACACGAGGAAGAACAAGAGTGTCTTCACAGGCCTTTACGAGTATTGGTGGGATACCACCCGCACCTTCCACTTTGGGGGCGAGGTGGCAGGTGGCGCCCGCTGATTTTCTTTGCTATTACGGGCTCTCCTTGAGGGAGCTGTGAGGTGGAGAGACATGATCTCGGATGATGTCTGGCCGAGTGCTTGGGCTTTGAGCCTCGTCCTCGCGAGGGCACAGGGATCTTTGTATGGCGACGTAGAGATGAGATCACGGCCGGTGTGGGGCCTACATCAGGGTACCGGCCGGGTGGCAAGCGGAGCGATTGGCGCGCTCCTTCTTGTGGTATGCCTTTGTCAGAGACTTTGTTCTCGAACCACGCGACCGCGGCTCCTTTGCTCTGTTGGAGAGCTTGGCCCGATCTGGATAGGGTGCCGACATTGCTTGGGGCGAGCGAGGCTTGGCGAGCTCTACTTTTCTCTGGACCGGTTTAGCCGGGGGTGGCGATTCGTTGGCTGCTTTGATTTTGCTCTGGAGGTATGAGTTTATTCTTTGTTTTTGATTTAGCAACTTGTCGTTTCTCCATTTTTTTTTCTTGAGCTCTTCTACGCTTTTGTCGCGAGTGTGGTTTTATGAGGTCTTTCGGTGCTTCCCGTGGGATAGAGATCACAGGGGCATTCTTTGCGTATCTGCTATGCTCGGGTGGGCTCGTACGGCCGGGAGGAGGAGGACCCGGCGGGGGTAAGCTCACCATTGCCTACGGGGAGGTGCGGGGAGCGTTTGGAGCGAGATAGCCGTGAGGGTTTCGTCTTGTTCCCGTGGGCTCGGTATGAGGGTGATGAGTTTGAGGAGCTCCCGAGGTGACGGCGCGGCGGAAGATCTTGCGGGGCTTGACTTGCGACGCCATGTATGCAGGGGAGCGAGTCTTACGCGGCATGGCCGGGTGTGCTTCCCGTAGCTCAGAGGATCCTCCGTTTGGGATGTTTGACTCCGGGATATGGATGTCTTTGGATTTTGAGAGGTACCTTGGCGGTGTGGGTGTAGGAGTTTATTTTGTTTGGTGAGGAGTACGAGACCTTTGTTAGGAGGAAGTTGAGGACGCCGCGAGTAGTGGCGAGGAGAGAGGCTGGTCCACGGGCTCCCAGGAGGTTCCGATGCGGGGCAGATTTCACTTATGTCCGTAGGGGACGGATCGCGGAGGAGGGTGTGCATGCCCGTTCTGGCGAGCTCTGCTGCGTACGAAGTGGACCCAAACAGATCGGTGAGTGTGCTTGACTCTTTTCCATCTTGGCATCTTTTACGAGTTTTTCTCTTTTTGTTGTTGAGTATAAGCGCATTTGATGAGCGTTTCTTTGGCTGTTTGCTTGTGCGGAGTCCGGGGAGAGCCTACGATGCGGCGACTCGCCGTTATGTGGCGATGAGATCCTTTGCTAAGAAGATGGCGTCGAAGATGTCTTGCCGGTCTTCGCGTCGTATGCCGGCGTATGAGCCGATGCCTTCGAGGCATTCGGTGGATGTTCCTCCACGGGAGCCGAGCCGGGGCCGCAGCGGGAGGGACCTTCGAGAGGCGGCATAGCATGGATGCGGGGCGTCTTACGGAGGCTGCGGGGCCTTCGAGGAGCGGCCCTTTTATCGGTTCATGCCTCCGCATGGCGCTCGAGGTGAGGATTCTCGAGCCTTCTTTCTTCGACCCTTTCGCCGGATTTGATCCTTGATTATTTTGAGTGGCGAGGCTCGGGAGGGGCTCGGTACTACGATGATGAGGATGTGACGGGCGAGTTTGCTAGGATGCCCGATTTTTCTTTGGAGGATCTTGGCGAGGATGATGATGACGAGGGCTACGATTAGTATTCATTTGCTTTCCCTCTTTCCATATTTCCTCCTCTTTTTTTTTTTGTTTAGCAACAGAGACATTTTGTACTGTAATAAAACATACGTATTTGCATGGCAAGCAGTATTTTATTTTAAGATGTAATGTCATTTATTTTTGTGATTCAGGAATTGTCCTAGAAATTGTTGCTATTATTATTTTTATTTTTTTGTACATGCCACGTGAGGCGAGAGTGCGTTTGTGGGTAGTGTTGGTTTGCGGAAATGGCTTTGGCAGTGTTTGGGCTGTTTGGAGCAAGGTTTCTTGAGGACGGTGTTTGTTATCTTGTTCTTTGGGGAAATGGGCTCGATTGCAAAGAGGTCCGTACGGACAGACCTACATTGCAAAGAGGTCCGTACGGACCAACTTTGCTTTCGGGGAGGACTTAAATGTTTTCCGATGTCTGGACTTTCTCCCATTCCCCATTTGCGGCCATTTTCGAGCTTTCTTCCCCATTTTCTCTAGGAACCTCCATTTTTGCCATGGATTCTTCGTATGTCCCTAGAATTTTGCCGAGGCTTTCGCGGGAGAGGCAAGCACACTTCCTAGAGCGGTTGAAAACGTGGATGCGGCGCCGTATGAGGCATCGAAGACGGGCTTTCGAGGTAAGGTTTCGTCTTTGCTCGGTTTGGTCTTTTAAGGAGTTGGTTCTGATTGGGATTTGTTGCGGGCTGCCGCGAAGTTGCAGGATGTTAGGAGGCACGTGTCTTGTTTCTCCTACAATGAAATGGTGCCCACTTTTGAAGATTTTCGGGCTTTGATTGGAGGACCAGGAGGTGGAGGCCATCTCGCTTCCTTTGGTTGGTGGTCTTCTTTGTGAGCGTGAAGCTTGCGAGACTTTCTTCGTACTTCGTTGGAAGAAGTGCGGGGCATGATCCTTGATTCGGGTCATATCGACATTTACGCGGCTGCTTAGGAGCGGTTCATGGTTGATGATGAGAGTGACGTCTCTTGGGATGTATTTGCCTTGTGTACGATAGCGACGCTCTTTACTGGTCGGCTCCACTTGGCATTTGTGATGGCGCTTTGCTAGATGTGGTAGGGCCTTTACTTGGCTGGAGAGGATATTGTCCCGTTGGTCTTTGGGGAGACTCTTCATGGTATCGGCCGTACGCGGCCCAGGGATCGTTTTATGAGAGGGGAAGCCCCGCTTTGCTCACCTTGTGGGCTGCGAGAGAGACTTGAGGCCATGCCGAGGCTCCGGCGTCGTTTAGCCCGTGGTCATTTGCTCAGCGACCTCTGGTGTTGGATATGGATCGATCACTTTGGGAGAGATGGATGGCACGGCTTAGTACGCATCGAGATCCGGCGGTGGGTTCCGGCTGGAGGATTGAGACCGGGAGGATCTTGCGGGGAAGGGTCCTACGTTGTCGAGTTCCGAGGTTTGTCTTGGTCCTCCTTCTATATTCCGTCGCTTGTTTCCGGCGGTTTGGGATGAAGCGGGAGCCTTTGTTGGTGGGATGACCTTGCTCTTGCGGAGATAGCTCCTCTTTGTATGGCGGCTTCGGGTGCCTTCTTGTATTGTACGAGGTATGGAAGTATTCCGCTTTCCCTCTGTGGTACTTCTTAGACGTCGGGAGAGTGTCGTGTTGACGACTCGGTATACGGCTTTGTATGAGCGGCATGTTGGGCGATCCCAGTGGTCTTGGAGAAGCGAGCGTGTAGCGATTACAGGACCCGGTTGCCGTAGTAGCTATTGCCTTAGGAGTGCCGAAGCACAGTCGACCCTTTGGATGTGACGGGAGACACTTTGTTTGACTACGAGACTAGAGTTGACCGGCGACGGGGAGAGGTCCTCTTTACGGGCTCGCGAGGAGGAGATCGAGCCGAAGCACGGGCGAATGAAGCCACGAGAGCTCTTGGATTATTTGACTCTACGGGGAGGACCCCGGATCTCGGAGCGAGAGACGCGAGGATTGGTTCACGTGGAGCGAAAGAAGACTCGCGGGGACGAGGAAGAAAGGAAAGAATGGCGAGGGACAAGCGCGAGATGGCGCGGAATGACCTCCTAGGTATCCATTCATTGCATTGCAAACACATTATTAGTTAAATGTATTAAAATTTGTCTTTTAGCATGTTGTGAACTTGAGAGTAGACCGTGCTTGAACTCATCAAGAAATGTTGTAACCGTTAGTGATTTGTGATTTACTTTTAAAGCTTTGTCGAGACGCAAGATCTCTTGTTTGCCTTTGTTTCTTTTGTGCACTTTGTCGGCGTCCATCTTTGGACTTTTACATTGCATCCGCGGGCCAGACGATCGAGCCATGACGGCCATCCACTTTTCTTTGAGGCTTTGTATTTGGTGAGAGGTTGAATGCTCCCTTGACAAGTCGTTCGACGGTCTTTTCGTAGCTTCCTTGCCGCTTGTTGGCGTCGGGCTCTTGACCTCAATTTCGCGGCTTGTTTGAGCTTCTTTTTTTTTTTTTTTTGTGTGAGCCCTTGCTCGAGCTCTCTTTTTTTTTTTTTTTTTTTGAAGCGCGTGAGGCGAAGACAAGCCCGGCTTGGAAGTGGACATGAGTCGGTCGTTTGATCTTTGAGTGACCCTCGGATGTCTTTGGATGTTGCCGCCGTCGTTTGACTTGGTCAAGGTGGCTGTTGGGGCGTGTTCTTGAAAAGTGCGGAGCTTGATGGAGGTCTTGATTGACATTCAAACTTTTGACTTTTTGTGTATTTTTAGGCCGGACCAATTAAGGTTGCCTACGTTCCCCCGGACTAGAGGGCTCAGTGCTGCGTAGTTCGACACTACATGGAGTGCCAAGAGATGCACGGTTGTTCTTCTTCGGGCGAAGTATCTGCGAAGTTTGCTTAGTTATTTGGATTCATGAAGGGATTGCCGTCTAGGTACGGTAGCTTCATGGCACCTCAGGAGAAGATCTTTTGAACCACGAAAGGGCCGATCCATGTGGGTTCCCATTTTCCCGGTGGGTTGGTTCGAGTGGGAGGCTTTCTTTGAGTACAAGGTCACCTTCCACGATGTCTCGGGATTTGACTTTCTTGTCGAAAGCTCTAGCCATCTGCTTTGATAGGCTCGGACGTGTTCCATGGCCTTTAGTCGTCGCTCGTCTAGCGAGCCAATTCGTCATGTCGGCCGGAGCCATTCGACTTCGTTGATGTCATTTTCCGGCGGCACTCGGAGTGAGGAATTTCTAGCTCGATGGGAAGGGCTGCTTCCATCCCGTATGTCGGGGCAAATGGGGTTTCTCCCGTAGGCATTACGGCGATGTGCGGTAGCCCCAAAGTGCAAGGTGCGGCTTCTCGGGCCAATCTCGTCCTCGGGTGGTCATTTTTCGGATGATCCGTTCGAGGGTTTTGTTTCTTTGCTTCCACGGCGCCGTTTGTTTGTGGCCGGTAGGGAGAAGATTTGTGGCGTGTGATCTTGAATTCAGCCGGCGATCTGTCAAATTCTCCTTCGAAGTGTGAGCCGTTGTACGATATGACCTCATTTGGGATGCCGTATCGGCATATGATGTTTTCCTTGAGAAATGTGCGACCTTCTTGGAGGTGAGTACCTTGTAGGACTTGGCTTCGACCCATTTGGTGAAGTAGTCGATGGCTACTAAGATGAACTTCGTGACCGATTCTTTGCTGGCGGAGCGATTTTCCCGATGACGTCAATTCCCCAAGTGGCGAAAGGGCGAGGTGTAGTCATGCGGTAGAGATCGTGGGGTGGTAGATGATTGAGGTTGGAGAACCGTTGGCACTTGTCGCGGCTTCGGACAAAGTGGATGCAATCTGCCTCCATGGAGATCCGGTAGTAGCCCATCCCGAGAATGATTTGCATCGGGGCTCTGGCGTTCATGTGGGGACCGCAAGCCCCATTGTGGACTTCGTTCATGAACATGCGCTTCTTCTTGGGCGACGCGGCGTAGGAGTGGCCCATGGTAGCGTTTCTTGTATAACATGTCCCCGAGGATGACGAAGTGAGAGGCAAGGCGTTTTAGGGCCATGATGCTCTTGGTTTTGACCCCTCACGTGTGTTGACCTTCCTTGTTCATGAAGGCGGTTTCCCGTTCTTGAGGTATTGGAAGATCTGGTTGTACCATGGCTCATTGACGGGCTTAGGTTACAGTTCGATCTCACAACGGTGGCGGGAATTTCCTTTCGTCCAGACTTTGAAGGGTTTGATTGCTTTTCCTTCGAGGGATTTCCACAAGGGAGGCGAAGGTGGCTAAGGCATCTGCAAACTGTTTCGGTCTCTTGGCAAGTAATGGAAGGTGACCTCTTCGAATTGTGTGATGAGGTCCTCTATGCAGAGCATGGTATTTTTGCAAGCCCGGGTCTATGGTTTTCCACTTGTTGGAGACTTGGTTGATGATCAGTGAGTCCCCATAAACTTCGAGTTCTGGACATTCCTCTCGAGTGCGGCTTGTAGTCCAGCGCGAGGCTTCATATTCGGCGGCATTGTTGGTTACCTCGAAATTGAGCTTTATAGCAATTGGGGTGTGCTCGTCTTTGGGATCCACCAAGAGCATACCGATGCCGTTTCCCTTTTGGTTGGCCGCTCCGTCGAAGAATAATTGCCATCGGTTTTCGCCTTCGATCGCGAAAGATTCCCTCGTCTGGAAATTGTGGTTCGGGGCCTCGAGCCTCGTCGGTTGGGAAATCGGCCGGTTGTTCGGCCATGGCCCGTCCCTTGATTGACTTTTGGTTTACGTACTTGATGTCAAATTCCGCTAGGAAGAAAGACCATTTGGCGAGCCTCGTTGACAGAGATGGTTTGTCGAAGAGGTACTTGGCCAGGTCCATTTTGGAAACCAAGTGTCTGTGTGCGACTGCATGTAGTGCCGTAGTTTCCCAACAACCCATACAGGCTGCGCGAGTTTTCTCGAGGGTGAGTAATTGAGTTCGCTGCCTTGAAACTTTCGGCTGACGAAGTAGATGGCGTTTTCGACCCGTGACTCTTTCTTTTCTTGACAGAGCATGGCTCCAGCTGCGGTGTCGGTCACGGTTAGGTATAGCAACAGTGGCTTTTCCTCGTGGGGAGGGCGAGAGAATCGGAGGACTCACAAGGTATGCTTTTATTTTTTCAAAGGCATCTTGGCATTCGAGTTCCATTCGATGTCGGCGTTCTTCTTCATCGGCTTGAATATTGGCTCGCACATAGAGGTCAATTGGTTGACGAAGCGGGCGATATATTGCGGGCGGCCCATGAAGCTTTTCACCTCTGTCTGAGTTTGCGGTGGTCTCATTTCGATGATAGCTTTGCTCTTTTGAGGATCCACCTCGATGCCTCTCTCGGTGACCATGTATCCCAAACCCTTGCCTCGGCTAACTGCGAAATGTGCATTTGGCAGGGTTAAGCCTCATTGAGTGTTTTCGGAGGCGATTGAAGAATTTTCTCGGGTGCAGTGAGGTGTTGTCCGTCTGATCCCTTTGAGTGAACGATCATGTCATCGACGTACACTTCGATCTCTTTGTGGATCATATCGTGGAAGAGGGCGGTTCTTTGCCCGTTGGTAGGTAACCCAGCGTTCTTTAGTCCGAACGGCATTGCGTGTAGTGATAGGTTCCCAGGGGTTGTGAAAATTTGTCTTTTCTTGGTCTTCTTCGGCCATCTTGATTTGATTGTAGCCGGCAAAACCGTCCACGAAGGACTTGACTTCGAAATTGGCTGTAGTGTCTACCAACATGTCGATATTGGGTAGTGGAAAATCGTCCTTGGGACTTGCTTTGTTGAGGTCTCGGAAGTCCACGCAACAGCGTACTTTTCCATTGGCCTTGGTGGCCAAGTGACAATATTGGAGAGCCATGTGGGGTACTCGATCACCACGATGAAGCCGACGCGGAGCATTTTTCGATCTCCTCTTTGACTTGTAAAGACCACTCTGGCTTGATTCGGCGTAGCTTTTGCTTGATGGGCTTAGCCTCGGGATTTAAGGGAATCCGGTGCTCCACAATGTTAGGATCTAATCCGGGCATGTCTTGGTAAGACCAAGCGAACACGTCCACGAACTCTTTGAGCAATGCAGTCAATGCGTCTTGCTCTGTGCCGGTGAAGAAACTTCCGATTTGCGTCTCTTTTGGCTCTTCGGTTCCCAAATTCACTTTGGTTAAAACCTCCTCGCGGCTTGGGCCCGGTTTTCTCTCGTTTGACAACATGCTTAAAGATGTGCTTAATGTATTGTTCGTTTAATGTGTACGCTTCTTTATCAAGTGAATCGTTATTAGCTGTTTGTGTGTTAGTTAATTTATCGGTTGTTAAAGATGCAATGAGAGGATACTCGGAAAGATCGAAGCATTCATTAAGAGCATACGGGAATACATTATTGGCAATGAGTTCGTAATCTTACGGCGTGAGGCCATCGGATGACTCGAGAGACTCAAATTCAAAGCTAATGGACTCGGGATGAGTTTTGACACTAGACTCTAGGACTCGAGGGTCGGACCAAGTTGTTCGATCATGTCCTTTTCTTTGGCGGTAGGCCGGAGAATGTGGCCCGGTTATTGAGGGGCAATGAGCTTGATAGGAGAAGGGGCTTGAAAGGCTTTATGTCACCGTTCCCGATCATTGCTATCACGAGTTATCGAAACAAAATCGATTAGATCGGCATCTCGATTTCTTCTTTGAAGAAGCGAGGTGTAGCGGTGGTTCGTCCCAAGCATCGTCTGCGGAGTCTCTTGCTTTTGTCTTGGGCATTGCTAGCTCGAATGCGAGACTCGTCCCGCTTGTTGAAGGCGGGGTGTTGACGAGAGAGTTTTTCGAATTCTTCCGCCAAAGAGGGTTTTCCCGAACCAAAATTCGCTGTGAATAGTGGTGGTTGTGGATCCCGGCGAGGGCGGTGTGTCGAGGAATGCTCTTCGGACGGGATTTGGCTTGAGGCCTCTGAATCTTGCCGAGGTTCTGCTGGAGCTTGTCCACGGTTGTCGGCCGGCTTTGTTTGGCGGCTGATCGGCTCTGTTCCCTTTTACGGATCTTCTTCCAAGTTGCCGGCCTTCCTTGTGAAGTACTTGGTCATGTCGAAGGCATGTAAGGACGAAGATCGGAGGTTGTGTGCAAGCCTCTTTTGTTATACGTGGAGCGTTTACGTGCGGCTCGCTTGTCCTCCGCAATGTGTTCGGGAGTAGGAGAGTATCCCGGGCCGTGCGAGTATTACATTCTTTGATATTGATGATCCGTTGAGTGCCACGATGGCGTTTTCCCAAGCGAGGCCCGGGATGTAGTTCATGTGCTTCATCATTTTCATCGGGGGAGGATCTTGTCCCAAATCAAAGCGGAGTCTATGTGGCACACTTGGGCCTTTGGGCTTTCGATGGTGAACCTGTTAACATCATGCCATCATCGTCGGGTTTGATTTCTAAGACCGGGACGCCGTTGGTATCGGTCCTTTCGGTGACTATCTTGTCGCCGTAGATGATGGTCATATCTGTTCCTTGGACGAACTTTACGCAACGATGGAGAGTGGATGCCACCCCATTGATACGATGTAGCAGGGCGTCCCAGAATGGCAGTGAATGTGATCGGGATGTCGATGACTTGGAAATGCAGTCGGGACCATTTGTTTTCCAAACCAAAGGTTCAAGGTGGCTATTCCCAGGCGGGCGGGATGTTGAGTCGTATGCCTTGATTGCACAGTCGAGGGTTTTAGATCGGTTGCTTTGATCCCTAGCAAATCCATCATTTTGGTGGAAGGACGTTCATGGATGATCCCCATCTACCAACACCCGAGGGAGACGGCGCTCGTCCGGTTGAGCTGTTATGTAGAGAGGCTCGTTGTGGTCGGCCCCAAATTTTGGAAGATCGAGTTACGTGAAGGTGATGATATTCTTTGTAATTGACGTTGCCAATCATACGGCTGCTTCATCGGGTGTCACTTTGTGATGGGAACCGTAGTGCAGGCAGGGCTTTCTTCCAACTTGAGCTTGTGCGGGTAAGATGAAGTGAGTAAGGACCAGAGTGAGATGTTAGCTGAGTGCGCTTGAGGCTGTGTTAAGACGGGATCTTGACCTTTGGGTCAGGGGTTTCGGCTTCTTTGGCGTAGGGTCCCTTTTCGGTTCGTGGCTCGGGTATGGTGGCCTTTTGTCTGTCCGTGGAGGATTCACTGGGATTTGGCCAGGAACGTGTCGAGAACATTCACCTCTGGACTTGTGGTTTTGCTTGTCTCTCCCGTTTACGGAGTGGGAGGAGCACGATTGGCGTAAGGCCGCTGCGCATTTCAATTCGTTCTTTGTCATGGCTTTGCGAAGCATCAATAGTGGCTTTGAGATCTTCCCAAGACGGGGTTGGATTATCTGGACCTTCGGGCCTTCGTTGGCGGTGCGAAGCTTCGTCCCAGTGATCATGGAGCAAACATTGCCGTGGCCTGTGCGAGAACTAGGTTGGGGAGATTTCTTTGGAGTAGATGACGTAGTAGTCAAACCTTCTGAGGGTTCTCCAAGGGTTCCGGCGTGGGATCACCGGATTCGTTACCTCTTTTCGGCTTTTGTTGAGAAGATAGCTTCTTCTTTCGTCGAGGGCGGCCCTCGTTCATTGCATCCTGGAATTCCATTTCCGGACAAGCACTGTCGCTTGAGACGTCCCACGGATGTGTTCGTTGTTCGGCGGTGGTACGGGACCTCGGGAGGCTGGATGGGCGAGCTTTCCTCTGGAAGGTCTTGTGGCCTTACGTCATGCTTGCATGGCTCGTACGAGGGTAACGAGGTTGACTTACGGGAGACAAATGAGAGACGTTAGAGGCTGTAGGAGCGATCATAGCTTAGGAAGCCCCGGGTAGTTGGGTGGCTAAGGTTCGAAGTGGTGCATGGCACCTTCGATCGAGGCTTGTTGCTCACCTTGACGTTTCTCAATAGCCATGAGGACTGCCAAATTTCTTCCGGTGTTGGGAAATTTCTTGGGGGTAAGGTCCCGTGCTCATCCTTGTTATCCGCGACTTGGCCATGGGGATTTGACGGTGTCCTGGTGACGGAGGCTGGGAAGAAGGTAGGACCTTCTGTTTTGACACTGGGAGACGGGTTCCGGGTACTCTCGACCACTCTCTGTTAGTTGGAGGGTGATGGGCAAGGTTTAGACACGGGAATGGCCTAACGGGATAAAGGGGAAAGCTCACGTGGCATGCGGTTTCCGTTTCTTTTATTTTTCGATTTTTTTTTGTTGTTTTAATTTACTTAAAACAGTATTTTCTCGAGAATCCTAGGTAGGTTGGAAAAGATTGCTCTTCTTTTCGCAACTATGCTAGATCTGGGTCGATGGAGACCATACGTGCGGCTATAAGCCCCTCGTTTTGCACCTGTATTTCGACATCCCGGGGTGGACGGCCCCGGGCGAGGGTCCTATAGTGCAAGCGGTTTCCACCGGCCTAAAAGAAAAATCGAACCTAAGGACCGAGCTTTGTCATGTTCGTTTTGATGCGTTAGCCATGTGAATAGTGAACCGAGCCGGCCACTGAGTCAAGATCAAGTCAAGAGTTCGGCATGACCTCTCTTTACCTTGCTTGCGCAAGGGATCTGTGACGTTAGGCGTTGGCTGGGTCATATTGTCATGGCTGACGTATCAAAGGCGTGATGACATGGTGTCATGCGAGCATGGATGTATATCCGGGACGGAACATCGTGCAGGTGTAGCTTCGGAAATCAAGATCAGGTCAAGATTTTAGCATGACCTTTCATCGCTTTGCTTGCGCAAGGGATCTTGAGTTCCGAGCCTTGGCTCAGAAAATGGCCGGCATGGTATATGTATCCAGGCTGTATGACACGGACTGGGTAAAAACCAACCGAGTCTGGACAGAGTGTGACTCAAGACTCAAACGTGCAGGGTTGACGCTTGGCTAGGATGGGATGTTTGGAATGATCCCGTGCGCGCCCAAGAGGCCTAGGAAGACCAAACGGACTGCAACTGAGACCACTCCGGGTTAAGGGTTGTAGTGTGCAGTGTATCCGAGGCAGCAGTGCGCATAGTGTGCGGTGTAACCGAGGCAGCAGTGTGAGTAGAGTGCGGTGTAACCGAGGCAGCAGTGCGCGTAGTGTGCGGTCTCTAAAATTCTTTTTCTGAGTAAAATAGAAATTTTTGAAGAATTTTAAATGTATGCACAGATGTATATTGATGCATTTTTTTTTTGTATTTTTATTTTTTTTGTAAAATAAAAACGAAGCACGTGCACACACACACAACAGTTAAAGGAAGGGGTAAAATGAAAGTTTGACCCTCATCATCGTTTTAAAAATCTTTTGTTTTGTTTAAAAGTTTTTAAAACAAAATGTCCCCAGCGGAGTCGCCAACTGAAATTACCCGGGATCCGGCTCGCGCGCGGATGGTGCCCCCGTGCATCTCGCGTTCGTTCGCTGTTCGGGAATGTTCGCCCGGATCCGAGAGGCAGCACAATCGCGCCCCGGCATCTGGCTTATTCCGTCTTAGCGTTTTGCGAGGTTGGAGGTGTCTCGCTGTGTTTTGCTTTGTAGAGTCGCCACGCCGTTTTTATTAAGCCCAAAACATTGAAAAAGGGCATCAGTTTAAAGATAAATTTTAAACTGTTTTTGTGTGATGAGATTTTGAGTTCGGAGGTCAGATGACTCCTCGGGAAGAGAATATTAGAATATTAGAGCTCACCCGAGTAGCCTCGTAAAACGAGTCTTTCGGATACCCCTAATATCCTTTAAAAAGTTGTGTGTGTGTGTGTGTGCTTTTAAAAATGCATGCTGTATCGGATGTCTACATTGTATTGAAATGTATTGAAATAGAATAGGAAGGAAGCCTTACCAATGTTGGTTCGTGTCTGTCTTCCGCAGGGGAATAGTGTTTGAGGTCGGAGTAGCGTTCCGGATTGCTTCGGGGATGCCGGTTGTCTGCGGACAGAGTTTCGGCGTGAGTTGAGGTTGTAGGCTGCGTTCGGGCAGAGGTTCGGCGTGCGTGGGGATCGTCGGGATCACTCGGGCAGAGGTTCGGCGTGCGTTGTGGTGGCAGGAGTCACTCGGGCAGAGTTTCGGCGTGGTTTGGGATCGTCGGTTTGACTCGGAAAGAGCCGGGACACCGTGGAAAGACCAGGCAAGGCCTCGGAGTACCACGAGGGGCCTCAGAGTACCTCGAGAGTGCCTCGGGGCAGCGCGGGAGCGTCTCGGGAGCGCTCGGAGAGGCTTCGGAGCACCTCGAGGGGGCTCGGAAGGCCTCGGAAGGATCCGAAGGGGCCGGGAATGCCTCGAAAGGGCTTAGAAGGGGAGCCAGAAGGCTTAGGGAGGAAGAGAGAAGAGGGAGGTGTGTAAAAATGAGGAGGGGGAGCCCTCTATTTATAGTCTCAGATTTGGTGCAAAGAGGTCCGTACGGACCTCCTTGGTTATCCAGGATTTTGGTTTTCCTCGATTTGAGGGAATATGCAATGATGGTGAATATTCTGGAAATGATGATGTCCCCTTGCAAAGAGGTCCGTACGGACCATCTTGCATGCAAAGAGGTCCGTACGGACCAAGTCTGCATGGAAACCATCATTTCTTCCGGGATTTGAGGGAATATTGTGGACTTTAAGGGGATTTAGTAATTATGGAAACAAAGAGGTCCGTACGGACCTATATTGCTTTTCCAGTTTCCTGAAAATTCCCGAAAGGCCCTTTTGTCCCTTTTTATCCCAGAAAGGCTCCTCCCTTGGTTTGGTTGGGGGTTTGAGAGGGTTTTGAGAGGGTTTTGAGTGAGAGAGGTCTCTGAGACTGCGTGGATGAGTCTGCGGTGTTTCCCGTGTGTTTGAAAGGGAGTGATCCAGATTGGGGTACTTACAGTTACATGTGAGAATTGTGCGTAATGCATGCCGTGTTTGTGACGGACTCTTTTTTTATGCTTTGTTTTCCTTTTGGTATTTTGCATTAAGTACTGTGACTGACGTACCTTTGCTGTGTTTACCTGCAGGATGAGGGGCTTTTGTCTGGGAAAGCCAAAAAGATGAAGTCTCGAGGGTCGCTCGAGGCAGTAGTGGAGTTGTGGCAGCAGTTGCCGGACATCTCTAGGGAGGGCAGGCCGAGCCCTAAGAAGCTAGTCTTCGCTTCCGGCTTGGGCGCGTTCGTGGAGAACATGGCCTGGATTTCTGATACGAGGAAGAACAAGAGTATCTTCCTAGGCTTGTCCGAGTACTGGTGGGATACCACCCACACCTTCCATTTGATCTGGGGCGAGGTGACGGTGACTCCCACCGACTTTGCAGCTATTACTGGGCTTTCCTTCAAAGGAGGGCCAGTGCGGTGGAGGGACAGGATATCTGATGGGGTGCTGGCTGAGCTGTTGGGCTTTGCGCCTTTTCCTCGCAGGGGCCTGGGCATGCTGTACAGTGACGTAGAGATGCGGATTACGGCCAATATCGGGGACTATCGCCGTGGTACCGGCCTGGTGACGGCGGAGCAGCTGGCACGCTCCTTCCTGTGGTTTGCCCTCTCCGAGACTCTGTTCTCGAATCACGCGACTGCGGCTCCTTTTACTCTGCTGGAGAGTCTGATTGATTTGGAGAGGGTTTGCGAGATAGCTTGGGGCGAGGCGGGCCTGGCCGAGCTTTATTTCTCTTTGGACCGGTTTAGCCGAGGCGTGGCCAGTTCTTTGGGCTGCTTTGATTTTGCTTTAGAGGTATGAGTTTATTGCTGTTTTTGATTTAGCAATTTGTCATTTCTCCGTTTTCTTTTGCACTGAGCCTTTTCTGCTTTTGTCGCAGGTGTGGTTCTATGAGATCTTCCGGTGCTTCCCGTGGGATCGAGATGCTGAGGCCATAGCGGCCTATCCTGCTATGTTGGGCTGGGCCCGCCCGTTGAGGAGGAGGATGACGAGTAGGGGGAAGCTCACCATCGCCTACGGGGATGTGCAGGAGCACCTGGGGAGAGATAGCCCGGTGGAGTTTGATCTGTACCCATGGGCTCGGTATGGGGCTGACGAGTTTGAGGGTGTTCCCGTGGTGACGGCGCAGAGGAAGATGCTGCGGGGCCTGACCTGCGATGTCATGTATTTGGGGGAGAGGGTCTTCTGGCAGCATGACTCGGGTATGCTCCCCATGGCCCCGAGGGACCCGCCTTTTGGGATGATGGACTCCCGTGACATGGACGTGTTGGAGTTTGAGAGATATCTTGGCGGCGTGAGTGCCGACGAGTTTGTTTTGTATGGAGAGGAGTATGGGGCCTTCGTTAGGAGGAAGCTGAGGATGCCACAGGTGTTGGCGAGGGAGAGGCAGGATGGCCCGCCAGGTCCCCCAGAGGTTGCGATGCCTGGGCCGGACTTTACATACGTTCGTGGGGATTCGTCGAGGTGGAGGGTGTCGGTACCCGTCCCTGAGCAGGCTCCTGCTGCCTACCGGGTTGACCCGGATATGCCGGTGAGTGCTTACTCTTTTCCATCTTGGCATCTTTTCTGTATTTTTCTCTTTTTTTTTTGTATGCCTGTATCTCTTTAGCTGAGCGTTTCTTTGGCTGTTTGCTTATGCAGGTCCCGGGGAGAGCCTTCGACACGCTGACCCGCCGTTATGTGGCGATGCGGTCCTTTGCGAAGAAGTTGGCGGGGAAGCTGTCTTGCCAGTCTCCGCGGCGTGTGCCGGCGTACGAGCCGATGCCTTCGAGGCATTCTGTGGACGTTCCTCCGCCGAGGGCTGAGCCGGGGCAGCAGTTGGAGGGACCCGTTCGGGGGCGGCATAGCATGGATGCCGGGACGTCCTCGGGAGTCCAGAGGCAGCCGGTCTTTCACCAGTTCTGGCCTTCGCAGGAGGCACCGGGAGAGAGTTCGTCGGGGCCTTCCTTCTCCGATCCTTTTGTCGGGTTTGACCCTTCAAAGTATTTTGAGTACCCACCCTAGGAGGGGGTTCAGTATTCTGATGACGAGGGTGTGGCAGGCGAGTTTGCCAAGGTGCCTGACTTCTCGCTTGATGATGATGATGATGAAGATTCGGATTAGGTCTCATTTGCTTTCCCTCTTTCCATATCTTCTTTTTTTTTTTTAGCAACAGACATTATGGGTACCTGTAATAAAACACTTGTATTTGCCCAGCAAAAGCATTTTATTTTAAGATGTAATGCCATATTTTGTGATTCCCGGGAATTGTCCTAGGAATTGTTGCTATTTTATTATTTGTGCATGCCACGTGAGTTGGGAGTGCGTTTGTGGGTAGCGTATGCTTGCCGGAAATGGATTTGGCCAGAATTTGGGCAGTTTGGAGCAAGGTCCTGCTGGGAATAGTGGTTGTTGTACTATTTGCTGAAAAAGTGGGACCATGGTGCAACAAGGTCCGTACGGACCAACTTGGGATGCAAAAAGGTCCGTACGGATCTCCTTTGCTTATGGGAAGGGATAAGTGTTTTCCGGATGTCTGGACTTTCCCCACTTCCCATTTGCAGTCATTTCGAGCTTTCTTCCCCACTTTCTCTAGGAACCTCCATTTTTGCCATGGATTCTTCGTACGTTCCACGAGTTTTGCCGAGGCTTTTGAAGGAGCGGCAAGCATACTTCCTTGAGCGGCTGAAAATGTGGATGCGACACCGTATGAGGCATCAAAGGCGGGCTTTCGAGGTAAGGTTTCGACTTTGCTCGGTTTGGTCCCTTAAGGAGTTGGTTCCTTATTGGGAATTATTGCGGGCTGCCGCGAAGTTCTGGGATGTTAGGAGGCATGTGTATTGCTTCTCCTACAATGAGATGGTGCCCACCTTTGAGGATTTTCGGGCTTTGATTAGAGGACCGGAGGTAGAGGCCATCTCGCTTCCTTTGATTGGCGGTGCTGCCGTGAGCGTGAAGCTTGCATGCTTTCTTCGGACTTCGTTGGGAGGAGTGCAGGACATGATCCTCGATTCGGGTCATATTGACATTTCTGCACTGCCGGAGCGGTTTATGATTGATGATGAGAGTGATGTCTCGTGGGCTGCATTTGCCTTGTGTGTGATAGCTACGCTTTTCATGGTCAGCTCCCTTGGGGTATGTGACGGTGCTTTGCTGGATGTGGTAGGGCACTGCAGAGCTGGAGAGGATATTGTCCCGTTGGTGCTGGGGGAGACTCTTCATGGTATTGACCGTCTGGCGACTGGGGATCGATTCATGAGAGGGGGAAGCCCCGCTTTGCTCACCTTGTGGCTGCGGGAGAGACTTCAGGCTATGCGTGAGGCTCCGGCGTCGTTCAGTCCGTGGACATTTGCTCAGCGTCCTCTTGTGTTCGATATGGATCAATCCGCCTAAGAGAGATGGATGGCACAGCTTGGTACGCATCAGATCCGTTGGTGGGTTCCGAACTGGGGGATTGAGACTAGGAGAGCCTTTCAGGAAGGGTCCTATGTGGTCAGAGTTCCAGGTTTGTCTTGGTCCTCCTTCTATATTCCGTCGCTTGTTTCCCGGCAGTTTGGGATGAAGCAGGAGCCTTTGTTGGGATGGGATGACCTTGCCACTGCGGAGGTAGCTCCTCTTTGTATGATAGCTCCAGGTGCTCTTTTGTATTTTCTGAGGGTATGGAAGTATTCCGCTTTCCCTCCTGTGGTGCTCCTTAGATGTCGGGAGAGTGTCGTATTGACCACCCAGTACCTGGCTTGGTATGAGCAGCGTGTTGGGCAGTCCCAAGTGGCTTTGGGGAGCAGGCGTGGAGCGATTCTGGGGCCCGATTGCCGTAGTAGCTATTGCCTTAGGAGTGCCGAAGCCTGGTCTGACCCTCAGGATGTTACGGGAGACACTTTGTTTGACTACGAGACCAGAGTTGACCGACTGACGGAGAGAGGTCCTCTTTTGCAGACTCGCAGGGAGGAGATCCGAGCCGAAGCACGGGCGAATGAAGCCCTGCGAGCTGCTGGATTGTTTGACTCTACTGGGAGGACCCCTGATCTCGGACTGAGAGAGACAGAGATGGCTCGCGTGGAGCGAAAGAAGACTCGCCGGGGACGAGGGAAGAAAGGGAAGAATGGCGAGGGGACAAGCGCAGATGGCGCGGAATGACCTCCTAGGTATCCATTCATTGCATTTGTAAACACATTATTTGTTAAATGTATTAAGCTGTCTTTTAGCATGTTGTGAACTTGAGAGTAGACCGTGCTTGAACTCATCAAGGAATGTTATAATCGTTAGTGATTTGTGATTTACTTTTAAAGCTTTGTCGAGACGCAAGATCTATTGTTTGCTTTCTGTTTCTTTTGTGAACCTTGGCGGCGTCCAGCTTTGGACCTTTCTGTTATATTTGCGGACTGAAGCAGCCTGGGCCTTGACGGCAATCCCTTTTGCTTGGGCTTTGTGTTTGGATGGGAGGTTGGATCATCCCTTGACAAGTAGTTTTGACGGTCTTTTCCGTAGCTTCCTTGCCTCTTGTTTGTTGGCGTCAGGCTTTTGACCTCTTTTGTAGCTTCTGCTTGAGCTTCTTTTTTTTTTGAAGCGCGTGAGGGCGAAGACAAGCCCCCGGCTTGGAAGTTGACATGGGTCAGTCGTTTGATGTTGCCGCCGTCGTTTGACTTGGTCAAGGTGATGGTGGGGGCATGCTCTTGGAAAGTGCGTAGCTTGATGGAGGTCTTGGTTGACATTCAAACTTTTGACTTTTTTGTGTGTTTTTAGACCGGACCAATTAAGGTTGCCTACGTTCCCCCGGACTAGAGGGCTCAGGTCTGCGTAGTTCGACACTACATGGAGTGCCAAGAGATGCACAGTTTGTTCTTCTTTAGGCGAAGTATCTGCGAAGTTTGCTTCCGTTGACTGGATTCATGAAGGGATTGTCGTCTAGGTCTGTCAGCTTCATGGCACCTCCGAAGAAGATCTTTTGAACCACGAAAGGGCCGATCCATGTTGGTTCCCATTTTCCCAGTGGGTTGGTTCGAGTGGGAGGCTTTTCTTTGAGTACCAGATCGCCTTCCCTGATGTCTCGGGACTTGACCTTCTTGTCAAAAGCTCTAGCCATTCTGCTTTGGTAGGCTCAGACATTTTCCATGGCCTTTAGTCGTCGCTCGTCTAGCAGAGCCAATTCGTCGTGTCGGCTTCGGAGCCATTCGACTTCGTTGACGTCATTTTCCAGCAGCACTCGGAGTGAGGGAATTTCCAGTTCAAAGGGGAGGACTGCTTCCATCCCGTATGTCAGGGCGAATGGGGTTTCTCCTGTGGCTGTTCTGACTGATGTTCGGTAGCCCCAAAGTGCAAGGTGCATCTTCTTGGGCCAATCGCGTCCTCGGGTGGTCATTTTTCGGATGTTCCTTTCGAGGGTCTTATTTGCTGCTTCTACGACGCCGTTCGTTTGTGGCCGGTAGGGAGAAGACTTGTGGCGTGTGATTTTGAATTCGGCCAGCAGTCTGTCGCATTCTCCTTCGAAGTGGGAGCCGTTGTCTGATATGACCTCGTTCGGGATGCCGTATCGGCAGATGATGTTTTCCTTGAGGAAATGCGCGACTTTCTTGGAGGTGAGCACCTTGTAGGACTTGGCTTCGACCCATTTGGTGAAGTAGTCGATGGCTACCAAGACGAACTCGTGGCCGTTGCTGCCTGGCAGGCCAATTTTCCCAATGACGTCAATTCCCCATGTGGCGAAGGGCCAGGGCGTAGTCATGCAGTAGAGATCGTGAGGAGGTAGGTGATTGATGTTGGAGAACCGTTGACACTTGTCGCAGCTTCGGACAAAGTGGATGCAGTCTGCCTCCATGGAGATCCAGTAGTAGCCCATCCGGAGAATGATTTGCATTAGGGCCCTGGCGTTCATGTGGGGACCGCAAGCCCCATTGTGGACTTCGTTCATGAGCTCGCTTGCTTCTTCCTGGCTGATGCAGCGTAGGAGTGGTCCTTGGTAGCGTTTCTTGTATAGCATGTCTCCAAGGATGACAAAGTGAGATGCGAGGCGTTTTAGGGCCATGATGCTCTTGACTTTGGCTCCTTCCCTGCGTTGACCTTCTTCATTCATGAAGGCGGTTTCCCCGTTTTTGAGGTATTGGAAGATCTGGTTGTACCATGGCTCATTGATGGGCTTGGGCTCTGGTTCAATCTCGCAGCAGTAGGCAGGAATTTCTTTTCGTCCGACCTTGAAGGGCTTGATTGCTTTTCCTTCGGGGATTTCCACAAGTGAAGCCAAAGTGGCTAAGGCGTCTGCAAACCGATTTCGATCTCTTGGCAAGTAGTGGAAGGTGACCTCTTCGAATTGTGTGATGAGGTCCTCCATGCAGGCGTGGTACTTTTGCAGGCCTGGGTCTATTGTTTTCCACTTGTTGGAAACTTGGTTGATGATCAGGGCTGAGTCCCCATAGACCTCAACTTTCTGGATATTTCTTTCGAGTGCGGCCTCTAGTCCGGCGGCGCAAGCTTCGTATTCGGCGGCATTGTTGGTTACCTCGAAATTTAGCTTTATTGCGATTGGGGTGTGCTCATCCTTGGGGTCGACCAAGAGCATAGCGATGCCATTTCCTTTTTTGTTGGTTGCTCCATCAAAGAACAGTTGCCATCGATTTTCGCCTTCAAGTGCGAAGATTCCTTCGTCTGGAAATTGTGGTTCAGGGCCTCGAGCCTCGTCGGTTGGGAAGTCAGCCAGCTGTTCGGCCATTGCCCGTCCCTTGATTGACTTTTGGTTCACGTACTTGATGTCAAATTCCGCTAGGAAGAAAGACCATTTGGCGAGCCTCATTGACAGATATGGTTTGTCGAAGAGTATTTGACTGGGTCCATTTTGGAAACCAAGTGCACCGTGTGCGACTGCATGTAGTGCCGTAATTTTCCGATGACCCATACTAGAGCTGCGCAGGTTTTCTCGAGGGCTGAGTAGTTGAGTTCGCTGCCTTGAAACTTCCGACTGACAAAGTAGATGGCGTTCTCGACTCGTGACTCTTTCTTTTCTTGACAGAGCATGGCTCCGATTGCGGTGTCGATCACAGTTAGGTATAGCAACAGTGGCTTCTCCTCGTGGGGAGGACAGAGAATCGGAGGACTCACAAGGTACACTTTTATTTCTTCAAAGGCATCTTGGCATTCTGAGTTCCATTCGACGTCGGCGTTCTTCTTCATCAGTTTGAAAATTGGCTCGCACATTGAGGTCAACTGATTGACGAAGCGGCTGATATACTGTAGGCGGCCCATGAAGATTTTCACCTCTGTTTTAGTTTGTGGTGGTCTCATTTCGATGATGGCCTTGATATTTTGAGGATCAACCTCGATGCCTCACTCGGTGACCATGTATCCTAAGACTTTGCCTCGGATGACCCCAAATGTGCATTTGGCAGGGTTTAACCTCATCGAGTGTTTCCGGAGGCGGTTGAAGAACTTTCTCAGGTCCATGAGGTGTCCATCTGATCCCTTTGAGTGGATGATCATGTCATCGACGTACACTTCGATCTCTTTGTGGATCATGTCGTGGAAGAGGGCGGTTGCTGCCCGTTGGTAGGTAGCCCCAGCGTTCTTTAGTCCGAACGGCATCACTGTGTAGCAGTAGGTTCCCCAGGGGATTGTGAAGGCTGTTTTATCTTGATCTTCTTCGGCCATCTTGATTTGATTGTAGCCGGCAAACCCGTCCACGAAGGACTTGACCTCAAAATTGGCTGTAGTGTCTACCAACATGTCGATGTTTGGTAGTGGAAAATCTTCCTTGGGACTTACTTTGTTGAGATCTCGGAAGTCCACGCAGCAGCGCACTTTTCCGTTGGCCTTGGTGACCGTGACTATGTTGGATAGCCATGTAGGGTACTCGATCACCCTGATGAAGCCGACGCGGAGCATCTTCTCGATCTCTTATTTGACTTGTAAAGACCATTCTGGCTTGATTCGGCGTAGCTTTTGCTTGATGGGCTTAGCCTCGGGATTCAAGGGGATCCAATGTTCTACAATGTTGGGATCTAATCCGGGCATGTCTCGGTAAGACCAAGCGAACACGTCCACAAATTCTTTGAGCAGTGCAGTCAATGCATCTTGCTCTGTGCCGGTGAAGAAACTTCCGATTTGCGTCTCTTTTGGCTCTTCAGCAGCTCCCAAATTCACTTTGGTTAAAACCTCCTCGGCAGCTTTGGCCCGGTTTTTCTTTCGTTTGACAACATGCTTAAAGATGTGCTTAATGTATTGTTCATTTAATGTGTCTGCTTCTTTATCAAGTGAATCGTTATTAACTGTTTGTGTGTTAGTTAATTTATCAGTTGTTAAAGATGCAATGAGAGGATACTCGGAAAGATCGAAGCATTCATTAAGAGCATACGGGAATACATTATTGGCGTTAAGTTCGTAATCTTCTCGCGTGAGGCCATTAGATGACTCGGGAGACTCGAATTCAAAGATAATGGACTCAGGATGGGTTTTGACACTGGACTCTAGGACTCGAGGGGTCAGACCAAGTTGTTCGATCATGTCCTTTTTGCTGGCGGTGGGTCCGGAGAAGGTGGCCCAGTTATTGAGTGGCAATGAGCTTGATAGGAGGCGGGGTTTGAAAGGCTTTGTGTCGCCGTTCCCGATCATGGCTATCATAGAGTTATCAGAAACAAAATCGATTAGGTCCGGCACCTCGATTTCTTCATTGAAGAGCAGGTGGAGCAGTGGCTCGTTCCAAGCATCGTCTGCGGAGTCTTCCGTTCTTGTCTTGGGCATTGCTAGCTCGAATGCAGACTCGTCCCGCTTGTTGGGGGCAGGGGTGTTGACAGAGAGTTTTTCAAGTTCCTCTGCCAAAGAGGGGGTTTTCCCAAACCAGAATTCATTATGAATAGTGGTGGTCGTGGGTTCCGACAGAGGTGGTGCGTCGAGAAATGCACTTCTGACGGGATTTGCCTTGAGGCCTCTGAATCTTGCAAGGTTCTGCTGGAGCTCGTCCATGGTTGTCGGCCAACTTTGTTTGGCGTTGATCAACTCTGTTCCCTTTCCTGTGTCTTCATTCAAGTTGTCATCTTTCTTTGTGAAGTACTTGGTCATGTCGAAGCTGTAAGGGCGAAGGTCGGAGATTGCGTGCAAGCCTCTTTTGCTATTGGCGGAGCGTTTCCGCGCAGCTCGTTTGTCTTCCGCAGCGTCTTCGGGAGTAGGAATGTATCCCAGGCCATGGAGGGTATTCTGTTCCTTGATATTGATGATTTGTTGGGTACCCTGATGGCGTTTTCCCAAACCAAGCCCCGAGATGTAGTTCATGCGCTTCATCATTTTCATCGGGGGAGGGATCTGGTCCCAGATCAAAGGCAGGTCTATATGGCACACCTGGACCTTCGGGCTTTCGATTGTGAATCCTGTCAGCATCATGCCGTCATTGTCGTGTTTGATCTCCAGGATCGGGACGCCGTTTGTGTCGGTCCCTTCCGTGACTATGCTATCACCATAGATGATGGTAAGGTCCGTTCCTTGGACGAACTTTACGCACTGATGGAGGGTGGATGCCACCCCATTGATCTGGTGTAGCCAAGGGCGTCCCAAAATGGCAGTGAATGTGATCGGGATGTCGATGACTTGGAAGTCGGTCGGGACCATCTGCTTTCCGAACCACAGGTTCAAGGTGGCTATTCCCAAGACTGGGCGAGACGTTGAGTCGTATGCCTTGATTGCCTGAGTTGAGGTTTCAGATCAGTTGTTTTGATCCCTAGCAAATCCATCATTTTGGATGGAAGGACGTTCATGGATGATCCACCATCTACCAAGACCCGAGGGAGACGGCGCTCGTCAAGTTGAACTGTTATGTAGAGAGGCTCATTGTGGTCAGCCCCAAATTTTGGGAGGTCGAGCTCCGTGAAGGTGATGATGTTGCTGTAATGAACATTGCCGATCATCTGAACCGCTTCGTCAGGTGTCACGGTGATGGGAACCATGGTCTGGGCCAGACTTTCTTCCAGCTTGAGTTTGTGCGGGTAAGATGAAGTGAGTAAGGACCAGAGTGAGATGTTAGCCTGAGTACGCTTGAGCTGAGTTAAGATAGGATCTTCAGCCTTCGGTTCAAGGGTTTTGGCTTCTTTGGCGTAGGGCCCCTTTTCGCCCGTGGCTCGTGTATGGCTGGCCTTTTGTCTGCCCGTGGAGGATTCGTCGGTATTTGACCGGAACGTGTTAGAACGTTCACCTCTGGCTTTGCTGCTTTGCTCGTCTCTCCTATTTTTGTAATGAGAGGGACTTGGTTGGCGAAGGGCCATACTGCGCATTTCAGTTTGTTTACCGTCATTGCTTTTGTTGAAGCGTCAACAGTGGCTTTGAGATCTTCCCAAGACAGGGGTTGAGGTATCTAGACCCTCGGGCCGTTGGTGGAGGTGCGGAGCTCGTCCTGGCCTAATCATGGCGCGAGACGTTGCCGTGGCCTTGTGCGAGCTAGGCCGAGGAGATTTGCTGGAGTAGATGACGTAGTAGTCAAACTTTCCTGATGGTTCTCCGAGGGTTCCGACTGTGGGGTCGCCGGATTCATATCTCTTCTTCAGTTTTTGTTGAGAAGAGGGTTTCTTCTTTCTTCGAGAGCGACCCTCGTTCATTTCATCTTGGAATTCCATTTCCAGACAAGCACTGCAATCGCAGACGTCCCACCAGATGTGTTCGTTGTTCGGCGGTGGTATCGGGACCTCAAGAGGTTGAATGGGCATGTTTTCCCCCGGGGGGGGGGCTTGTGGCTTTAGGTCATAACTGCATGGTTTGTACAAGGGCAACAGGTTGACTTCTGGGAGACAATGAGAGACGTTAGAAGCTGCAGGAGCAGTCATGACTTTGGAAGCCCCAGGTAGTTGGGTGGCTAATGTCCCGAAGTGGTGCATGGCGCCTTCGATCCAGCTTATTGTTCACCTTGGCGTTTCTCAATAGCCATGAGGACCTGCCAAACTTCTTCCAATGTTGGGAAATTTCTCGGGGGTAAGGTCCCGTTTTCCTCGCTGTTATCCACTGACTTGGCCATGGGGAGCTGAAAGACCGCCCCTGGAATCGCGCATCGGGAAAGGATGTTGGACCTTGCGGCTTTGACACTGGGAGAGTAGTTCCTGGGTATTGTCGATCACTCTCGGTTCGCTGGAGGGGGTGACGGGCAAGGTTTAGACACGGGAAGGCCTTTCGGGATAAAAGGGGGAAAGCTCACGTGGCATGCGATTTCCGCTCTTTTTATTTATTTATTTTTTTGTTGTTTTAATTTACTTAAAACGCGTTTTCTCAGAATCCTAGGTAGGTTGGAAAAGATTGCTCTTCTTTTTCACAACTATGCTAGATCCTGGGTCAGTGGAGACCATCAGTACGGCTATAAGCCCCTCATTTTGCACCTGTATTTCGACATCCCGGGGTGGACGGCCCGGGCGAGGGTCCTATAGGGCAAGCGGTTTCCACCGGCCTAAAAGAAAAATTGAACCTAAGGACCGAGCCTGTCATGTTCGTTTTAATGCGTTAGCCATGTGAATAGTGAACCGAGCCGGCCATTGAGTCAAGATCAGGTCAAGAGTTCGGCATGACCTCTTTTTACCTTGCTTGCGCAGGCGTTGGCTGGGTCATATCGTCATGGCTGACGTATTAAAGGCTTGATGACATGGTGTCATGTGGGCATGGATGTATATCCGGGACGGAACATCGTCTGGGTGTAGCCGGAAAACCAAGATCAGGTCAAGATTTTAGCATGACCTTTTCATCGCTTTGCTTGCGCAAGGGATCTTGAGTTCCGAGCTTCGACTCGAAAAATGGCCTAAGCATGGGATATGTATCCAAGCTTGTATGACACCTGACCGGGTAAAACCAACCGAGTCCGGATCGGAGTGTGACTCAAGACTCAAACGTGCAGGGTTGACGCTTGGCTAGGATGGGATGTTTGGAATGATCCCGTGCGCGCCCAAGAGGCCTAGGAAGACCAAACGGACTGCAACTGAGCCCACTCCGGGTTAAGGGTTGTAGTGTGCGGTGTATCCGAGGCGGCGAAGTGCGCGTAGCGTGCGGTGTAACCGAGGCGGCGGTGTGAGTAGCGTGTGCGGTGTAACCGAGGCAGCAGTGTGAGTAGTGTGCGGTCTCTAAAATTCTTTTTCTGAGTAAAACAGAAGTTTTTCGAAGAAATTTAAATGTATGCACAGATGTATATTGATGCATTTTTTTTGTATTTTTATTTTTTGTAAAATAAAAAGTAAAGCACATGCACACACACAACAATTAAAGAAAGGGGTAAAATGAAAGTTTGAACCTCATTATCGTTTTAAAAAAAATCTTTTTCTTTGTTTAAAAGTTTTTTTTTAAAAACAAAAGATCCCCAGCGGAGTCGCCAACTGAAATTACCCGGATCCGGCTCGCGCGCGGAGCTCCGGCATCTCGCGTTTGTCGCCGTTGGAAATTACCCGGATCCGAGAGGCAGCGCAATCGCGCCCCGGCATCTGGTATTTCCGCTTTGCGGCGTTTTTTGGTGGAGGTGTCTCGCTGTGTTTTTGCTTGTATAGTCGCCACGCCGTTTTTATTAAGCCCAAAACATTGAAAAAGGGCATCAGTTTAAAAATAAACTGTTTTTGTGTGATGAGGTTTTTGAGTTCGGAGGTCAGATGACTCCTCGGGAAGAGAATATTAGAATCTTAGAGCTCACCCGAGTCGCCTCGTAAAAACGAGTCTTTCGAATACCCCTAATATTATTTAACTGTTGTGTGTGTGTGTGTATGTGATTTTTTTTAAAAATGCATGTTGTATCGGATGTCTATATTGTACACTGCTTTATTGAAATGTATTGAAATAGTGTAGGAAGGAATCCTTACCAATGTTGGTTCGTGTCTGTCTTCCGCTGGGGAATAGTGTTTGAGGATGGAATAGTGTTCCGGTACGGACCGGGATTGCTTCGGGAGGAGCCGGTTGTCTGCGGACAGAGTTTCGGCGTCCGTCGGGATTGTAGGTTGCGTTCGGGCAGAGGTTCGGCGTGCATTGGGATCGCAGGGATCACTCGGGCAGAGGTTTGGCGTGCGTTGGGATCGCAGGGATCACTCGGGCAGAGGTTCGACGTGCGTTGGGATCGCAGGGATCACTCGGGCAGAGGTTCGGCGTGCGTTCAAGTTGCCGGTTTGACTCGGAAAGAGTCGGGACGCCTTGGGAAAGACCAGGCAAGGCCTCGGAGTACCACGAGGGGCCTCAGAGTACCTCGAGAGTGCCTCGGGGCAGTGCGGGAGCGTCGCGGGAGCGCGCGGAGAGGCTTCGGAGCACCACAAGGGAGCTCGAAAGGCCTCGGAAGGATTCAAAAGGGGCCGGGATTGCCCCGAAGGGTCTTAGAGGGTGCCGAAGGCCTGGGGAGAGGAGAGATGAGGGAGATGTGTGAAATGAGGGAGGGGGAGCCCTCTATTTATAGTGTAGGAAAATCTGCAATAAGGTCCGACGGACCTCATAGGTAATCCAAATTTTTAGTTTTTCTCGATTTGAGGGAATATGTGAACTTTAAGAGGATTCTGAAATGATGGTGTCTGGTAACAAGAAGGTCCATACGGACCAATCCTGCATGCAATAAGGTCCGTACGGACCTACCATGCATTTCAGTAATGATGCACTCCGGGATTTGAGGGAATATATTGGACTTTAAGGGGATTCAGTAATCATTGAAGCAAAGAGGTCCGTACGGACCACATGTGCTTTTCCAATTTCTGAAAAATTCCTAAAAGGTCCTTCTGTCCCTTTTTGTCCTAGAAAGGTCACTCCCTTGGTTTGATTGGGGGTTTTTGAGGGTTTTGGGTGTCTAGGGTCTTCGAGACTGCGTTTGTGAGTCTGCGGTGTTTCCCATGTGCTCGAAAGAGGGTGATCCAGATTGGGGTACTTACACATACAACCCGACATTCCTAATTAAGAAATTAATTAGGGTTTGTTTGTTTATTGATTTGATTGATAATACTCAATTGGCAAGACCGATCTTTGGATTGGGTGGAATGGGTGCTCCTCGACCTTCCCATTCCATAACTTAACCCCCGAACCCTCAAATCTCTTTTAAATCAAAAAGGTTTTTTTTTATTGTTTTTCTAAATAAATAATAAGTGGCGACTCTGTATTCATCAAAATATCAACGCTACAGTTTTGGCGACTTTGCTGGAGATGATTAATTAAGAGGGTTAGACTTGCGTTACAATTGAATATTATCAATATTTTTAATTTCCTGCAAAAAGAAGAAAATTTTGATTTTTCTGGATTTTTCGAAATTTTTCTGTACTGTTTTCGTCAAAAAAATAATTTACTGTCCGAATGCTTGTCCAGCGCGGGACAACCTTGTCTCGCGCAAAACTATTAACCCATTTTCTATGTTGGTGGCGGCGGCAATTGAAAAGAAAACAAGGTTTAGGTCAGTTGACCTATAACACGTTGACGGCAAAGAAAAGAAAAGAATCCCGTTGACTTTTAAAGGTTTCTTTAAAAGTTTGACCAAAATTCAAAAAAAAAAAAAAACTTACAGAAAAGTTTTAAAAATTCAGAAAAGTCAAAATACATTATTATTTCTAGTTTGCTTGTGCTAACTTTATTTTGTAGGGTAGAGTAATTATTAATTACTTGAACTATATACTTGCGTGAAATTGGATTATTTTAATTTTTATCGGTCATTGGTTGACTCAGGCTTTGAAATTAATTAATTTAATTCTTTCTCTCTCTCTCTCTCCTTTATGTGGAACTATGACGGTCTGAGTCTTCCGAATTTAGGAGAAACGTAGGCAACCGCTTGTTGCGGCCATTGCTTGTTTTTCCTTTAGTTTTCAAAAAAAAAACTTTCTATTTTCTCTATCACCTAGATTGACTCTCACACACGCGCACTCATATTATAATTGTCATTGCACTACATATCCTTGATAAACCCGGGACTCACACTAAGGACGGATAACGGTAAACACCTAGTCACCGGTCTCTCCGAAGTTGGATCATCCCACTCCGCGTATTCAATCCACCTAGATTGTCATATCGCGGGGAGCATAGCCTTCCAGCCCTGCATCGCCACATATCATGTATATTGACTTTTTAAGACACTCCGTGATCGGTCGGTTTGATCTTGGAGTCCTTGTAATCCCTTGTCAAGATCTTGTTTTGTGCAATAAACCATGGAAAAGAAATCAATAAATTGTCGCTTCGGAAACGTTCCTTCAGAAACGTCCCTATGGTTGTCCCTTCGGATTTGCTCCTAAAGAGAAAAATTTCTCACCAAAATTATTGCACAAAACTTGATATTAATTGGGATGAGTTCGACCCCTCGGTCCTTATGTTTGATTTTTGAATGCTAGAAACCCCCAAAACGGATTTTCCGTCCGACCAAAATTAGGATTAAAATCAGAAAATTGTGACTTCCCGTGGTATTGTCTCGCGCGAGACTGTTTGTCCCGTGCGAGACAAGTGTTCGATCTTTTCGTGTTTTGGCCAAAAACTTCAAACCTTCAAAGCCTTCATATACCCTATTCAGCCGACTTGTTGGGACTCGATCATGGTTTAACACGGTTGCTACACGTCTAGGTCCATTGCCAAAGCTCGACACGATGTCTGCTTCTCCTTCTACCACCGAGGCTGAAATCAAGGAAGATAAGGCCGAACTCATCGAAGCCATGCTTAGGTTGGATGACCAAAGTAAGAAAATTGATGAGCAAAATGCCCAAATGGCCGCCCTCATGCAAGAGTTCCATGACATGAAAGTCAAGAAAGGAAGAAAACAAAAGCATAAAGAGGAATCCTCCTCCGATGAAGAGGAATCCTACACCAAAAAGAATAAGAAACCCAAGGAGACAAGCAAGAAAAAGGAAGAATTCGATTCCTCCTCTTCCTCTTCCTCATCCTCCTCCGATGATGAGGAATATTTCTCCAAGAGTACTAAGACCAAGAAGGAAGGTAGTGATGAAACTACTAAGAACTACCTTGAGAAGAAACTTGCAACCCTTGACACCTCAAAAGGATCATTCGTCCCATTTGATCCCGATGCTCTTCAACAATCCATCACCAAGTTTCCTCGCAAGTACAAGACACCCGATATTGCCAAGTTCAATGGCACTACTTCTCCTCGAGCTCATGTTGAAACCTACACTTGGGCTATGCTTCCAATGGGCGTTGATAACACAATCTTGGCCCAATGCTTTCCTCAGACTTTAGATGGTGCTGCAAGGGATTGGTACATGTCTCTTCCTATGACTAAAAGGCTTGACTGGTCATCTGCATGCTTAGTCTTCCAAAGACAGTTTGAAGACAACTCCACTTATAGCCCTACTAAGAGGGATCTTGAACAAACCAAGCAACATGCAAATGAGTCTTTTGCTGAATTTGCTAGAAGATGGAGACTCAAACTCACTGAAATTGTCGAAAGACCTACTCTCAAAGAGCAAATCCACATCTTCCTCCAATGTCTCCGTGATGAATTTCAAGAGAAGCTCGCCAGTAATTACTTTTCTAGTTTCAATGAACTTCATGAGTCCGGAATTAGGATTGATGACTTCCTGAAAAGCAGAAAGAAGGAAAGCACTTCCCGCTTCAACAAACCTACCACAAGTAAGGATGCTTCAATCAACGCTATTGCATTCAACCGCTCCAACACCGGCAAGTATTCTGTTGTTCCTCCTCCTGAAAAGAAAAGGAGGCACTACAACAAAATTGAAGGAATCACTCAAGAAGAACTCCTCGATGTTCTTGTCAATAATGAAAAGATCAAACCAAGGGAAGGTGGTCCTCTGAAGGATATGGGTCCTAATCATGCTCATCACTTATTCTGCAAGTACCACAACTTCACCGGTCATGACACCAACACTTGTCACCACTTGAAGGACATCATCCAAGACCTCTTTGACATTGGAGAGTTAGAACGTCCCAACATCATCACCAATCCTCTCCCTCATAATCCATGAAGAAGATGAAGCTCCGAGAAGAAATCTGCACCTAACACCTTGGGGCTACAACTATCCTCTCCCTCTCTCCTTTGATAGAAGTGGATTAGGTTTTAAATTTCCAAATATGAACTCGAAGAGTCGTTCTGTCTTTCTAGTACTTCTCACCTCCTATAGTTTGTGTCATCTAAACTATCGAGTCTGTTTTAATTTCTCCATTAATCAAAGTCATTTTCTAAACACTTTCCCTAAGATTGTTCTATCTCATGAGTATCATTTAATTCATGCAAAATAATGGACCCTCCATTCCCTAAATCATCGCAAAAATAATAGAAAATTCTAAACGAATTTAAGAAGCAAGTTATCCTTAGGAGGCTTAAGGGCTAAACATTACCCCTACTGAAAGTTAAAGGTCAACAAGCGAAGAAAGCCAAAGGTGTTGCTGTCAACCTTCATTCCCAGAAGAGTGGGGCTACTCAATTCAAAGCTTTGAGAGTACAAAAAAAAAAAGAAGAAGAAGAAGAAGAAAACACTCTCAAGCTTTCATCACCCCCACAACAAAGATGAAACTCCAAATGCCTGAAGGACTCTCCCACAAAGAAGAGGAGTCAAGTGATACCAACAAAATAAATGAAGATTACTCAACATCCTCTTACAACCAGTGAAGAAGACTTTCAGTATCAAGGAAAATGTTTACCCTTAAGTCATACTAATGATTGGCTTTCTTCTCAAACTTATTTAAAAAAATTTAGATGATGCACGGTTCATTAAAAGGTAGAACAACTTTTCTAGATCTTTGAGCCAAGTAGTGTTTCTTGTTGAGTCTAGGAGCTTCCTCTTAGCCATTCTCATACACACTCTTGAAATCCAAGCATCAAAATTGGGGCTTCCTAACCTTTCCTCCCCCAATCACTCTCTACTTCAACTCTTCAAAATAATCAAGTATGCATTAGGGGCTTTCCTCTTTGATTCTCACTCTTATCATTAGAGAATTGTTGGTCCCAAAGGTGGCAACAAGGGTGAAAATACAGCTAGAGGGGGGGGGGGGTGAATAGCTGTTACAAATTTTTCGCCCTCTAATAAAAATTAAACCTCTTGCTTACAAAACCTCTTGCAGTGAATAAGCGCAAGTGAAGATGTAAAATGCACGAGCGGAATATTTAGAGTTACAAAGCGGTTTTGATAGAGGAGGTTTGTAAAGCGGTTTTAATAAAGTAGTTGGTACGTGCGGTTTACAAACAAGTGAGGTTTTGACACTGTTAACTCCAAACACTATTTCACAATAATGGATATCTAAATAAAGATCAAACAGAGACAAAGATAAATAATTAGTAAGCACAAGAAATATAAATGCAGAATGTAAGAACACGCTATTTGGAGTGGTTCAATCGATAAACGATCTACGTCCACTACCAAGATGGTTAGTCTTGGATTTCTAAGAGAGATTTTATATTAAGTATTGTGAGATTACAAAGTACAATAAAATCTTTGCTATGAAGAACAAATCCAAAACTATAACCGGTGTATCTCAAGTGTTTAATCTATGTGATTAGAACAAATGAGGTGTGTGTGTGAGAACAAGATCAAGGCTCTTTAAATGCGTGAGATGTAGAGCTCAATGATTCTTGAATGTGTTAAGGCTTGATTTACGGGGGGAATATTTCTTGAAGTATGAAGATGAAGATTCAAAGGGTGATGAATTTACGGGCGAGCTTCAACTTTTCATGAGCACAGCAATTTCTCAATTTTTCAAGCTAACTTCAAATGGAGAAGATTGGGGGTATTTATACCCAAGCATCCAAAATGTAGCCGTTGGACACAATTGTTGAAGAGACGGTACTTGATGCTTTCTTATTGGTCCACGGCAACCACTTTTGTCCTTTGGTTCGGTAGTTGCGAGATAAAAGGCGATAATGCTCAGTGCAAGCATTGAGGTTTGGACACTGTCACCTTTTCAAGATCCTTGCGGATCTTCTCGACAATGAATCACGTGACAAGATAAGGTGGTTGACATTGGATATTGCTGATGAGGATTATAATGACAAAAGGTAGTTCACTTCAAGTCTCAATCATTGGGGCGGTTCTGGAGTATAGGCGGTTTGTCAAGTGCGGTTGGTAACTCCAGTGAGTTTGCAAAGTGCGGTTGAAGATGAGCTGCAATGGAGCGGTTCATCATAGGGCGGTCGCACTGGAGTAGTTCAAGGGTAGTTTCAAATAAAGTATTTCACCAGGCAAATGCTAAGGGCGGTTTTGCCAGGGCGGTTGAATGGGTGGTTTGAAACTTAGACGCAACTCTCAATTCCAATGAGTCTTGTGCCGAGTCTTCAAGCCTAGATTTAACCTAATCTATAAAATGGACTTAACTAAAAATTGAAGTCTAAGCTTCATTACATAGGGTCCTAAAGTCCTTAAAATAGACAGGAGGTTATGGTATCAATCAAATCTAATACAAAAATAGGAGGGTTAAAACATGCATACCCAACAATCTCCCCTATTTGATTGATGCCATTACCTACTATAACTAAAGCAAACATTGTACTTGATAAAAACATGTCATAAGAATAAACATGGTAAGTCATGTCCCAAGTCAATGCACACACTTAGCTTAAGCTATAGATTTCTATACCTTTGAAGGATTGAAAAACTTACAATTTGAAAAGTATAGAAATGCATTGATGCACTTAAGAAATTGTGAGTTTAAGTTCAAAGTGCAGTTTAAACTGAATGTTTAAACTTCAATTCAAAAAATATGATTTTAAGTTGAAAAATATTTGAATGAGGTTTAAAACCATAAGAGGTTTCATTGTTCTACAAACAAGCAGTTTGATATGAACAAGGTTTTGGAACCATGATGCAATTTCCATTAATTCCTCAAGTGGTTACAAAACGGGAATGAAAGAAAATTACGGGGTTACAAAAAAGTAAGTTGGACAAAAGAAAATACAATGAGAGTGCGGTCCAACAACAAAGTTTACAAAAAATACGAGCAATAGCGGTTTAAGGTTGATGCGGTTCTTGACCTTGCTTTGCTGCTGCTGCGGTTGGTTGATCTCGGGGTTCTGGCAAGATTTGATGCGAGAGGTTTCAGACTTCAGGGATTTTCTAATTCTTCTCACCTCATCTGCGGTCCTTCCTTGAGCAGTCACCAATCTCTCTAAGATGTTTGCTTGAGAATCAATCTTGAGATTGGCATCAGAGACTGCTTTGGAGTTATCAGATACTTGAGCAGTTAGCTCATTAATTAAGGTATGAAAGGAGGAGTTCAAAGAATTGTACAAAGTGTGAACCTCCCCCTGACTGCTTTGCTTGATGCAGTAGAGATAGCTTCAGTCATTGGATCAAGATTCACAGTCACTTGGATGGAGGATTTTAGCTCATTGACTGTGGCTTCAAGTTTGGTGGTGAATCCTAACTTGATATTTTCAAGGCGGTCATTGAATTCATCCTTGACTTCATTCAACTTGGCCATCAAGGCATCATCAAGGGAGTTTGTTTTGATCTCCAGCTGCTCTTTAACATTATCAATTTCCAGGAGGACATTTGTTTCAACCGCATTGAGCGGTTTGAAAGTCTTGAGAAGTAGGCGGTTGGGAATTGACGGTTTAAGGAATTCAGCTTGGAGGGAATCAAAGGCGGTTTTGGTGGAGGTTGCAAGCTGGGAAATCATTTCCTTGAGATCAGAATCTCCAAATGATTGAATTTGAATGACACCTTCAGATAACTCTTTCTTGAATCCTTCAAAGCAAGAATCAGCTGAGGATTTGACAATTTTTGCTAAGTCCTTCTCCCCCTTAATGGCATCAAGCCTCTGAGCAAAACTCTTGAGGAATTCTTATGATCATCCATTTGAAGGGTTTGAGAGGCAATCGAGATGGGATTGAGATTCGGCAAGCTTACGAAGGAGCGGTTGGAAGCTTCAAGGGAGGCATTGGATGCGGTCAGTTTAATTATGTGGCCTTGGTTAATGAGAAGTTGGGATTGAATAAGGTTAAGAGTGGAAAGGATTTGGGAGTAGTCAATGGGTGGAGGAGCGGTTGAAGATGATGGAATATAAGTGAAGGCAGGAGGCGGTTCAGAATAGGTAGGAGGAGCGGTTTGAGGTATTTGTGACAATAGGGTTTGGAAAATGCGTGAGGCAGGAACTGTATAAGGGGATGAGGTTTGAGTTGAGATGGGTAGAGTTGGTGGTAAGGTAGATGGGGCGGTTGGTATGGGTGCGGTTGGAAGTGGGGTAGTTGGAATAGAGGTAGTTGGAATTGGCGCGGTTGAGATTGGGGTGGTTGGGATTGGGGTAGTTGATATTGGAGTGGATTGAGTGTGAGCGGTTGATGTAGGGGCGGTTTGGATAGGAATAGAAGTAGTAGGAGGATTTGAGGTGATTGGGTTGGAATGAGTTGAATGGGATTTTTGTGGGGAAGAGATAGGTGATTTAGAAGGGGATTTATGGGTGCGGTTTGATATATGAGGGGATGAATGGTGTGAGGGTGAATTTTGTGGTGAAGGAGTTGGAGTTCTAAGTCTAGAGGTTGAATGGGCTGGGCCTGCTGATGGCTTGGATGTCCATTCAGTGAAGGCTTTGGGATTTGAGGTGGCTTGATTTTGAGGGGTTTGAAATTCAGAAGGGGATGATGAATTTGAATTGGATTGGGAGGAGGATTTATCAAAGTAGGAGGAGGTTTCACCAGGTATCTTGATGTTGGATTTGGCAATGGTGTGAAGGTAGTGTTTCTTTGGAGGGGTTGATTTCTTGGCCATTTGTTTGAACCTCCTCTTCTTGGGATTCTCCCCCTGAGTGGTTGCAGTTTTAGGAGGTGGAGAGGGAGAGAGCGGTTTGGGAGAAAGAGATTTGGAAAGAGAAATGTTTTGGTTAATGAATGGCGAAGAGATTTGAGGTTGGATAGGTGAGGTAGGAGGAGTTGGAGCAGGAGATTTGGTTGGAGAGGGAGGCGGTTGGGTTTGAGGAAGAGGTTGCGGTTGGGGTTGCGGTTCAGCTTGCGGTTGAGAAGTAGCAAGCGGTTCAGAAGTAGATGGCTTACCCTTGGCAACTTTCTTCAATGCTGCCCTTTTTTCCAACTTGTCAATTTTTGCTTTATAAAAAGCAACCTTATCCTCTTCAGAGAGATTGGCGTAGCTTGATCTTCTGATTTTGCCTTCTTGATAAGAGGGGCTATTCCAGCATCCTCTTCTTCTTCCTCATCATCTGGTTCATCTCTCAGAGTCATCTTCTCCTTAGCTTTAGCACTTGGACCAGCACCTGCGGTTTGAACACGCGGTTGAGAAGGTGCGGTCCTTGGCTTCTTGAATTGTGGCTCAAGGACAATGTTCTTCTTTCTTGAGACTTTCTTAATGGCTTTTCCAAGAGCAGTAACCGCGGTTGCAGGAGACATCTCAACATAGAATTCCTTGGGGTTTAGAGTATCAGCATCATACAGGAATTTGTACTGGGCATCTCCAAATGAGTATCTGAAGTTGTGACAAACCCTGGTTCCAAGGGAGTCTCCCTCACCCATTGGCACTGAAAGATCAGGAGTTGAGAGTCTGAGATCCTCCAAGTGTTGATAGCTAGTAAACAACGCGGTTAGGAGCCTGCAGAAAGGTCTCCATCTCTGATGCTCATTCTTGATCTTCGATTGGTAGGTATCAATAGAGCTAGCCATTTCTTTCATCAGGATCTTGGGCCAATTTAACTTTATCCCATTGTAAATGGCACAGCAGTAAATCCATTGCTGAGAAGTGAAGTTGTTGTGGTTACCAGTTTTACCACACACAGACAACCCTACCAAATAGCCCAAGTGGCTCATCAATTCACCAAACTCTCTTCTTGCTTTCTTCTTGTAATAACCAGATAGAGAGGTCAGATTGACAGTTGACTGAGCGGTTGCATCCAATACTTCCTGATCAACCTCCATGGGGCACCCTGACACATGAAATCCATAAGTACTTCTAATATCCAGATGATCAATAGATATATCGAAGCCTTCAACACTGCCAACCAGGCATTTGATCTTGGTGCCATCTGATAATTCTCTGTCTCCTAGAACAGCTGAGGAGTAAAATTGATCCACAAAGGAAGGAATGATATAAGATTGGCCTTTGTTGAAGAGAGGGAGGATTCCAGAGGTAGTGAGTCTTCTGATCATCTCTCTACCAAGAGCATCTCCTTGGAGCTCAGGCTCATTAATCTCATAGCCTGGAAGAAAAAATTTAGGATCCTACAAAATGAAACAAAGGTTTTAGATCCATAAAGTGATTCACAATACACAGGCGGTTTGGGCATCCATGCGGTTGGCAATTGATGCGGTTGAAAATGTTGAGAACTCCAAACCTCAAGCAAATTGTGAACACAACAAAACACTTAGAAAATATGTAAAAGATTATACTAGTACGTGGCATTGTAATCCAAGTTTATCCCACACTGCAAGCGGTGCTTAGAGAGGAAGGTTATGGTGTCCAGCCTATATACTAAGTAATATCTCAAACACACTTGGCATGCGGTTGCAAAAGAATAAAATAGCTAACAGGCATGCGGTTCAAAATATTATGCGGTTCATGAAGAGCATGCGGTTCATAGAGACCCTGCGGTTCCAAATTGAACGCGGTTTTGGAAAGGTCATGCGGTTTCAAAAGAAAATAAAAATGCATGCGGTTCTTAATTGGGAATGCGGTTGTAAATGGCATGCGGTTGATGTTTCAAAAACCAAATTTATTGAAAATTTTATAAGTATGAGAAACAGATTTTGAAAATCAAGGGAACCAAAACATGTGACAATTTTAACAAGGCATATGAACAGTCATGTTGAAGACAATGATGAACACGAAGAACACTTAGAACACTAAGAACAGAGATTCAACAAAGGTTCACCAAAATCAACAAATAACATGTCAAAATGATCACATTGAGCAGTAGAGTAACAATATAACATTAAAAATTCATACTTTGCTCAGAATCACCATGAAAAAGCAAGAACACTCAAATGGGTTTTCGAATGACATAAACTTAAAATCCAAAATCAGTGTTCAAATCATTGATTGATCGTAAAATAAATTACATATAAAGAATCTAACAGTTAATCCGAGCAAAACCCAACTGAAATCATACAAAATGATTAACATATGACACAGTTATGAAGAAAATTCATTCAAGGGTTTCGAAGCTTTTGAAGGTCTGATAATGGCGGATTCATGAATGATTTGCAGAAATAAAGAGAGAAGTAGTTAAGGAACACATACCATATCAGTGAATGGAGCTTTAGGTGCCATTGAAGATTCAAGATTTAAAGATTAAGTTTTGAAGATTTTTAGAGAGAGAGAGAAGATGAAGTTTGGTAGGAAAGTACACGGTGCAGAGAGTGAAAAGGTGAAATTGTAAGGGTTGGTAGTTATTTATAGGAACATTCTCAAGCAAAGGACAGTTGAAAAGACATTTTGATTTTCCCATAAAAGAAATCATTTCTCTGTTTGCACCCTTTCATCTTCTTCTCTTTTGCCAATGACGGCTGACAAGAGAGCTTTAAATGCTAATGTTCCCTTTGCATTAAATGCATTTAAATTTTGAAATAACGTGGGAAAACATTTGCAAAAATGCCCTTATGTCAAAATGTGGACTGAAATGAAAATAAAGGAACTTACCTTGGGTCCACGTGGCAGTGCGGTTGAAAAGGGTTTTAAACCGCATAGCTTAAAAAAATTAAAACTTGATTTTGAAAATACCATATGTTGAAGGCGGTTTAAGATGAGGCGGTCACAAGCAGCATGCGGTTGACCACTCATGCGGTTTGAATGAACGCGGTTCAACAATGGTGCGGTTTGAAATTTTCAATAAGAAATACAACCTAAACTCAACACACAAGTTAGTCAATAAAAGGAATGGACTTATTTAAGTTCAAGCATACCCATTTCTCCTCTGAGGAAGGAAAACCTCTTGGAGTCAAGAGCCTTGGTGAGGATGTCAGCAATCTGATTATCTGTCCCCACATACTCTAAATGGATATTCCTCTTCTCCACATGGTCTTTGAGGAAATGATATTTGATATCAATATGCTTGGTCTTGGAATGCATGACAGGGTTGTTGGAGACTGAAATTGTTGAAGTGTTGTCGCACATGATCGGGCAATTTCCTTCTTCAATTCCATAGTCCACCAACTGCTGCTTCATCCAAAGGATTTGACAGCAACAACTACCAGCAGCAATATACTCAGCCTCTGTGGTAGACACTGAAACTGAAGCTTGCTTCTTGCTGGCCCAAGCAACTAGTCTATTTCCAAGGAAATGACAAGTACCACTAGTGCTTTTCCTGTCAATAGTGCAAGCTGCATAATCTGCATCTGAATAACCTACAAGATCGAAGTTCGAATCTTTGGAATACCAAAGTCCAAGGTTGGTGGTTCCAGATAAATAGCGGATTATACGCTTGACTGAAATAAGATGTGCTTCTCTAGGATCTGCTTGGTAGCGAGCACATACACAGACACTAAACATGATATCGGGCCTACTAGCAGTTAAGTAAAGTAATGAGCCGATCATACCTCGATATAAAGTTTGATCAACTTTCTTACCTTTGAGATCCTTATCTAGCTTATTGCCGGTGGCCATAGGCGTATCATATGCTTTAGCATTTTCTAATCCAAACTTCTTTATCAACTCCTTAGTGTATTTGGCTTGGCTGAGGAAAATACCTTCTTCACATTGCTTGATTTGAAGCCCGAGGAAGAATGTTAATTCTCCCATCATGCTCATCTCAAACTTGCTTTTCATTAGCTTCTCGAAACGCTTATAAAGCAACTCATTAGTAGAACAAAAAATAATATCATCAACATAAATTTGAACAAGTAAAGTATGCTCATTATATTTGGCAATAAAAAGAGTTGTATCAATTTTACCTCGTTTAAATCCTTTTTCTAGTAAAAATTTAGAAAGAGTCTCATACCATGCCCTTGGAGCTTGCTTAAGTCCATACAAAGCTTTCTGGAGTTTGTAGACATGATTGGGAAATTTGGAGTCTTCAAATCCAGGTGGTTGGGCAACATACACGGTCTCTTGCAGTTCGCCGTTGAGGAATGCACTCTTTACGTCCATTTGATATAACTTGAAACGCTTGAAAGAGGCGTAGGCTAAGAAGATCCTAATAGCTTCCAATCTTGCAACTGGAGCAAAGGTTTCATCATAATCAATTCCTTCTTCTTGCCTATATCCTTGTGCAACCAACCTTGCTTTATTTCTAGTGATGCTTCCATTCTCGTCCATCTTATTCCTAAATACCCACTTAGTTCCTATCACTCCTTGATCCTGAGGTCTAGGCACTAAAGTCCAGACCTTGTATCTTTCAAACTGGTTGAGTTCTTCTTGCATAGCAACAACCCAACTGGAATCTTGGAGTGCTTCATCAATCTTCTTGGGTTCAACTTGATATAAAAGAGAGGTATGCTCGTCATAATTCAATCTCCTTGTTTGAACACCGGAAAACAGATCACCAATCACATTTGTGAGGGGGTATCGCCGACTTCATGAACCTCCGGGGGTAAGTCCGGTTGGATCGAGGTTTGCCAAGATCTTCAATTTGAACATCGTGAGATCCTTCAAATAAGTCATGGAAGGTAAGTTGACGAAGAGGTTCAACAAGCCGGATAGGGAATTTTCAACTTCTTCTTCCCTGGGAGTTGCATCTGGAGTAGGAACTTCAGGTGCGGTTTGAAAGGTGCGGTTTGAGGGAAGGTCAGTTGAGGGTGCTGGATTTTGAGGTTGAGGTTCAGGTGCGGTTTGAGGTTCACCTGTTTCATTATGCTCAACAAAATCATCAGCAACATTTGGAGCCAAATGTGGCTCAAGGAGAGAATGCTCATCGAAAGTAACATGGACAGACTCTACTATTTTTAAACTAGTTTTATTGAAAACGCGAAAAGCTTTAGAATGTTTAGCATACCCAACAAAAATACCTTCATCGGCTTTAGCTCCGAATTTACCTCTATTTTCTCTTCCGTTGTAGAGGACAAAACATTTGCAGCCAAAGATCTTGAAGAATGCAATGTTGGGGGTTCTTCCTCGCCAAAGCTCATAGGGAGTCTTGTTATAGGTTTTGTTGATGAGGGAGCGGTTCTGAGTGAAGCATGCGGTATTGATTGCTTCAGCCCAAAAATACTGAGGTAGCTTCGCTTCAGATATCATTGTCTTTCCAGCCTCAATCAACGTCCTATTCTTCCTTTCCACAACCCCATTTTGTTATGGAACACCAGCTGAGGAAAAATTGTGATCAATCCCATGGTCATCACAATACTGAGCAACACCGTTGTTCTTAAATTTCGTTCCATTATCTGATCGAACACTAACGATGTCGTCTTCTTTTTGAGTTTGGAGCCGTCTGAATAGTGCGGTGAGAATCTCATAACAATCATCTTTGGAAATCATCATCTCAACCCACGTATATCTTGAGTAATCATCCACCACCACTAAGGTATATCTATTTCCTCCAATGCTGGCAGTGGTTACGGGTCCAAACAAATCTATGTGAAGCAGTTGTAAGCATCTTGAAGTTGAAGGAGCGGTCTTGCTGGTGAAAGACGACGCGGACTGCTTACCAAGCTGGCATGCACTGCATTTCTCAGGATGGTGGTCAGCCACTTTGGGTAAACCACGAACGAGGTTTTCCCTACCAATCTTTGCAAGATACTTGAAGTTCAAGTGGCTCAACCTCTTGTGCCATAGCCAACTATTTTCGCTCACATTCTTTGCTACAAACACGTAGGTTAGTAATACTACATACAGAATTTAGATCAATAATGTAAATATTACTCTTACGAATCCCTGTGAGTAGGGTGACGCCGGAAATGCTATCTTTGATAAAGCAATTTGATGACGTGAAGTTGCAAAGCATTCCTTTGTCACAAAATTGAGAAATTGAAAGGAGGTTGTGCTTGAGTCCTTCAACAAGAGAAACCTTCTCAATGGTTAGGTTTCCTCTCCTTATCACACCATATCCAATGGTCTTGTCTTTGTTGTTGTCACCAAAGGTTACAGACGGACCACTTGCTTCAACGACATCTTCAAGTAATGATCTATCTCCAGTCATATGTCTTGAGCAAACCCACTGTCAAGATACCATTCATTATCCTTGGAGTGACCAGCCATGAAGCAGAGGACCTAAAATGTAAACATTAAGAACGAGGTCCCCCTTTATTCCTTGGGTCCTGGGTTAGCAACCCTTACGACCCACACCCGCTGATGAAGGAGGTTTACTCTTCCCGGCATTGGATGTGAACCGCAAAAGGCATTCTGAGCCTTGTGACCTAAACCATCACACACGTAACATTTATAATAGCTACAAGCTTCATGAGGTTTTACTAACTCCTTACTCTTCTTAGGAGTTGCATGCGGTTTGGGACAAGGAAGCGGTTTTGGAGGAGCGCTCCACTAAGAGTCCGATCGAGATAAAGGGAACAGGCTTTGGTTTGACCACGTATTTCTGGAAACGCTATTCCCGCTTTTGAGGGCAGGAGGAGCGGTCGAAGAAGATACGCGGTCGCACTGGAGTTGGCAAAGACCACCTTTTCCACTGTGAGCGGTTGGAGTGGTATGCGACCAATTCCATAAGCCATTTCCTCTTCACCGCCTACGTAATCCTTAGGTTTCAAATACGTAATTCTTTCCATATTGCTTTCCTTTAGGGTAGACATAATTTATTTGTCGTCCTTTACCCTTTCCTTTAGCATGCTTCCCCTTAGGAATTTCTTTAGTTAGTTCCAAAATTTCCTCATCCTTTTCACTCGAGGATGCACACTTCTCCTCTTCCTCGCATCCAAAACCTAGGCCTTCCTTAATTCCGGAGGAACTTGGAAGTCCATGATTTTATCCTTGGTGGATTGAGACTTGAGCCACGAATCAATAATCTTTTGGAGATTGTTGATTTGAGTTACCAAGTCATCATTCCGGAGTTGAAGTGCAGCAACCTTAGTGTCAAGGATGCGGTTCTGATCAGCAAGAGGAGTCATACTTTTGACTTGGTCCTTAAGATTTGAAATTTCAGACCTCATCACGCTTTCTCCGTCTTGTACGCATTAAGTTCATCATGAGCTAAGCTTAAGGCTTTCTTAAGATTGGAGAATTGATGGATCACCATTTCATCTTCCTTGAACATCCTTTCATGTTCCATGGGAGAGACCTCTTCCACCACCTTTTTCAAAATTTTCTTCTTTGGAATAATTTTTGAAGGTGGAGCATTTGTAGGAGGAAAAATGGGACGTGAATACGAGCAATTTCCTATCTTAATGCTAGGAGTAAGTTTGATATCATCATCCAATTTAAAATTTGGAAGTTTTGTAGAAACCTCCTTTTCTTCCATATCTTGCAACTCGACCGACTCGTAATCCGATTCATCGGAAGCATCCGCAACTAAGAAGAGATTAACCTCTTCGGTTTCATCATCACTTCCATCATCGAATCTGTTTCAATCCAAGTTGCTAATTCCTTGGAATTCTCTTCCTCCTCAAGAACCATTCCCTTGCGACGAGAAAATTTCGCAGAGAGGTTTTCTTTTTCATGTATTCATATTTAGGCCGTGGACACTCAGATGCAAAGTGACCAGGTTTTCTACAATTGTAGCAAACTAGATCACTCTTTTCTTTGTATCTCCAAATTTAGAAAACGCTATGTGAGGTTTGCCTTTTGAAAATGATTTTGTGAAAGGTTTTGAGGATTTTCTAAATTTTTGGAATCTTTTCACAAACATGGCAAAATCATCATCATCCATCTCGATGAGTGATGAGGTTGATATGGAAAGATCAGCGGTTTGGTTGGATGTAGATGGTTTCTCCTCTTGTTCCACTACGGACATGGAAAGCGATTTGGTTTTTCCTTCAATCTCTTCAATATGATTTAATTTTAATTCATAGACTCTAAGATTTGCGTACAAGTTACTTAACGACCAAGTACCCAAAACTTTGGAGTCTTCTAAAGAGGTAGCCTTATTTACCCATTTAGAACCTAAAGCAGATAGGAAAGTCATATTGATTTCCTTATCGGTTAAAGTTTTGCCAAGAGATCTACAAGCATTAACTACCTCAACATATCGGTCGTAGGTTTGACGCAAGGTTTCGTTGGATTTTCTGTTGAAGTTGTTGTATGATCTTTCAACAGCATATAATTTGCTTTCCTTGCATTCATCATCACCTTCGAGGTAGCTCTCAATGGCATCCCACATCTGCTTTGCGGTTTTGAGGTACATCACTTTCTGTAGAGTTGATACGGGGAGGGTTCTAGAAATGATGTGCCTAGCCTTGCTGTCTAAGGCAACTAATCTCTTCTCTTCATCCGACCACTCTTCTTTTGGCTTTTTAACTTCTGGAGTTTCAGCACTGGTGGTTGCATCAGTGTTAGCCTTCATTGGAATTAGAGGGCCATTGATCACGCACTCCACCAGCATTTCATCTATAGTTTCCAAATGAATGAGCATTCGGCACTTCCAGATGTCAAAGTGGTCTTCGTCCAAGATTGGAATGTGTGAATAGTTAACAGTAGTCATTGTCTTTGTATTTGCCATATCGAATCGGCACACAAGCTGTTAAGCTTGAAAACAAGATGGTTTTAAAATGTGTTGGCTCGATACCACTTGTTGGTCCCAAAGGTGGCAACAAGGGTGAAAATACACCTAGAGGGGGTGAATAGCTGTTACAAATTTTTCGCCCTCTAATAAAAAATTAAACCTCTTGCTTACAAAACCTCTTGCAGTGAATAAGAAACTGCAAGTGAAGATGTAAAATGCACAGTGGAATATTTAGAGTTACAAAGCAGTTTTGATAGAGGAGGTTTGTAAAGCGGTTTTAATAAAGTAGTTGGTACGTGCGGTTTACAAACAAGTGAGGTTTTGACACTGTTAACTCCAAACACTATTTCACAATAATGGATATCTAAATAAAGATCAAACAGAGACAAAGATAAATAATTAGTAAGCACAAGAAATATAAATGCAGAATGTAAGAACACGCTATTTGGAGTGGTTCAATCGATAAACGATCTACGTCCACTACCAAGATGGTTAGTCTTGGATTTCTAAGAGAGATTTTATATTAAGTATTGTGAGATTACAAAGTACAATAAAATCTTTGCTATGAAGAACAAATCCAAAACTATAACCAGTGTATCTCAAGTGTTTAATCTGTGTGATTAGAACAAATGAGGTGTGTGTGTGAGAACAAGATCAAGGCTCTTTAAATCTGTGAGATGTAGAGCTCAATGATTCTTGAATGTGTTAAGGCTTGATTTCTGGGCTGGGGAATATTTCTTGAAGTATGAAGATGAAGATTCAAAGGACTGATGAATTTCTGGGCAGAGCTTCAACTTTTCATGAACACAGCAATTTCTCAATTTTTCAAGCTATCTTCAAATGGAGAAGATTGGGGGTATTTATACCCAAGCATCCAAAATGTAGCCGTTGGACACAGCTGTTTAAGGACAGTACTTGATGCTTTCTTATTGGTCCACAGCAACCACTTTTGTCCTTTGGTTCAGTAGTTGCAGATATAGCTGATAATGCTCCAGCTGCAAGCATTGAGGTTTGGACACCTGTCACCTTTTCAAGATCCTTCCAGATCTTCTCTGACAATGAATCACGTGACAAGATAAGGTGGTTGACATTGGATATTGCTGATGAGGATTATAATGACAAAAGGTAGTTCACTTCAAGTCTCAATCATTGGGGCGGTTCTGGAGTATAGGCGGTTTGTCAAGTGCGGTTGGTAACTCCAGTGAGTTTGCAAAGTGCGGTTGAAGATGAGCTGCAATTGAGCGGTTCATCATAGGGCGGTTGCACTGGAGTAGTTCAATGGTAGTTTCAAACAAAGGATTTCACCAGGCAAATGCTAAGGGCGGTTTTGCCAGGGCGGTTGAATGGGTGGTTTGAAACTTCTGAACTGCAACTCTCAATTCCAATGAGTCTTGTGCCAGTCTTCAAGCCTAGATTTAACCTAATCTATAAAATGGACTTAACTAAAAATTGAAGTCTAAGCTTCATTACATAGGGTCCTAAAGTCCTTAAAATAGACAGGAGGTTATGGTATCAATCAAATCTAATACAAAAATAGGAGGGTTAAAACATGCATACCCAACAAGAATACACCTCTCCACAGAGTCAATGCTTGGATCGACTTCCAAAGAATAGAGTCCATCTCTCCTCAACTAACTTGAGATTTCATTTCTCTCTCCTCAATAAGATTTCCTCATCTGAGTTCTCTTCGAGTTACATACTACTTTCAAAAAAAAGAAGAAAAGAAAAAAAAAGACGCAAAAGAGATGCGCGCTAGATTGAAAACCCGAAAGGGCGGTCTAGGCAAAAACCAGGGTGTGTCACTAAGAAAAAAAATCAAGGACAAAGGGAGAGTATTCTTCAATATCATTTGATCTTCTTCAAATCAAATCAACAAGGAGAGTCTTCTTCGATCATCTGCAAATCAAGAGAGCAGACTCACAAGCCTGTTCACAAATTCATCTACCACTTGCAAGCAACTTTGGGCTTGAGACAGCAAAGGGCCTTGGACATAAAGTCATTACGACAGTCGACAAATTTGTAGTCATTTACCTCCTAGAGACACGACTCAAGGGAGAATTAAGAATGAAGATTCGCAACAGGCCTAGATGTGTTCACACAAGGTTACTCATTGAAATTTAGCCTTGTTGACTAGCAACAGATTCTGCAAAACTTGACTTGGTCCCAACTTGTCAAACACAAGTTCACTCATACAGTTCACCCATCTCAAATACAAATTCGTACAAATGTCCCTACATGTCCATATACCATATACTCATACATAAACTTACCACCAAAATGACCAACCGGCCATTTACACGAACAGACATGGACACCACCACATGAGTCCAGTCAAACAACTAAAATCTGAAAAAAAAAAAAAAAAAAAAAAAAAAACTATTTGGAATCTTTATGTGCTAACAGGTACAGAAAGGTAAGAATTATTCGGGTCCATCCGAGACCAGCATGCATATATCCTTGCTTTACAGGAGCCGACAGAACCTCCACCTCAACCAACAGCTACAAAGTCTGTGACGACAGCAAACTTCAAGTCCGTGACCTCGACAACATCAACAAAGTCTGTGACGGCAGCAAACTTCAAGTCCGTGACCTCGGCAACATCAACAAAGTCTGTGACGGCAGTAAAACTTCAAGTTCGTGACCTCGGCAACCACCACAAAGTCCGTGACCTCGGCAACATCAACAAAGTCTGTGACGGCAACAAACTTCAAGTCCGTGACATCGGCAATATCAACAAAGTCTGTGACGGCAGCAAACTTCAAGTCCGTGACCTCGGCAACCACCACAAAGTCTGTGACGGCAACAACCACAACAAAGTCTGTGACCTCAGTATCAACAAAGTTTGTGATGGCAGCAATGACAACAAAGTCCGTGACCTCGGAAACAATGGCAACGTCAGTAACCTCAGGCGGCGCACTTCAACAACTTCATCAACAAATCGGGTATCATCAGAATTGGGTCAAGTCTTTGATTCCTCAGTATGATTTTACCTTTTCAAAAAAAATCCCTCTTCGATTTTCAAAATGATTTTCAAAATACCTAAAACAACCTTTTTAGTGTTTTGGAGTCGAACTATGTTTTGGTCTGATTCTCCGATAGAGATACGTAGGCAGCCGTGCGGCACGACCATCCCAGTGTTCAGAATGATGTCTTTTCTATCGACGAAACTTCTTCTTTCATAAGACCTGTCATCGAGGGGCTCTGTAGACACCTCATTTTGAACCAATAATTCATGATTATACTACTCTTCGTCTCTCTTTTGTGTTTTGATGAAAGCATATCAGTTTCTTCATGTTTCGTTAAGTTTCTAACTAACCTCGTTAGTTTTGGACCTAACTGACTAATGGAATAACTGAAGAGGACAAAATGGTCAAATGACTAGTTGTCCCGCGCGGGACATACGTGTCTCGCGCGAGACAACCCCTCTGCATGATGTGCAGAATCACTTTCCTTCTCCGTTTCAACCTCTTTTCTTGATAAATATCATCTAATCCGGGTCTCTACTGACTAGAAGGTTTTGGAAGCTTCCTTGGGAGGAGTCACAATCCACTTGAGTCTCCTAAACTTGGTGACCAAGTCATTCATCCACCTCTTAAACCCCTATAAATACTTGATGGCTTTCAGTATTTCAGAGGTCCCCAATTCCCGATCGAAAACACACAACACACACAATTTGTTGGTTTCTTTCCACGAAAGACTCCTTCAAATCACTCACAAACAACTCCTAAATTCGTCCATCAACCACGTTGATTGATGAACATCAAAGCTCAAGCCTAAAATCAAGGCAAAACTCTGCCCGAATCACTTCTCGACCGAGAAGACATCTTAGAATCACGTTCTAAATCAAATACTCCCTAAAACACAAGGTAAACTCCTATACTTTTATTTCTTCTTCTCAACCTCTCTATTGGCTTTTAGAGTAGTGTAACCCCATCAAAAGGGTTAGCCTAGAGTCCCTTCAATTGATGGAGGCGATCTCGAAGCATACAACCCGACATTCCTAATTAAGAAATTAATTAGGGTTTGTTTTTTTATTGATTTGATTGAAAATACTCAATTAGCAAGACCGATCTTCGGATTGGGTGGAATGGGTGCTCCTCGACCTTCCCATTTCATAACTTAACCCCCGAACCCTCAAATCTCTTTTAAATCAAAAAGGTTTTTCTTATTGTTTTCCTAAATAAATAATAAGTGGCAACTCTGTATTCATCAAAATATCAACGCTACAGCACCAAATGAAATCATGAATGAAGTTGATGGCGTTCTTCTTTGTAATCCTTGCTAACAGTTTCACCTCGACCCATTTGGTAAAATAATCAATGGCAACGATCACATACTTACAATTTCCTCGGGCGGGCGGGAAGGGACCAATCAGATCGACTCCCCACATGTCGAAAGGCCAAGTTGCGACCACTGGAGTTTGATCGATCGTAGGCAATCGGGGTAGGTCGGCAAATCTTTGACACTAATCACACCCTTGAACAAAGTCGTGAGCGTCCGCTCTCATATGAGGCCAATAATAACCCAATGAAATCAATTTGTCGGCCAAAGTTCTGGCCCCATGAATGACATACCTCGGGGCTTTCTTCTTGATAGCTCGAGCTGCTTTCTCATCAGTAGGTTGCTCACCTATCTCTAGATAAGCTCGCATTTCTTCGATCCAGCACTTCGTATAAACCCACTCTCTAGTTGTATTCTCCAGGCATTGAATCTGATCCCTCTCATAAGCTGGATGTTTGAGGTAAGAGATGGTTCCCCATGCTGCTTATCCGATGTGGCCAGTATCGAGAGTAGGTCGGCCAATTCATTATCATCTCGACCAACCCTCTGTATATCCCAGAATTCCAAGTCTTTGATCAGCTCCTTCACTAGGTCGCAGTATTTGACCAAGGTAGGATTCAGCACCTCATACTCTCCTCTGACTTGGTTGACTATCAATTGAGAATCACAGTAAGCCACAATTTTGGTTGCCCCAAAACATTTTGCATACTCGATGGCTGTGACCAAAGCTTCATATTCGGCCTGGTTGTTAGACGCTTCAAACTTGAATCTCAGAGCCTCTTCGTAGACTGTCCCTGATTTTGGCTCGAACAAAACAATTCCAGCCCCACTAACGTTCTTTGTTGCTAACCCATCAGAGTAGACTTTCCAGTAATCGTCGGGCAAACTTACGGCGAGCTGAGTTGAAGGCTCCTTTCCCTTTGTATTCTCCCTTCGAGTTCTCACTTCGCTATCTTCCTTGGTGAACGTAAGCTCGACCAAGAAGTCTGCTAAAGCTTGAGCTTTCAACGCCTTTTGAGGCCTATACTCGATGTCAAATTCTGTGAGAGCAATCGACCAGTTGAGTAATCGGCCTAAACTTTCTGGCTTATGCAGGATCTTTCGTAGAGGTGCATTAGTTAGCACGACAATAGGGTGAGCCAGAAAATAAGCTCACAACTTTCTTGATGCTATGACCAAGGCATAGGCCACCTTCTCTGCATTATAATATCTGCCCTCTACATCGGACAAGGCCTTGCTTACATAATACATGGGCTTCTGAAGCCCTCCTTCTTCTCGAACTAGAACAGCGGCCACAGCTTGGTCGCCAACAGACAGATAAACGAACAAAGTTTCCCCAGTAACCGGGCTGCTCAATAATGGCAGAGAGGCGAGATACTCCTTGAGCTGCTAGAACGACGAAGAACATTCAGCTGTCCACTCAAAGTTTTTCGTCCCCCTCAAAGATTTAAAGAAGGGGGAGACCTCTCTGCCAACTTAGCAATAAAGCGACCTAGGGCTGCCACCCTACCATTGAGTCGCTGCATCTCCTTAACACACGTAGGCTCCTTCATGTCGACCAAAGCCTTGATCTTTTCAGGATTTGCTTCGATACCCCGCTGAGAGACCATAAAACCCAGAAATGTTCCAGATGCTACCCCGAACACGCACTTGCTAGGATTGAGCTTCATGTCGTTTGCTCGTAAATTGGCGAACGTTTCCCTTAGGTCGACCACTTGACGTCCGACCTTTGTTTTGATGACTATATCATCGACGTAGGCCTCCATGTTTCGGCCAATTTGGGAGGCAAAGGCTTTGTTGACCATCCGCTGGTAGGTCGCTCCTGCATTCTTCAGGCCGAACGACATCATATTGTAGCAGTAGATACCTCTAGCAGCTTGGAAGTCAGTCTTCACTATATCATCCTTGTGCATCTTGATCTGGTGGTAGCATGAATAGGCATCGAGGAAGCTCAATGTTGTGTGCCCAGCTATAGAATCGACGAGCTTGTCGATTCGTGGCAGAGGGTAGATATCCTTTGGGCAGGCTAGATTAAGGTTGGTGAAGTCGACACACATATGCCATTTGCCATTAGATTTCTTCACCATCATCACATTTGCTAGACAAGTGATATGAGTAGCCTCCTTGATGATACCTGCATTTAAAAGTTTTTGTACCTCAAGTTTGATCGCCTCCTCTTTGTCATGAGCAAAACTTCGTAGCTTCTGCTCCTTATGCTTCATGGTCGGATTGACCTCCAATCTGTGAACATCGACCTCCTCCTTGATCCCTTTCATGTCTTCCACACGCCAAGCAAAAATATCACTACTGTCCTTCAGTAGCTCGACAATCTCTGCTCTTTCCTCGGCTGACAATTGTCTCCCAAATTGAATTTTTTGATCAGGATAGGAGGGATTAGTCATCATTGCTTCTAGCTCGTCCACAGCTTCTAGCTCCGGGCCATCTCTGAATTGTAGGGTCTCGATAATGATCTCACGAACCCTCTGTCTTTCCTCGGCCCCCAAGTGTGGAGCTTCTTCACCAATCATTCCATCTACCTCAGCTGCGATCTCACCATTGGTGGCCCCCGAGTTTTGGTTGATCTGAAGGCATAGCTCGCCTATAATGACCTGGTTGACCAAAACTGCAACTGAATCGACCATAGTGTTCGAGGAGGGATGTGTCGGCTCAATCATGACTTGGTCATGTGAGTGATAGGTCGCCTCATCGACACAGGTGATTGTAGATAGTCGTGAAGTTGTGGTGACCGATTTGGAGAGCTTCCAGTGTCCCTCAGGAGTGTCAACTTCTAGCTCCCTCTTCTTTCTTGTTCGTAGGACATGGTTAAGATATGCTCGGCCGTACTTTGACGCGTCTACTCCAGCTAGCGTAGAAAATTTAACCCGCTGATGGGGGATAGAGGCCACCATACCTAGAGCGACCTGTCCAGGGATGCCCAGTATAGCAGCATAATCACTATTTAAATCAATAACTATAAAAGTTACCTTTGTCATGACCCTGAAGGGGTGTTGTCCGATGTCGACCTCTAGTTTAACCTGACCCTTGGCATCCACCCTTTGGTTGGTGAAGCCCTCAAGTCGACCATCATACGGCGACAACCTTTCCTTTGTCAATCTCATCTCCTTGAAAGTTCTGTAGAAAAGGATATCCTTGCATGCCCCCGTATCAATCAGAATCCTGGTCGTCGTGCAACCATCTATCAACCCAGAATTACAAGAACTTGTTCCTTTACAGCCATGTTGGTAGCCAGCTCGTCCGGATAGAAACTGATGACTTCATCACTGATGTAATTTCTAGGTGGCACGTGAGGAGCTTTGTTGAGTTAGAAAATCTGGTGCTTCAAAGCAGTGTTGCTAGTTTGCTCGGTGATAACTCCCAAATTTAACCGTGGTTGCCTTGACTGAGCCACACCTTCTGTAGTTCGCTCACATTCGCCAGGCCGAGCTCCTTTCACAAACCTATCGAGCCTTCCACTGTCGACCCACTTCTGAATAATATGCTTAAAACTAAAGCACTTCTCTGTAGTGTGACCCGTATCCTTGTGGTAATCACAATACTTGCCATTTTTCCTTCTGAACTTATTTGCTGGGTTCATAGGGGCAGGTGGGCCTAGCTCGACGGTGTTCATGATTTCAGTGCGACAAACGGTTAACGGGGTGAAATTCTCGGGCACTCTCTTAGTCGCCCTTGTTCTATTTTTCCCATTCTTGTTGTTTCTACCATTCTTCGATTGGTCGCCTTTGTTGGATCCTCCAGCCTCTGGCTGCTTCGAACCTTTTTCCTTCTTCTTTTCTTTCATTTCTTCAGCCATGGCCACATTATAGGCCCTCTCAAACAGTTCCTGCCTGGTGTTTACCTTCCTGACCTGTAGCTCGTACTCTAGATCAGGAGACAATATCCCATTCCTGAAGCAATTTATTACCTCCCTGTCTGTTAGGTCCTCCTCGATCTGGTCGACCATCTCCTTAAACTTAGTGAAGTAGCTCATGGAGCTCTCAGTTTTTCCCTCTGCCAGATTGTTCAAGTCGGTGACCGTCTTCTTTCTGGCTCCAGCTATTGAGAAACGATCTAGGAACTTCCTACTCATGTACTCTAATGAGGTAATATAAAACGGCGTTAATCCGTGAAACCAAGTCAGTGCTGCACTTTTAGGGTGCTGGTTAGTGCCTTGCACAGCACATCATCCTTGGAAGAGACCAAGCACATGGTGGCCTCCAAAAGTTGCATATGGTTTTGGGCATTGGTCGCACCTGAATATTTGTCAAGATTGGGCAGCTTGAAGCCCACAGGAGGTCGTTGCTCGAGCAACTCTCTAGACAAGGGTCGAAGAGTATGATCATTTTGTTCGCCCCTTTCACTATCCTCTTTCCTGTCAGTCTCCATTTTTTCTAACCTTTTCTTCAAACTCAACCACTCCCTAGCATCTGGATGGTCGTTCCTTGAGTGTGAGATGTCGTTGGATCTCTCGCTCGCTCCTCCCCGGTGAGGTTCCCTTCTGAGTAGGCCCTATGCCTTTCACTTCTGTGGGGAGTCACTTCTCTACCTCCCGTCTATCCCCGCAAGGGAGGGCAACCCATCGACTTTACTGTGCGACCCGCGCCTATCTCCTTTGACTGGCAACCTGCGCCCATTCCTAACTTGATGAGATTGCGACCTCTCGCCCGGCGTGCGACCTACGCATATTTCGCCGGCCTCCATTGTCGCCTGTGTCCGATTCCGCCTCCTGCTACCTATTCCTATTGAGGCTATCTCTTAGGTCGTTGCTTGGAACAGTGATGTGGGAGCGAACATGTTGTACAATCCTCTGCTGCTCGCCATTCTGCCTGGCACTCCCGTCCTGCTTAGCACTCCCACTAGGCTGCCTGTGAGAGGTTTGGGAGGGAGCCGCTCTCTGCGATCTCCTATCATTCTGATCAGGCGAGTCTGGCATATCAAGCAATTCCACCAAAATTTTAGCTCGCTCCTGCAACATCTCCTTCCTACTTAGGGGATTGGTTGAGGGACCTGGCTTGTCGCCTGCAACCGTTTGACCTGTTTGTTGACACTTTGGAGGGGGCTGTGCTTCTTCTTCGACCATATGCCTTTTCTCCCTTCTTCCATATGGCAAGCCTCTGCCATCAGCAACGCTGTTCAAACGTGTCGCCCTCCTGGCATGGCGCTGCGGAGGAGGAGGAGGAGGAGGAGGAGGAGGCAAGTTAATATTGCGATTTCCAGCTAGGCATGGGCATCCGGTTCCCGGTTCCGGTTCCGGTTCCGAACCGCCGGTTCCGGTTCCGGGGAAGGGGGGAACCGAGACGGAACCGCCTTAAACCGGCTTCCCTGGCACCCGGCCCCTTGCTGCCGGTTCCGGTTCCGGTTCCACGGTTTCCCGGTTCCTTCTTTTGGCTTTTTTTTTTTTTTTTTTTTTGAAAATCATTCAAGGCGGGCGACCGCCCAAGAGAGGTGGGCGACCGCCCATATCCAAATTCAAGCAATGTCAAACTCTCGCACACATGGGAGACCGCCCAAGAGAGAGGGCGGGCGACCGCCCATATCCAATTTCCAAAGAACCCCAAAGTTTGGTCGCTGCACTTTGGTCACTTCCTTTCCTTTTCTTCTCTTTTAAGCCATCAAAACCGGTTAAGATTCTAACAAATTTGGATGAAGATGAATAATAAACAAATTATTTTAACATATTTTATAAAAGAAAAAGGGACGGTACCCTTAAATTTTATTAATAATTGTTAAAATGTTACAATGAGGGGGACAACTAACCTTGCCCTTTTATAAGTAAGGGAGGACATAAGGAGCCTTAACCTCGTTCTTAGTATTTTACAATATTTATCTAAATTATAACAATCTAATCTAAACAAAAACCTAATATATAAAATAAAACAAAGCAACAAATTAAATTATACAAATTAAACTATATAAATTACATCAACTTACATTTGGGCCATTGGAATTGTGTCATTGTTCTCGTCACTTCCCGATGTTGAATCAAAGAAATCTTCATCGGATGAGGAAAACTTTGGCTCTTGATCTCTTTTCTCCGCTTTGACCCAATCATTCAACAAATTTTGATTTTCTAAATTTTCAACAAGCAAATTTGCACGTTGCGGATCCGCAATATTTCCACCAATGCTAAAAGCGTGCTCAACCGAAACCGTTGATGCGGGAGAAGCAAATATTTCTCTTGCTATCCTAGAAACAATAGGATAAGAACTCGCCCTCTTGGCCCACCAATGTAAAATGCAAAATTCAACCTCATCATCATATTCAAATTCCGTGTTCAAATATTTTTCAAATTCCGCATTAGAACCGCTTCCTCTAGAGCGCTTTCTATTTCATAAAAAGAAGTCAAAAAAGAGTTGTCCGTTTCGCTAGTTTGACGAGGAGGAGCCTCACTTGTACTAGCACCACCATAAATTGAGTTGTACTCTTTAAAAACATTTAAAAATTCATTTTTCGCATCGGACAATATTTGATCAATATTTGGAAAACGGGGATCATTTGCATCAAACAAATTTTGATAGTAATATGTAAGAAGTTGTTCCAAACCATCCATTCTAATCCTTGGATCTAAAATTTTTGCAATTAAAAAAATACTTGGAATTGTCTCAAAATATTTCAACCATTTTTCCTTCATGCTAACAATGGCTGGACCAATTATGGGATCATCTTTAAATTCACAAAATGTACCCGAAATAATAGTACTATGATCAACAACTAAGTTAGAAGTAGGATAATACGTACCGGATAACATGACAAGTGGCATCCTTGAAATTTTTCAACAATTTGATCATGCTTCCACAAGCATTCCATTGATGAGGAAATAGGGTGTATTTGTAACCAACGGAAGACAAAAACAAGCAAATTTGTTCCTTATAAAGAAAAGAATCCGCTAAAAGTTTATAGGTAGAATTCCACCTAGTTGTAACATCCATTGAAAATTTTTTGGGACGGATATCATTTGCCTTGCAATAGTCTCTCCATTTTCTTTGATTGGAACTTTTTCTCATAATAAACCGTATACCTCGTTTAATAGGAATAATTGAATCTTGTAAAGCAGTATAGACCATCTTGCACACATAAATTTAAAATATGACAAAAACATCTAATATGAAAAATTTTCCACCTAATACCGGTTTACAAATACCAATTAGTTCCGGTAAACTTGCAAAGATTAGAGCTAGCATTATCAAAAGACATTGAAAAATTTTAGTAACTAAATTATATTCTTGTAAAATACTTTGTAGTTTAAGTGCAATATTGTGTGCGGTATGCTCATCATCAAAATCTCTATATGCAATCAATCTCTTTTGAATGGTCCAAGAATTGTCAATCCAATGACAAGTTACTCCCATATAAAAATGTTCACAACGGTTATCACTCCATATATCCGAACAAATAGAAACTTGTTGAGATAAATTAGCAAATGTTTGTATTAAACCATATTTATATTCCCCGACTATTTTTGCAATATCACGTGTGAGAGTTCTACGTGGTATTCTTTTTGCAGCGGGGTTAAGAGAGAGTTTAGCAAAATCTTCATAGAATTCATCATCGGCAAAACTAAAGGAAAGATATTTAACACAAACAAATTTTGCCATACCTCTTCTATGGTTTTGTTCACTATAATGAAATGTAGTGGAAGAAGAAGACGTACCTACAGCGCCCATTGAAGAAGTCGAAACTCCTTGGAGTTGTGTTTGAGTTGGATCTATGCCAAATTCGGTAGGATGATGAACTCGAACATGCTTGGTATAAGTGTCGTATCCATTGTCATCCCTCCAAGTATAAACATTTTCACAATAGTTACATATCACTTTCCAAACCTCCTCACCATGTTTGTCCAATCCGAGCTCCTTCCTAAAGTGACGAATAAAAATTGAGGACTTCGGTTCACGAATTTTAGGAGAAGGCGGTTGACCTTGTCGACCGCCTCCACGAAGACCGCAACCCCTTCCTCTTGGTGCAATTGGTGGTAGGTTATGTGCATCACTTTCTTCAGTACTTGGAGTTCCTACAAATTGTGGTTGTTGTGACATGAAAGGCGGTATTGGAAATTGTTGGTCTCCAACTTGAACCTCCTCCTCATCTTCTAAATTTTCCCATTGATTTCTCCCCGACATTCCCCATCATAAAAGGGAATATCATTTGGAATTTGTGGTGGTGGTGGTGGTGGTGGTAGTCGAGAAGATGAAGAAGGTTGGTTGTTTTTGCTCTTGCTACCCGTTTTTTTTTGTTAAGTTTCTAAGGAAAGAAGACATGATGATGGTGTATTGGTGATTTAGTGTGTATGATGAGTGATGAGTGAATAGTGAAGACTATGAAAATGGATGAAAATATGGAAAATGAGGATGGAATTATGGATTATGGAATATGAATGTTGGTGAGTGATTTGAGGCTTTGATCTTGAGACTTGAGAGTTAAGAACTTAAGAGAGAGTTAAGAGAGAGTAAAGATTAAGAGAGAGTTAAGAGAGTTTTGTGAAAATAAAATGTAATGAGGTGAATTTGTATTTATAGGTGAAAGGTAAGGATTGTTTTGTTTTTTTATTTATTTTTAAGTACTGAAAATTGTCTAAAAAGTCAAAAAAAAAACGGGCAAATTTGACTGAAAAGGTGAAAAAAAGGGGCAAATTTTGAAATTTTTTGAATTTTCTGCAAAGAACCGCCGGTTCCACGGTGCCGAACCGCCGGTTCCCCGGTTCCGGTTCCGGTTCCAAAACCGGCGGTTCACGGTTTTTTAAAAATAGGAACCGAGATTGAACCGGAAACCGGCTCGGCTTCTAGCCGGTTCTCGGTACTTCGGTTCCGGCTTCGCTGGTTCCGGTTCCGGTTCGGTTCTCCGGTTCCGGTTTGCCCATGTCTATTTCCAGCACCGACGTCCGCATTACCACCGGCGTTTCCTTGATTAATATCATCTGAAGCCTCTGAAACATGACCGTCTGAAGTCATTGCAATGGCGTGAGAAAAGTTTCGAGGTCAAAAAGCAACGATTCCCGGCAATGGAACCAAACTTATGCTGCAAGAATCGTGCTTATCAATCTCCGTCCAGCCGCAAGATTGATCACCTGGTTTCTTTGACCTGAAAACAGAACCCACGACTAGCCAGAATGGTCTCCGACGAAGACCATCGGGCGTGAGAGTAAGTATGGAGTATTTGAGAGCTTATAAGTTATAAAGAATAATGTACTCAGAATAACAAATAGCAATTACCTTGGAACGGTTGATATTGTGAAGTATTTATAGTTGTTGATTAGAGTTGTAATTGTGGTAGGATTGCTAGAGATCCCTTGAATCACGGCCCAAATCATGGATATAATCGTGTCCATATATAACTCCTGGCTTGTAGGGAGTTTGTTAAGAATAGAGTTGCAAATACGCCTGGACTCTGTAGGTCGAGATCGCCTGTTTGGATCTAGGTCGACTTGACTGATGAATAGGGTCGGATAATGCCCGTATAGGATATGGATCGTAATGTCGTACCAAGCTAGGTCGGGACCTTTTGAGGACGGACAATGAGCTAGGTCGACTGATCTCGCTGATGGGCCTTGGGCCTGGTAATAATTGGGCCGACCCACTAAGATTGTGATGGCAATAATACTTGGATAACTGGGCTATATCGCTGGGCCTAGCCCGTCACTTTTATTCCGTTCAGTAATAATTATATATATATATATATATATATATATATATATATATATATATATATATATATATATATATATATATATATATATATATATGTATGTATATATATATATGTATATGTATATATATGTATATATATATATGTATATATATATATGTATATATATATATATATGTGTGTGTGTGTGTGTGTGTGTTTGTGTGTGTGTGTATATATATACACATAAAATTATTATTTAACATTTTAATTTTAAACCCCTTTATACTTTGGATTTTTATTTGTCTCTAGTTCAATATTTACATTCGTAACCCCTTTTACTTACACATAATCAAATTTTGAACAAATTTAGTGCTAAGTAAGCTTTTTTATAATGTCATCGTGTCACATAAACATATTTAACAGGAATTTGGACGACAATAAGATGGAAGGATAATATGATAAACTAAATACCTAGTTTAAGGACGCATTCGTAAAAAAATAACTTAGGACGAAAAGGTAAAGAGATGAATAGGTTAGTGACAAAGTGTACTTAACTCACTCGTCAATTATTCATCATCTTTTTTCTTTTTTCTTTTTGACAATGACAATTTTGATCTAAATATTGAGATATTCGGATTCTACACCAAGTATAACTTGGAAATCGACTCAAATCCCCCATCTGAGTACTTGACATAAAGAATTTGGGTTGACGAGTAAAAGTCCATCATACATCCCAAAATCCCTGAAACATCCTTGTGCAGCAAAAACGATAACATCCTCTTTATTTTGATATGATGCAAGATACGTCATTGTAGATTGCATTGTAATTGCAAAATATAAAAACAAATAGACAAACCAACAAAGAAACAAACACATTCTCTCAACAATGGAGAGAGATCAACGACTTTCAACAAAGAGAAATCAACGGATCTCAACGAAGAAAGAAATTTATTGTACGACAAATAATTAATATAATATATGAAATTATAAATATAACATAATTGAAATCAACAACACAATTATTTATTATCTCAATATGTTAAAATTACAAAAAATTGTGTGGTTGAATATTTGTATCCTGGATCAGAGAAAAAGGAGGCAGAATTGAAATTTGTACTCCCTCCATCCCACTGCAGTGTGGACTTATTTCTTTTTTGGGACGTTCCACTCCAGTGTAAACTGCTCAAAATGACAAAAAATCTTTACTATTCCACCCACTCATACTCTCTCCTACTTTACTTTTACACTCACAACATTCTCTATCCTAACTATTTCTTCCACTCATTCTCTCTCCTATTTAATTTTTCATACTCACAAACACCTCCTCCACTTATTTCTCTCTCCTACTTTTCCTTAATTCTCGTGCCCAAAAAGTAGGTCCACAGTGGAGTGGGGCGGAGGGAGTATTTTTTTGTTAATAGTAAGAACTAGGGAATGAGAAAAGAAAGAAGATTTAGATTGGAAGAAGAAGAATTGATGTTTCTGTTTGCTTAGAGAGAGAGAGAGAGAGAGAGAGAGAGAGAGAGAGAGAGAGGATGACGGTTAGTTAAATTTGATAGGCATAAGACATCTGTTTTGAATTTATTTTTTTAAAATAAATCATTTTTTAAATAATAATTCCCAAAATAATAACATTTCCAAACTATTGACCAAAATGACTTCTTTTTTATAACTTGCAACTTCGTGAGAATGTTGAGAGAGATAGGAAAAATTAAATCCCTAGCATAAAGATCCAATTGTTACTTACCTCAATCCACGAATCAAATAACTTAGTCTTGAAGGGCCATTAAAATAAATAAATAAAATCTTGAATTTGAATCTTCAATCCTTATGAAAAAAATCTAAACTATGTAATATATGATAAGGGGGAAGAAAAGATAGAGAGGCAATCCAAAAAACTAATCTAGGGTCATTTACATATAAGGAGGGAGGAAGGATTCCTGATTTACAGTCAAAATAGGTCAATTTCCTAGTCAAATTAGGATTCTGCTGAAATCCGTCACAAATCTGTTGTTAATTCTTGGCCGGCCATGGGCACGGCCGCTCGGCCATCCTTGCGCGGTCGCCCATAGTTTCTACCCAAATGGCGCGGTCGCTCGGCCATAGGGCGCGGTCGCTCGGCCTTTGGCCCTATTTCCTCGGTCATGGCCTATTTTTCTCGGCCACTTGCTTGTTCTTGCGGACAATTGTTTGGAATTTGGCCGGCCACTCCTTTCTTGGCCCAGCAACTGCCGGCCAGCCTCCTCACTTCAGCTGCAGTCCTTCTACTTCCAATTAATTGCAATTTAGCCCCTGAACTTTATAATTTCAGTTTACTCCTTAATTTTTCATATTTGAAATTTGGTCCCTGAACTTTCAAAAACAAGCTTATATCCTCTATTTTCTGCCTAATTGTACTTCAACCCCTGTACTTTCAAAACACATTAAATTCCCAAGGTTTGAACAGAAAATAAGCTTGGAAACATATCTTTTGGATGGGTAAAACCACATCCATCAAATACCCCCAAACTTATCTTTTGCTCGTCCTCGAGTAAAACAAAACTAAAATAAAATAAAAACTAACTAACTAGTTAAAACAAATAAAATATTTTTGGATTGTTCAATTCATATAATAAGTTGTTGGCACAACAAGTCTCAGATCTTTACAACACACATAATCTACAAGCATCATCATGAACATGGGATTATATTTACATGGATGCATCTAACTTATAATTTCTCCACCACATAATGATAATATGAATGAAATATGAGAGATCAATGTTACCAAAATAAGATATTTTATAGGTTCACTTATTTCATGCTCTAAATCAAAGATAATAAGATAAATTTATGCACAAAGACACTCATATGCATGTTTAAACAAAACTGTCAACCCGACTACTCTTAAGAGATCAAATATGGCTTTATGGCTTGTAATGTATCGCGAAAATTGCAGGCTAGGTTCACAATTACAAAAAGATAATGACATACGAAGTCAAGCAAGTGAAACTAAGAAGTCTTCATCATACATCCTCCCTTTGAAATTTATCATTCCATTCCATGCCAACCCATTGATTCAAACCCCAAACTTATAATTTTGTATACTTTCACACTTGGTATTGATTACCTTTCTTTCTTTTTGATCACTTTTCACAACAACATTAGAGAGGGCAATGCTTTCTTTTCAGGTTTTTTTTCTTTACACATATATATCATGAAGAATATGCATTCAATACTTTGCTCAAGCCCCTCTTTTCAATACATAACATGGCCCTTTTCTTTATTTTCATGACCACTTTCCACCCTTGATTTTTCAAACATCACCCACAATTCTCATTTATTCTCTAGTTTCACTTTTGTGAATACCCCGTCCCGATGCAACGCGCATTCGGAGGTTTAAAATAAATAATCATGGAAGTCGGACCGAAATGGGATATTCATTAAGTGACACTTGATTTAAACCATATTAAAAATATTAGTTTAATTTTGAGAGTCGCCACGCCACTTTGATATAGCCCAAAGCTTTGAAAAAAGGCTAAGCATTTGATTGGGTTCGGGGGTCAAGTTACAACAGAAGAAGAAACGTTATCACTCCTATTGCCCGACGGATCGGTCTTTCTAGCATATGGGGTGTTGGTTGTGTGTGGTGTTTACAGGAATAGATAGAAGAAACGGGATCATGCATAAGAAGGAGGGGAGAGAAAGAATTAATTGATGATCATACCCTAGAACCTTTGATTTAGGCCCTCGGAAGGTGCACTAATCAACGTTCATCCTTGGGGAATTGTTGATCATGGGATGATTATTGCTAAGGTGGAAGGAAAGAAATAGTTCCTAGATCCATTGGGTTTCTTGGGCGAAACCTTAGATCATCCTCGGCTATGCATATTTAAATATATTGAAATAGTCCTAAATCTAGCATAAAGGCACAATTAAAACATATTAAGCATGCAAGTAAATTATTCTAATATAGCAATAATAATAAAGGACGGAATAAAAGACTTACCAATTGTAGCAAGGCTTTGGGATTCGAATCTAGCAAGATTCGAATAATGTTGAGAGATGTACGGAAGGGAGAATCAAGTATAGTCTTGACCTTTTCGTGGAAAGTGTGTGGGATGGAACAAATCAAGTTTAGTCTTGATTTCTCCGTTGAGAATTCGTGTGTTGTGGAAAAACCAAGTTTAGTCTTGATTCTTCTACTGAGAACGTGTGTGTTAAAAAGTGAACCGATGGCATGTATTTATAGTACTTCGGGGAATGGGCTGGACCTAAAGAAATGTTCGATCGGCCCTCTTTTGGATAAGGGTCGATCGACACTTATTTTAGGCAAAGTCTATCCTAAATAAAAGGGTCGATCGGCACTTATTCTAGGCAAAGTCTATCCTAAATAAAAGGGTCGATCGGCACTTAATCTAGGCAAAGTCTATCCTAAATAAAAGGGTCGATCGGCACTTATTCTAGGCAACGTCTATCCCAAATAAAAGGGTCGATCGGCACTTATTCTAGGCATACTTTCCACGCTAGCTGCTGACGGCGGAGGAATGAAAAGATTAATTTAGGGTTTTGTCAACCAAACTGGTCCAGAATATTTAAAATACCTTTTTTTAGGACCGGGTACTAACAACTTTCTTGAAAATGTGAAAAAATGGTGTATAAGTTTAAAGGATAAGATAATGAGGGTACAAAAGAAGGCGAATGGTGGTCTAAAATAACCTCTCAGTTTGTGAGACATTTCATTTGTTTTAAAGCTCAAAAGGGGTTCTAGCGGAAATTTTTATAAGTGACTAGAAAGTTAAAGGCTCATAAATAGGGTTCAAAGAAAATAGTCAAATATCACTTCCCGAATAGCCTAATTGATGTGTTATTGACAGTCATGCAAACATGTTCTAGGGTCCCCGAGAATGCCAAAGTGATCCTATAAAGGTCTCCTAAGTTGGTAACAATGATCAAGAAAAATAGAATGAAAGTGAAGGTAGAGTAATCATACTTTACATGTTTCAATACAATTATATCCCCATATTGATAATAATACTTAAGATTTTAAAATTAAAACACTCTCAAATCATCATCGACTTTAGCCAACATCAAAAAATATGAAAAGAATAAAAAATTTAATTTTTTCTATTTTTTTTTGGAGGGTGACACTATATACACTCCCCTATAAAACAAGGAAACAAGGAATTCCTGGATTGGGGATCATAACAATTATCACTTTGTGCATTTTAAATCATGTAAAAAGAATTCAATCTCATTCTTGGGTTCGTTCACAAAAATATAGAGTTAAGATGTTAATATCTTCAGTTACGTCGATAAGAACATTAAATCCTAATATCTCTATCTCGTTTATATATTCCGTTAAGTCAATATAAACATTTAAGAGATTCAATTTAAATCACAAGAACATAAGAATCTCGATTCATTGTTTTTCGTTACGTCCTCAATTAAATCCAACCTTCTCAACAATGGTCAATTTATAAATCATCCATGTTACTGAAACGATTTATACCCAAATAGATTCATATGCCAAAAGTATCTTTACATACAATTGAAGCCTATGAATGATCTTGAAGAATGTTGAGAGAACAAGAATGAGAGAGAGATAGGAAGAATTAAAACCCTACCATAAAGATCCAATTGTTAATTACCTCAATCCACGAATCAAATAACTTAGCCTTGAAGGACCATTAAAATAAATAAATAAAACCTTGAATTTGAATCTTCAATCCTTGTAAAAAAAAAAAACTAAACTATGTAATATATGAGGGGGAAGAAAATATAGAGAGAGACAATCCAAAAACCTAATCTAGGGTCCTTTATATAGGAGGAGGGAGGGAGGATTCCTGATTTACAGTCGAAATAGGTCAATTTCCTAGTCAAATTAGGATTCTGCTGAAATTCGTCACAAATCTGTTGCTGATTCTTGGCCGGCCATGGGCGCGGCCGCTCGACAATCCTTGCGCGGTCACCCTTAGTTTCTGCCCAAATGGCGCGGTCGCTCGGCCTTTGGCCCCATTTACTCGGCCATGGCCTACTTTTCTCGGCCACTTGCTTGTTCTTGCGACCACTTGTTTGGAATTTGGCCGGCCACTCCTTTCTTGGCCCAGCAACTGCCGGCCAGCCTCCTCACTTCAGCTGCAGTCCTTCTACTTCCAATTAATTGCAATTTAGCCCCTGAACTTTATAATTCCAATTTTCTCCTTAATTTTCCATATTTGCAATTTGGTCCCTGAACTTCCAAAACAAGCTTATATCCTCCATTTTCTGCCTAATTGCACTTCAACCCCTGTACTTTCAAAATACATTAAATTCCCAAGGTTTGAACAGAAAATAAGCTTGGAAACATATCTTTTAGATGGGTAAAACCACATCCATCAAATACCCCCAAACTTATCTTTTGCTTATCCTCGAGTAAAATAAAACTAAAACAAAATAAAAACTAACTAACTAATTAAAACAAATAAAATATTTTTGGATTGTTCAATTCATATAATAAGTAGTTGGCACAATAAGTCTCAGATCTTTACAACACACATAATCTACAAGCATCATCATGAACATAGGATTATATTTACATGGATGCATCTAACTTATAATTTCTCCACCACATAATGATAATATGAATGAAATATGAGAGATCAATGTTACCAAAATAAGATATTTTATAGGTTCACTTATTTCATGCTCTAAATCAAAGATAATAAGATAAATTTCCGCACAAGGACACTTATGCATGTTTAAGCAAAACTGTCAACCCGACTACTCTTTAGGTATCAAATATGACTTTATGGCTTGTAATGTATCGCAAAAATCGTAGGCTAGGTTAGCGGTTACAAAAGAAGATAATGACATACGAAGTCAAGCAAGTTAAACTAAGAAGTCTTCATCATACATCCTCCCTTTTCAGCTTTTTTTTCTTTACACATATATATCACGAAGAATATGCATTCAATACTTTGCTCAAGTCCATATTTTCAATACATAACATGGCCCTTTTATTTCTTTTCATGACCACTTTCCACCCTTGATTTTTCAAACATCACCCACAATTCTCATTTATTCCCTAGTTTCACTTTCTTGAAAATGTGATAAAATGGTGTATAAGTTTAAAGGATAAGATAATGAGGGTACAAAAGAAGTCGAATGGTGGTCTAAAATAACCTCTCACTTTGTCAGAGATTTCATTCTTTTTAAAGCTCAAACGAGATTCTAGTGGAAATTTTTATAAGTGACTAGAAAGTTAAAGGCTCACAAATAGGGTTCAAAGAAAATAGTCTAATATCACTTCCTAAATATCCTAATTGATGTGTTATTGACAGTCATGCAAACATGTTCTAGGAACCCCGAGAATGCCAAAGTGATCCTATAAAGGTCTCCTAAGTTGTAACAATGATCAAGAAAAATAGCATGGAAGTGAAAGGTGGAGTAATCATACTTTACATGTTTCAATGCAATTATATTCCCATATTGACAATAATACTTAAGATTTTAAAATTAAATCACTCTTAAATCATCATCGAATTTAGCCAACATTCCAAAATATGAAAAGAACAAAAATTTTAATTTTTTCTATTTTTTTGGAGGGTGACACTATATACACTCCCCTATAAACCCAAAAACTCGGAGAGATATCTACCCCCAAACTCAAAACATGCTATGTCCTCATAGCAAAGAGAACTAAAACATGCATTGGGTTCAAAGGATGATATGACACAACAAAACAAATAAATAAAGCAAATAAAACATACCTACTTGGGTTGCCTCCCAATAAGCGCATTTGGTTAAGGTCGTTAGCCCGACCGTTGCTCCCATTTACATGGAATTTGAGGTGGCCACTTTCTCTTTGGCCTTAGCTTTTCTTCCCTTGGCCCACCTCGCACATTCACGGGCACAAACGCCCACAACTTTCCACATGTATGTACCATTTTTGATTAGCTCGGGTGGAGCCTAAGGGATTTTAGTGGCCTTCTTCTTGGCCTTCTTTTTCTTTTTCTTCTTTTTTATGGGGTCCTCTCCCTCAAACTCATTTGGTGCCTCGATCTTACGGAAATCAAGCACCTCATCTTTCTCAACACAATTATAAGAGGAGCTATCTTGATCATCAATATTAGCAATAAAAGAATCAGATATATCAAGATAATAGCATTCCTCAATTTGAGCACATGAATTATTACTTTCAGCTTTTAGAGGAAAAAATGATTTTAATTTTGACACCGACTCCTTATAGGGTCGGTCTAGGGGGTGATACGGTCTGTCACTCAAAGAGTGTTTGTCTGCCTTGTTGTTACTAGCCCTATCATGGAAGTCCGCTTTATCCCTAGAATTCTCACCATTACTCTTATCTAATTTGGCACACTTATCCTCCTCTATGTCATCTAAGGACTCACAATCTTCCCCATCATCGTCCATGGGGTATTTCCTCACATCATTAATCGAGATTTCTATCCTCTCATCCGCTATCATCATGGACAATTTCCCATTCCCCACATTTAGTAATGTGTTAGTTGTGGCCATGAAGGGACATCCTAGCAAAATAGGAGGATCTCTACACGTACTTCCTCCATTAACCATATCCATAACCACAAAGTCAACGGGGACTATCAAGGTCCCCACTTGAACTAATACATCCTCCAAAATGCCCATCGGTCTCCTAATAGAACGGTCCGCTAAATAAAGGGTCATTGTGGTGGGCTTCAACTCGGACAAGCCCAATTTCAAGTATGTGGAGTATGGTAATAAATTAATGCTAGTACCAAGGTCTAACATCGCCTTTACCTTACTAGAATCCCCCATAGTAATAGAAATTGTGAAACTTTCGGGGTCTTTTAGTTTAGGTGGGAGGTCTTGTCAAACTATGGCACTAACACTCTCTCTCATGATCAACATCTCATTCTTTCTATACTTATGCTTTTTAGATTTTAATTCTTTTAAAAATTTTGCATAGGCCGGAATGTTTTTAATCACATTAAGTAATGGGAGGTTATTGCTAACTTTGGAGAAAATCTCCGTCAATTCTTTCCTTTGATGCTCTAACTTATGTCTCATTAATCGACCGAGAAAGGGCACACCGGTGGTACATATGGCTTGGGGGTATATAAGTGTCTTTGGATTTTTTTCCCAATCCACATGTACTCTTTTCAGCATCTTTTTTAGAATTAGGAGGAGGAGAAGAAGAAGATGAAGGAGAACTAACCTCTTGACTTACCAGTTTACCATTCCGTAGTGTGGATATGGCCATTTCTTGATGTCCTTGGCTCGTAAACGTTCCGGGCTTGTGACTTTGAAGGGCTTCAACAATTTTCCCTATTTGAGTTTCAAGCTTTTTAATGGCGGCACTTTGCTGCCTTAATTCTTGTTGTTGCTCCAACCTCATTCTTTCCAATGCCTCTTCCCAAGGTTCTTTCCTAGTTTCAAATTTCCATTGGGGTGGTGGATTATGTAAGGGTTTATTTTGATTACCTTGGTTTCCTCCCCATTAAAAGTTGGGATGATTCACTACAAAAAAATTGAGATTTTGCTACGAAAAAATTTGTAGCAAAATGTTAAGATTTCGTAGCTAAAGAGTATTGGCGACGAACCTGTTTTCGTCGCAATTTCGTCGCCTATGCAACGTCGCTAAAGGGTATTAGCGACAAAATAATATTCGTAGCCGTAGGTATATTTTTTAGCTACGAAAAATAAATTTCGTCGCCAAATAGTTTCTGCGATAAAATATAAAATCGTCCCTAAAGGGTATTTTTCGTAGCCAAATGAATTCTTTTAGCGACGAATTAATTTGTTCCAAATTATCCGGTCTTGTACTACAAAATATTTTCATCGCTGATTGTTACTGTTTTGCTATGAAACATTTTCATAATAAAAAACATTCTTCTACTACAAAATATTTTCGTCGCTTCTACTACAAAATATTTTCATCGCCGAATGTTACTGTCTTTCTATGAAACATTTTCATAGCTATAAATACATTCTTCTACTACAAAATATTTTCGTCGCCGAATGTTACTGTGTTGCTATGAAACATTTTCATAGTGTAGTCATCTTTTTTACTACGAAATATTGTGTTGCAAAATGTGATTTTAATCTAATTGTTGCTCCAAGAAAAAACAATATATATGTGAAAATATTATATTTATCAAAATACTACACGTTATCAAAATATAATTAATTATCATTAAAATTGTCGGTACATCCCCAAATAACGAAGGCAAAAAAATACATATCTCTAATATCTCAGTTGAAGCGACAAAAACATATATTCACTATCTCAAATCTTCACTATCTGAATGTAGTTGAAGCGACAAAAACATATCTTCACTATCTCAAATCTTCACTATTTCAATGTCCAACTATATAAATTTTCTTTCCATAAGTAATTACGTAGTAGCTCTAGTCAAATGACTGTACAAAATAATAATGATAAACTGAAATATTAAAAAATAAATAATAAGTTATTAAAATTTCATGGAGGTGATCACAATGAGCAATAACATTCACGCTATATAACATATAAAACTTACAATATTTTGCTGCGTAGACTTCGTCCAATCTACGATCCATGAAGCCCACTACTCCAACGACCTTTCAGCATGCAAGTATATTACCCGTTAGTAAATCAAGCGAATTCCAACGATTATCATTTATAATCAAACCCCCTCCCCCAAGCATATGACCTATGGACAAGGCCACTGATATGAGATTGAATTTTACTTGCAAGCCATTGTAGTTTGACACAAAATTTCCCTATAAATTATCTCTATTTCCTACCTTCTTTGTCAAAAGCATCTCATTGAACTCTACTTGAAAGGCATTGTAGTTTGACCCAACAATTCCCTATGTTCTCCTTGTTTCCTACCTTCTTTGTCAAAAGCATCTGGAAAATAGAATGCAACGATTGAAATCCTTTCCTGTTCTGAGTTTATAGTCAAAAAACTTAATAAGTAGAAATGTAACTCCTCAATAAGAAAGCCCAGAAAGAATTACAAATATTTCCTGTTGCGACGTATGTAGTAATAAATAGTACGGGACTATTTCAAGAAGATATATCGCACGTAAAATATAGTCCTTGAAAATTTGACTGGTCAAATGTGATTTTTTGAGACGGGAAGCATATATTTTAAGTTGTATTTGATTTAAAAGACGAAAATGAGCACTCATTTAAATATAGAAACAAGGGAAGTAATAAGATATTACCTGAAAACAGCCCCAAGAGGTGAGAGCCGATCTGAGATTGATGAGTTCATCTTGAGATCCGGCTGAAAGCAAACTAAGGTCAATTGTGGGTATCTCAGCAAATGGAATGGAGTTCTACTATAAACTCACGACATCGAGGGCCATACGCAACCGACGCTTGATATCTAAAGGTTGACCACTCTTGTGAAGTGTTTTGAAAGGGCTTCCCCGGAGTAAATCAGAATTTCCCTGGACAAAGTCAACCCAAGTATTCACGACATCGAGGGCCATAAGCAAACTGCTTTTTCAAACATATCATGCAGCTCCTGAGTCCATTTCAGCCTCTCCTTCCCTGCACCATCAGACCGACTTGAACCCATCTCTTCTTAACTTCCAGCCAGGACAACCCTTTTGGGATTGCACAAGAAATGGCCTCAGTTAGGTGAAGGTTATAGAGACATTAAACAACAGAAGAGGGCAGATGAGATAAATTAATTAAGGCGATAAGTTACATGGGATTACACAAGAAATGAGCACCCCTGCAATGTTATAAAGTAGCAGTTGTGAGATGTTGAAGCATGTCAGCATATCATTGTGTGTGTGTGTGTGTGAGTGAGAGAGAGAGAGAGAGAGACAGACTTATGAGGTCCCAATTCACTAAACCACCACTTGGGACTAATATCAAACACTTGGTGGGAATCTCAATTTACTAAGAAAGAGGCACCCATTCTAATCCAATAACCATCCCCCCAAAAAGAGCACTAGCCTCTTACTAGCAACTATAGAACCACAGGCATAATTTTCACAAACTTGAACCAAATAAGACTTCTCCACAAAACATTAGATACCAAGCTCCTCAGATATATAAAAGGTTGTGCAAATTTTAAGTTAATATACCCCTTCCCAAACCAACCATCCTATATCTATTTTAGAAAAAAAAAATGGGAGAGAGATCAATACCTCAATCTAGGACTCTACAGAGAGTTTCTATTCCCAGGAAATGACCAGCCAGATTGTTGTTGGGAAATTAAAGCATTCGGTTATGAATACTTGGCCGGAGTTGGGAGTTCTCATCGGAAAATTGAAGCTTGACTCGGCCGGAACTAATGGAGAAGCGACCGGCGTTAATGGCTGTTGGCCAGAGTTGAAGGGATTTCGGTCGGAGCGATGAACAACGGAGGCTGAGGGTTGCGGCCGGTTGCTGCTGATGTCTTGCGCCTACTCTCAATCCGTCCAGATCGTCTTCTCTCAATGCCGTAGTTACTTCTCTCTCTCTCTCTCAATGGCCGCAGTTAAAAAGGGCGACAATGAGTTTAATCGAATTAGGGAAGGAATAGGTTTTATGTCTGGGGATGATAATGGCACCTCATATTTGTTAAGCTAATCCCACATATTCATTAAATAAATTGAAATATATATATTATGGAATGTATTCAAATTTTAGGGGTGATTTTAGCATAATTTTATGGGTGATTTTAAAGGTGGTTTTGGCTATGCAATAATTTCATAGCAAATGAATTATATTTTTGTAGCGAAATCTTATTTACTTTTTGTTTCACGCGGGAACTTCAGTGCGCCAAAAAATTTGCCTGACACCAAAATTTTAGCAATTCATTCAACGACAAATATTTTTATTTTGTTTTCTTAGTCTAGCATTTGGCTACAAAAATAATATTGTCGCAAAAACAAAGAGAATTGTCTACGAATAAATAATTCATCGCTAATGTAAATCTTTGAACTACAAAATATTTTTGTAGCTAAAAAATTTGTAGCTAAATCCTCATTTTCTTGTAGTGATTCCTCCACCCCGAATTGTAGGTGTTGATATATAGATTATTTTGTGGAGGCCTTAGGTTGTATCCATTGAGTGCATGTACCTGCTCATCATTAGAAATAAACTGTGCACCACTAGGACAAAAATTAGTAGCATGAGTATGAAGACCACAAATAGAAAAAGCATCTTGCACAATATTAGCACCAAGAGAGGTGCCTTTAAACATAGCAATTAATTGAGATACTTGTTTGGCCAAATTATCATTACCCTCTAACTCATGTACTCCCCTAGCCTTACCCCTTGTACTCTTTTGTTGGGAATTAGCACCCAACATCTCAAACAAAGCATGAGTCTCTTGGGGAGTTTTGGCTCCTAGTGTGCCCTCCGCCGCATTATCAACCATGACTTGATTAACATGATTCAAGCCGTCATAAAAAGTTTTATTAAGCAAGGGTAAATGAAAATTATGATCGGGACATTGCACTAACATCATTTTAAAACGGTCCCAAGCCTCATGAAAAAGCTCACCTACTTCTTGGGCAAATCCAATAATCTTTTGCCTCATATTAGATAACGTGGGATGGGGATAATACTTTTGTAAAAACATATCATGCAATTAATCCCACGTGCTTATACTTTTAGGTGTTAACATCATAAACCATGTCTTGGCCGCCCTTTCAGAGTGAAGGGGAAGCACTTTAACCTTATTTGCTCATCGATTACACCTATTTTGCCCGGAAAGTGAGATACTATCATCATATACTCACGCAAGAAAGTCAAAGGGTCTTGAGCCGCTATGCCTTGATAAATGGGCAACATGTTAAAATATTAACCCTTGACTTCAAAGTTCTTTGCCTCCTCCGTTAGAAAAATACAAGATATGGAGACATCGACTTTAGGATGACAAAAGTCCTGCATAGTTTGAGCTGGTGGGATTGCCATCGCGGCTTCTTCCTCTTCTACCCCGGTGGTAGAAGGATTTAGGTCACTTCCGAGGGGATTGGCCTCTTTTAATTCAAGTTCTTTCAAACGCTGACCTAATTTATCAACGTCGTCGTTCAATTCAATGGTTCCAAGGTAGGAATCAAAGAACGTCGACCAAGCATACACTAATAAAATTAACTTGTTCGCTACAAAAGTCCCCGACAACGGCGCCAAAAACTTGATGGAGAAAATCTCCCTCTTATTATAAATACCTAGCAAGAGTACTAGCTACCAATGTAGTAATATGCACAAAACAAGGGTCGAATCCACAGGGACTAGAGTGGAACAAGTATATTTTATTTATGTATCAAAGTAACCAAGAAAAGGGGTTTGATTGTTTGAATTATTAATCTAAGAAAGCAAAATAAAACAAGTAAAGATAACAAGGAAACAAGGGATTCATGGATTGGGGATCATAACAATTATCACTTTATGCTTTTTAAATCATGTAAAAAGAATTCAATCTTATTCTTGGGTTCATTCACAAAAATATAAAGTTAAGATGTTAATTTCTTCAGTTACGTCGATAAGAACATTAAATCCTAATATTTCTATCTCGTTTATATATTCCGTTAAGTCAATATAAACATTTAAGAGATTCAATTTAAATCACAAGAACATAAGAACCTAGATTCATTGATTTCTGTTACGTCCTCAATTAAATCCAACCTTCTCAATAATGATCAATGTATAAATCATCCATGTTACTGAAACGATTTATACTCAAATAGATTCATAGGCCAAAAGTATCTTAACATACAATTGAAGCATATGAATGATCTTGAAGAATATTGAGAGAACAAGAATGAGAGAGATATAGGAAGAATTAAAACTCTAGCATAAAGATTCAATTGTTACTTACCTCAATTCACGAATCAAATAACTTAGCCTTGAAGGGCCATTAAAATAAATAAATAAAACCTTGAATTTGAATCTTCAATCCTTGTAAAAAAAAAAAAAAACCTAAACTATGTAATATATGATAAGGGGGAAGAAAAGATAGAGAGAGACAATCCAAAAACCTAATCTAGGATCCTTTATATAGGAGGAGGGAGGAAGGATTCCTGATTTACGGTCAAAATAGGCCAATTTCCTAGTCGAATTCTGCTGAAATCCGTCACAAATCTGTTGCTGATTCTTGGCCGGCCATGGGCGCGGCCGCTCGGCCATCCTTGCGCGGTCGCCCTTAGTTTCTGCCACAATGGCGCGGTCGCTCGGCCTTTGGCCCCATTTCCTTGGCCATGGCCTAGTTTTCTCGGCCACTTGCTTGTTCTTGCGGCCACTTGTTTGGGATTTGGCCGGCCACTCATTTCTTGGCCCAGCAGCTGCCGGCCAGCCTCCTCACTTTAGTTGCAGTCCTTTTACTTACAATTAATTGCAATTTAGCCCATGAACTTTATAATTCTAGTTTACTCCTTAGTTTTTATTTGAAATTTGGTCCCTGAACTTCCAAAAAAGCTTATATCCTCCATTTTCTGTCTAATTGCACTTCAACCCTTGTACTTTCAAAACACTAACAAAACACATTAAATTTCCAAGGTTTGAACAGAAAATAAGCTTGGAAACATATCTTTTGGATGGGTAAAACCACATTCATCAACAGGCATTAAACATTTGTTTTGAATTTTTTTTTTTGAAATAATTCCTTTTTTAAATAATAATTCCCAAAATAACAACATTTCCAAATTATTGACCAAAATGACTTCTTTTTTAAAACTCGCTACTTCGTGTAACGATTTAAAAAAAAATCGCATAAACTCGCTACTTCGTGTAGCGAGTTTAATTTCCTATTTTTTCTACGTAAACAATTTCGAGAATTTTACGATAATTTTATTAAAATATGAATTTGCTATTGTGAATAGCGAGTTTGCTAGGAATAAATAATTACCTAATTAAGATTGTAATTAGTTTAAATAAAGAGGTAAACTCGCTATTTGAAATAGCGATTTCACTTAAATACTCGCTTTTCCCAATAGCGAGTTTAGAGAATCATTTTTTTTTTGGTATAACACACACAGACAAATCATACTTACTCACCCAAATTAACGACACAGAGAGAGAGAGAGAGGGAGAGGAAGAAACTGGAATGACGAGAGCATAACTCGTGATTTACATTAACGACTTCAAATTCGCTAGTTTAATTCTCTGATTTCATACTCCCTCCTATATTTCAAATCAATTTAGCATTATTTCAACATATGGTTTTCAAAATTGATTGATTTGTTGGTTTTTGAAATGGATTCAACCTAGGGTTTTCGAATTGATTGATTTGTGAGTTATTCTTTTTACTTAATTAGTTATTCTTGATTTCTATGGTATTATTATTTAAATTAGTATTTTTGTTAGTTTAGTTAGGTTTTTCTTTAGTTAAGTTAGGTTTTTTGTTAGTTCAGTTATGTTTTTCGTTAGTTCAGTTAGCATTTTTGTTAAAATGAGCTTTAAATTTGATCAATTTTGTCTATTGTGTTACTATGTTACAGATGAATGTAGAAATATGCTTCACAATAGTTGTCTTTCTTCTTTTTAGACTTGATGGTTGTCTCTTGGTTTTCTATTGATATCTCTGTATTTTAAATTTGATCAATTTTGTATTTTGTGTTACAGATGAATGTAGAACATCAACATTGAGATCTTCTTGAGCCGTTTGTCGATCCGAGTCCTTTGCAATGAGATGTTTTGAGATTACAGGATAAGCATCAAACTGAATACATATGGGCCATAAGACATGTTGAGAAGTTATCTTTTCATCGTGGTTCGACTTTGTCGAAAGTGTTGGACTTGAGGATCCAGGAGAGACTAGTAGTAGCAGGATTTTACGGGGTTTACAAGTTAGGGAAAATCACGTATGATTGGGGTTTGCTTACAGCGTTGGTTGAGTGTTGCCGTCAAGAAACCTATAGTTTTCACTTTCCTATTAGTGAGATGACCGTTAGTTTAGAAGATATGGGTATGTTGTCAGGTTTACCGATTGATGGATTCCTGTTACTGGTTCTGACACCACGAGGTTGCTTCAGGGTTCGTGCGACTTATGTTAGGAGTTATTAGGTGTTAGACCACCGGAGAATGAGATAGAACCAGGGTTGTTGAAGCTTAGTTGGCTTTTAAGTCGGTTTCCCCATTTTTGTCAGCTTCCAGAAAATGCGACACATGATTTGGTCATTAGGTATACACGTGCGTACATATTGACAGCCCTCGGGTCGATTGTGATGCCTGATCGCACTAGTAATAAGGTGAAGTTGATGTATCTCCCACTAATTAGAGATATCGAGATGATACATGATTATAGTTGGGGTAGTGCTGCTTTGCCCTTTCTTTATCGAGAAATGTGTAATGCAACTTTGCCCGGCACCAGTAATTGTAGTGGATTTCTCTCTATTGTGCAGGTTTGATAATTACATTTTTCGATATATGCTTGGTTTTATGTATGTTTTTAAATTATATTGTATTTATGTGATTTGTTTATAATACAAACAGCTTTGGGCATGGGAGTGGTTGTTGCCCACACAACCAATAGTGGTTAGGGGAGATCAGGATGTGCAACTAAATTTACCCGACAGTCCATTGGGGTGTAGGTAAACTACAACCACTCTGATTTGTGTAAATTTTATTGTATTTATCTGATTTGTTTAAATTATATTGTATTTATCTAGATTTGTTTAAATTGTATTTTTTAAATCTTTTCAGGTGTACTGGGTCCCTATCGTATTTGCATGTTAACGTACATAACTTACATGCCTATCGGGATCAACTAGCGTCTCTGACTGAGGATCAGATTATTTGGCAGCCATATATAGATCGAGTTGTTCCAGATTATTGCAGAAAGGGACAGGCAGTATGGAGGACAAGGGCGCCTCTTATATGCTTTGAAAGGGTAGAATGGCACCTACCTGATCGAGTTATGAGGCAGTTGGCATGCTACAGCTGGTCCCCGATCCATGTGACACACAGGAAGATTTGCATAGTATTGATCGACTAGATAGATTACATGTGGCTTGGGATTCAAAACATAGTGAGTATATATAATTATGGATTGCACGAGCTCAGAACATGGTGAATGGTGTGTTGGGTGAAGAGGTGATGTATTACACCCATTCATACATGATTTGGTTCAAGAAGATCACACGTTCATTAATTATGAACCCGATCCATGTAGATGATATATGGTACATATCACATGCCAGTTGTGACGAATGTGTACCCGATTTTTGAAATCAAACGGAGTCGCCACGCCATTTTTGTTTTAAGGGCCAAAACTTTGAAAAATGCCCGAGATTAGAGATTTGGGTTCGGAGGTCACGTTACACGCCGGGAAGAACGTTAGTGTTCACCCGGAATGCCTCGTAAAATGAGTCTTCCAAGCATTAAAAACCATTTGTGTGTGTGTGTGTGTTTTGGCTAAAATAAATTCAAACTGAAAAGTAAAAATTGGGAAATCTTTATTAGACTTTAAACAAGTCCCATGATTTTTGGTATGATTTTTGGGTTGAGTTTTGGTATTCAAAAGATTTTTTGAAGTTGAAAAACATTTCTGCCAGAATGAAAAAGGCAGTGGACACTTGATTTTAAAATGGGTTTAAGGGCTTAAAAATCTCATAATCTGTGGAGAGTCCGAGAATGAAAGTTGTTCAAAACACCTTAAATAAGGTTTCTGTAAAATAACTTTCCAATTTGGAGGTGATTTGGTAGACCAAAACCTTCTGGAAATCTCAGATATGAAATCTGGATTTCCAGAGACTGAGGAACTGACCTTTAAAAGAAAATTTGAAAAATGGAGTTTTACTCACGTAAAAAATAAAGTAAAAATATTTCTGGAAATATCTTGATGTTGGCTACAAAAAGTGTTTTGTAGTCAATACCAAATTCCAAGTTTCTGTATGTCCAAAAAATTAGACCATGAACAGGGGTCTTAGAGAAAGGCTACTGGACAGCAACTTCCCCATGAAGAAAAACATGATTTTAAAGGGGGGTTGGCATCCATGCTTGTCCCCATTTTCTTAGGCTTTGATTAGTAGTCACTAGACATTTTAGTGGTGATCTACTATATCAAGCCATCCTTAGGGTACATTAGGACTTAAGCATTTCATTTGCTTGGGAAGGGGAATTTTATCCTTGAAAATGAAGATTTGATGTATGAAAATGATTTTTAGGGTTTTGAAAACATGTTTGCAAGTAAGTAAAAATACTTTGAAAGTAATGTTGATCCTTGTAGAGGATCATCCATGGAGATGAACTTCCATGGTGATCTTCTTGGATCTAGGGCAAGAAGATGAACAAACTACATTTTGGAGTTTGAAAATGCGTGCATGGATGAGAGAACTTTAGGGTGAGAAGAAGGACGTTATACCTATCTTCTTTGTGTTTTGTGTTTTGTGTTTGATTGGATTCAAGGCTTGAATGTGTTTAGGGTTTGTGATTAGAGTTGGTCAAAGAGTAAACAAGTAGATAACAATGAAGTCCTCTATGTTTTCTCTCTAATCCTCCTCCTAAGGGGTGATTTGAGCTTGGGTTAGTGTATGTATGAGAGTGATTTGAAAATATTTTGAGTGAGTGGGATTTGGGAAAGATTCAAGAGAAAATGGTGGCAATTCAAGTGAATTCCCACTGTTTTCTCCCTATTTTTCGCCAAGGTGCAGTTGTAAAATGTGTTGTTCCTCTTCATTTCTGTGACTGAAGGGCTCAATTTATAGGCACTCTGAAATTACATAGATGTCCGTGCGGATGGGTTCGTAGGCGTGCACTGTTCATTAAATGATGCTCCAGGCTTTGGACAGGAAGAATAATTTTCAAATTAAGCAACCAGAAAATGTTCCAGCCACTTCTATTTCGGGTTTTTGACCTTTCTTTTGCTTTTTTGATTCTTTTCCATGGTTTATCTTTAAATGGCAATCCCTAATCTACCCTCACTTTGTTAGAAATGTTAGGAATTGTTAGAAATGTTAGAAATGTTAAAACTTTCGTTAATTTTCTAACGAAAATTCTAACAACTCAAATTGGAGCACTTACAGTAGCCCCTCGGCGACGGCGCTTTCGAAGGAAGCGGGGTCGTCGATAAGAGTAAGGCTCCATATTTGGCAAGAGGTGACCAAAGTGGTCGAGTGGCTGAACCTAGCAATAGGCTACCTACGTATCCCTAGTGGGAATCAAGCCAGTCGTAGTTCGGGTCTTTGACCACGGAATGACTTGTTTTGAGGCGTCAACACAGTGAGCGAGTTACGCGATCGATTCTTTGAGAGAAACTCTGCTGGGATAAGAGATGACCATTTTGGTTTGATGGCTGGAGTTGTATATCCGCTCTGCTGGGGATAGAAATGACCATTTTCGATCTGATGGCTGAACCTAATGATAGGCTACCTACGTATCCTTAAGAGGAATCAAGCCAGTCGTAGTTCAGGTCTTTGACCCTGGAATGACTATTTTGAGGCGTCAACCTGGTGATGAGGGCGTTTTAGGTGCCTCGGACCTTGTTGATGGCGTTTTAGGTGCCTCAAACCTTGATGATGGCGTTTTAGGTGCCTCGGACCTTGATGATGATGGTGTTTTAGGTGCCTCGGACCTTGATTTGAAATGTTTTCCCTTAATGGTTTGGGATGGATGGTCCTTCGGTGGACTTCATTCGTCTGCTGCCGAAGGAGAGGGTGACCATTTTGGTCGGGTGGCTGGACCTATGGTAGGCTACCTACGTATCCTTAAGAGGAATCAAGCCAATCGTAGTTTGAAAGCTGCTCGGGATTTCGTTGGCTTTCGCTGGAGAAAAATCGGGCTTACGTTTTACGGCCGTGGATGATAATGAGGAAGGAAACGGGATTTTGTCAACTTTGCTGGGGATTTTGTTAGCCTTTGCTGGGGAAGACGGGCTTACGTTTTACTGCCGTGGATGATTCCGTTATCTTTTTCGGAGAAATCAAACTTACGTTTGACTGCCGTTGATGATTTTGATGAAAGAAACGGGATTCCGTTATCTTTCTCGGAGAAATCGGACTTACGTTTGACTGCCGTTGATGATTTTGATGAAAGAAACGGGATTCCGTTATCTTTCTCGAAGAAATCGGACTTACGTTTGACTGCCGTTGATGATTTTGATGAAAGAAACGGGATTCCGTTATCTTTCTCGGAGAAATCGGACTTACGTTTGACTGCCGTGGATGATTTTGATGAAAGAAACGGGATTCCGTTATCTTTCTCGGAGAAATCGGACTTACGTTTGACTGCCGTTGATGATTTTGATGAAAGAAACGGGATTCCGTTATCTTTCTCGGAGAAATCGGACTTACGTTTGACTGCCGTTGATGATTTTGATGAAAGAAATGGGATTCCGTTATCTTTCTCGGAGAAATCGGACTTACGTTTGACTGCCGTTGATGATTTTGATGAAAGAAACGGGATTCCGTTATCTTTCTCGGAGAAATCGAACTTACGTTTGACTGTCGTTGATGATTTTGATGAAAGAAACGGGATTTCGTTATCTTTCTCGGAGAAATCGGACTTACGTTTGACTGCCGTGGATGATGTTGATGAAAGAAACGGGATTCCGTTATCTTTCTCGGAGAAATCGGACTTACGTTTGACTGCCGTTGATGATCTTGATGAAAGAAACGGGATTCCGTTATCTTTCTCGGAGAAATCGGACTTACGTTTGACTACCGTTGATGATTTTTATGAAAGAAACGGGATTCCGTTATCTTTCTCAGGGAAATCGGACTTACGTTTGACTGTCGTGGATGATTTTGATGAAAGAAACGGGATTCCGTTATCTTTCTCGGAGAAATCGGACTTACGTTTGACTGCCGTTGATGATCTTGATGAAAGAAACGGGATTCCGTTATCTTTCTTGGGGAAATCGGACTTACGTTTGACTGCCGTTGAGGTTCCTTTGAAAGGGGGTTAACTTTGGTTAACTTTGGTTAACTCTGTTAAGTTGAGGACTAAATTGCAGAGTCCTGAAATTTTAAAGGGCAAAATGGTCATTTTGACCCTTCAAACTGATCCGCGCGGATGGGTTTGAGTCCCAGATGGGTTTAAATAAGGGCCACCGCCCTTCCTTCTTCTTCCTCACCTTTTCCAGTTCTTTCTGCATTTACGAGAGAGAACCGAGAAATCCACCATTTTTGGTCCAAAAAGCTTCAAAATTCTTCCATTTTCTTTGATTTTTCAAGCAATGGAACACGGGGGAGTCGCTATTCAAGGTCAAGGACGCGGCCCGGTCGCGGAAAGGCGATTAAACTCGTTCGAATGAGGAGGCATTACACACTTTCGCAATCGATTGCGGAGGAGTCCTACCCCGATGCGTGGCAACATTGGGCCACTGATCCGAGTCTCCGAACGGTATACTTCGAATCCATTCACTTCCTTTGTTGATTTTTTGTTTGAAATTGATTTTTGGTGATTTTTTTTTTTTTTGAAAATTCGAAAATTGTGATGCTCTTGGCCTTGGATTTTGATTTTGATGCTTTGCATGTTGTAATGAGTATATGGGTGACCCAAATATGCACTTTGTTTGGAAAAAGAATTGGCATTTTGCCAAAAAAAATTTTGAAAATTGAAAATTCAAAAATTGTGATTTGAAATTTGAAAATAATGTTCTTGACATTTGAGATTGAGATTTGCATGTATGCATTGTGTTTGAAAAGAATGGGCATTTTGCCATTTTTTTTTTGTTTTCTTTTTGAAATATGAAATGATAAGGAATTCGTCCGAATCCGGGACGGACATGAATGTATGCATGTATGCCTCTTGTAGGATTATTTTTTTTTTGTAATGGGATGATGAATGATATGTATGCATGCTATTTTTGTAAAAATAGGATTTTTTTTTTTGAAAAGTGGGACGGATTTTTGATTCCGTTGATTGAATGAATGACTTGTGGAAAAACTGTTTATTTGTGCTATTTTATGAAAAATGGGACGGAGTTTTTACTTCCGTTGACTCGATATTATTGACATGCTTTCTGTATGAATGAATGGTATTTGCTGAAAAAACTCTTTTTTTTTGTGTGCGAGAAAAATTGGGCTAGGTCCGTTGTATCTTTGTTATCTTTGCCCGATTTTCTGCAAAACTTTATGTTTATGATGCATGTGTATGCTTTTTTTTTTTTTGAATGCAAATGCCAAATTTTTTTTTTTGACATTTTTGTTTCTCTCTCTTTTTTTTTATTGCAGGGCGGAAACAATTTCGTGACGGAGCTTGGTGAACAAGATGAAGACTCGGGGATCGGTGGAGTTGTGATTTACTTGTGGGACCGGCTTCCGGTTTTGGGCGGAAGGAGCGATGATGAGTCCTAGACGGATCGTCATTGAGACTGGATTGTACGAGTTCTTCGAGTGCTTGAGGGTTTGGTCAAGTTCCCAAGAGCAAGGGCACGATCTTTGCTTTGGCACAACATTGGTGGGACGTGACCCACACATTTCATTTCTTACGGGGCGAGGCCACGGTCACACCTTCTGACTACGCCGCGATTACGGGCCTGTCCTTTAAAGGACGGAGCATTGAGTGGAGAGACGGCTACAGTGATATGGATTTGCAGGCCCTTCTAGGATTTTCCCCTATTCCCAAAAAGGGGATGGGGATGGAGTACGCGGTGGTCCACGGGAAGATCGTGGAGAGTATTGGGAGCTACGAGGTGGGGATGAGAGGATAGGCGCCGAGCGCATTGCTAGGGCCTTTTTATGGTTTGCTTTCTCGAGCACGCTTTTGGACATGCCGAGGGGACGGCTGTTTTTGCTTTCGAGGTCCTTGGAGGACGTGGGGATGGGCTGGAGAGATATCTTGGGGAGAGGCGGGGCGCGAGCTATATTTTGCTACGGATCGATATAGCCGGAAGAGGTTGTCGGCTCTTTGACGTGCTTCGAGTTCCCTACGGAGGTACAAGCTTTCTTTTTGCTTTCCCTCTTTTCTTTAAGCACGTATTCTTTTCGCACTTAATTGATTTGACCTTTTCCTTTCGCAGTATGGGCTCTAGAGTTCTTTCACGTCACGATGTGGCGGCGGCGCGGAGTACATCGGGGCGTATCCGGCCATGCTTTCTTGGTCCAAGTATGCCCGGGAGAAGAAAGGTTCTAGGGGGCGCACGACCCTCAAGTACTCGGATTGCCTACCCTTGACGATGGCTGAGACAGATGAGGGGATCATATTCTACCCTTGGGATCGCTTCGATGTAGAAGCGGTGAAGGGTGTCGAGAGATGGACCGTGGAGCGGAGGATCTTGAGAGGCTTGACTGCGGCGTGTATTATGCGGGGAGAGAGTGACACGCCAACATGGCGTGGGTGCACTGCGATGGCTCCGGTGGAGCCTCCTGGCGACATGATGCATCCGAGTGAGAACTCGGAGACTGGGATGAGTATCGAGGTGGCGGCACCACTCGAGGTTCGTGGCGATCGAGGAGTACTCGCGATTTGTCTTGTGGAGGCTAAAGACGCCTCAGGTTCTTGAGAGAGAGGGATTGGGGGTTGTGCGGTACCCTCGATCGAGCTTTTCGTATGTCCGGGACGGGGTCGGGCGAGAGTACGAGATCCTGTCACCGATCGGGTTCCACGAGCTTTCCGGCCTCGTCAGGATATGAAGGTATGGCCTCTCCTTCTCTTTTTTTTGCTTGTCTTTTCCTTTCTTTTTTGTCATCATCTTTTTGTCTTAATTATCTACGACGCTTTTGTTTCCGTGCGGTTCTCGGCCAAGGTGGTGGAGAAGGCGACAAACCGGGTGATCGGGGCCAAGAGATTTATCAAGAACATGGTTATTTGTGGGTCTTCTCGGGCGGGGAGGAGACGAGCACGGCCGGCGCTGTCGAGAGGGAGACTTCCCCTATTCCTTCCGAGCCTTCTTCCGAGACTCCTCTTTCTCCTCCCATAGATCCCAGTGTGGTGTTGCCTTCGGACCACGTCATTCTCGGAGATCCGTATGGACAGGGACATGTCTGACATCATGGTGGATCTTCTTCGCACGTCCGGGAATCCAACGCGTTTTCGTTCGGATACGACTTCTTTGCTGATCTTGGCTTGCCGTATCAGGGTGTGCCTGTTGGTCCAAACGAGCCTTCCTGCGGAGACGAGGATGATCCTGAGCCCAAGATATTCGTGGCTACTGAGGAGGCGGGCCCGAGCCGCAAGAGGATCGGGGAAAGCGCCGGCCACCGAGGACTCGGCCGACGATCTTCGAGACCGATTTCGAGATTGTACCTATTATTTTTTTTTGGCAGATACAGTTTTTTTTATGCACACTCTTTTTTTTTTGGAATGTAATAATTTAGGATTTTATTTTATTTTATCTATCATGAATGCAATGTTGTATGAATGCACTGTTACATGAGCCCCGATTTTTTGGCAAGGGTGTGAGTGTTTGGTATATGAACTGTTTGGGCGGAGTTTTGCACAAGGTTCGGCGGCCAGGATGAAAATATTCTTTCGTTGTGCGGCGGTTTGAGCATGCTGCAGATTTTTACAGGAAACAATCACGTCCGCGCGGACGGAGTTTGACATACCGGCATGGTTCATTTATTTCGGTGGTTGGATCTGGTTTGGTCCATAAATGCCATTAAAACTTCGCCTTCTTCAGTTCAAAACTACTGGAAATCCGAGAGAGAAGCCAAAAAAGCCATGGAAATGTCCAAATTTTCCCCAAAATTGTCCAAGGAAGAGCAAATGTTGTTCTTTGAAAAGTTCAAGGAGTGGTGTAGGGAGATTATGCACGAGAGGAGGTCATTTTTCGAAGAGAGGTACAAGGTAAAGTGCTTGTGGTCCCTCAAAGAATTGGTTCCGGACTATGACCTCTTGAGAGCTTCTTCTTCATTTTGGGATACTAGAAGGCATGTCTTTTGCCTTTCTTACAATGAAGTGGTCCCGACCGTTGAAGAATTTCGGGCTTTACTTGGTGGCCCGGAGGTGGAAGAGATTGGGATTCCTTTGCCCGGAGGGGCTTCTTTTGTTGATAGGTTGTGTAACCTTCTTCATCTTTCTCCGGGGGAAGCACAAGGTATGATTCGTAGTCCCGATCATTTTGACATTTCTGGTCTTCCTGATAGATTTAGGGGCTTAGGCTTGGTGGATGATGCCTATTGGGATGCTTTTGCACTTTGCATGTTTGGTACCTTGTTCATGGTTTATTCCTTTGGAATTTGTCATCGAGCCCTGTTAGATGTAGTTGTTCACTGTCGCCTGGGCAGAGATGTTGTACCTTTGATCTTGGGAGAGACTTTTCATGCTCTCGACAGGCTGGCTACCGGGAGGCGGTATATGCACGGGGGCAGCCCGTTTCTCTTGACTTTGTGGCTGATGGAGCGCCTGGGGGTTCTTCGGGAAACTTCTGATATGATCAAGCCTTGGACATTTGCCAGGAGAGGGGTTTCTGTGGATTTTGATGATCAGGGCTCGTGGGAGCGTTGGATGGCCGGTCGCGACCGAAGATATCGATGGTCGGTGCCTCATTGGCGAGTGGAGACTCGGAGAGTACTTCAGATGGATCTCCCGTGGTTATGCTTCCGGGCTTTCTCACCCAGCCTTTTACATTCCGGCTTTGTTCTGAGACAGTTCGGCTTGGAGCAGGTTCCTTTGGAGGAATTTGATGATATAGCCACTAGGGTGGTGGCTTCTGCTTCTATGGATGATCCTTTGGTGTTTCCATTTCTTTCCCGAGTATGGAGGTATGACGTTTTTCCTCCTCGGGTTAGCCTCAGGCGTCCGAGACCTTTTTTTCGACCACTTGGTACTGGATTGGTACGAGAGGCATTTTGGGGGAGACTCGATGGCTATTTTGAGACGGCGTGAGGCCATTGTGGGTGCGGAGGACCCGACAGCTGCAGAGAGGAGGAGGGCCGAGGCGAGGGCCAACCCTCACGACCTGAGCGGAGATACCGTGACCGACTATGAGGCTTATGTCAAGAGACAGAGAGGAGGACTCCTATGCTACCGCCTAGGCTACAGGAGATGAGAGATGACGCTAGGGCCACTAAGGCCCCGACAGAGGCCGGTTTGATAGATCCCGCTTCCCTATACCAGAGCTTGGTAGGAGGAAGACCGACATTTTTCCCGTTCGTAGGAAGAAGACCCGAAGAGTGGAAGAAGAGAGGGATGCCAAGACGAGCGGCTTAGAGTGACCTCGAGGTTTCGAGTATCCCTTTCTTGCCGTAGGCATACATTAGTTTGATTATGTATCTTAGTTTCTTTTAGCAGTTGCCGCTGTAGGAATGAACCGAGCTTAGACTCATCAAAAAGCTTTTAACCGTAATGAATATGTGAATTGCTTTAGAGTTTTTCGAGACGCTTTCATGGTTCGACGATCAATGTATGTCTTTATATTTGTATTTTAGACCGAACCGTTTCCGACCGCCTACGTTCCCTTCGGACAAAGGGCTCAGTCTTCGTAGTTCGACCCGGTTTTTTTTTTTTTTTTTTTTTTTTTTTTTTGTTTTTTTTTTTTTGTTTTTTTTTTTTTTTTGTTTTTTTTTTTTTTTTTTTTTTTTTGGTGCAACCCTGTTTTTTACCTAGGCCGCCCTTTTCGGGTTTTCAACCTAGTTGGGTATTACTCTTTTAGCACTCTTTTTCTTTTTTTTTTGTTTCTTTTTTTTTGTTGCTTTTTTTTTTTTGACTCAGTGTTTTACACGTAGTATCTGCGCAGCTTGTCACCATTTACTGGGTGTACAAAAGGATTTCCGTCGAGGTCTGCGAGTTGCATGGATCCTCCGGAGAAGATCTTCTGGACGACATATGGCCCGACCTGCATGTGCTCCCATTTGCCAAGCGGGTTGATACGGACCGGGGCTTCTCTTTCAAAATGAGATCACCTTCCCTAATCTCCCGATGCTTCACTTTCTTGTCGAACGCTCTGGCCATTCTCCCTTGGTAAGCTCGGATATGTTCCATTGCTTTCAATCGTCGCTCATCTAGCAGGGCCAATTCATCATGGCGACTCTGGAGCCATTCGACCTCGTTGATCTGACCTTCCAACAGTACCCGGAGTGAGGGGATTTCTAGCTCGATTGGGAGTACGGCTTCCATCCCGTAGGTAAGAGAAAATGGTGTTTCCCCGGTTGCCGTTCTGACGGATGTCTCGTAGCCCCAGAGTGCCAGTGTAGCTTCTCGGGCCAATCTCCGCCTGATGCCCATTTTCCAGATGATGTTTTCTAGAGTCTTGTTGCTACTTCGACGGCTCCGTTGGTTTGGAGCCTATAGGGAGATGACTTGTGACGGGTTATTCTGAATTCCGCCAGCAGCCTGTCGCATTCCCCTTCAAAGTGGGATCCGTTATCTGAGATGATTTCGGCTGGCAACCCGTATCTGCATATGATGTTTTCTTTGACGAAGATGGCTACTTTCCTTGAGTTGAGGACCTTGTAGGATTTTGCTTCAACCCATTTGGTGAAATAATCCAATGCTACCAGGACGAACTCGTGGCCGTTATCGCTCGATGGTGTGATTTTGCCTATGACATCAATTCCCAAGTGACGAAAGGCCAAGGGGTTATCATGCAAGATAACTCATGAGGAGGCAAATGATTAGATTTGAGTACCGCCGGCATTTGTCGCAGCCTTTCCGACGAACCGGATACGCTCGCCTATGGAGATCCGTAAGTACCCCATTCTCGCATGATTTGCATTAGGGCTCGAGCATTCATGTGGGGGCCGGAGGTACCACCATGTATTTCTTTCATGAGTTCCGTAGCCTCTTGTTTGCCGATACATCGCATGAGGGGGCCTTGATAACGCTTCTTGTACAAAGATATTTCCCAAAAGAACATAATGGGAGGCGAGTCGCCTGTGGCCGAGAGGCTTTTCGCTGATTCCTTCTTTATATTCCCCATCTTCATTTTTGAAGGAGGCTTCGCCACTCTTCGTGTACCGATAGATCCGAGTGTACCAGTGGATCACCGGCCGGTTCGGCCTCCTCTTCTATTTCAAAGCAATAAGCGGGTTTTCTCTCCTCCCGACTCGAATGGTTTGACGGACTTCCCTTCGGGTATTTCAACGAGGGAGGCTAGTGTTGCAAGAGCATCTCGCGAACTGTTGCGATCTCCGGGCAAGTAATGAAAGCTGATCTCCTTGAATTGAGTTACTAGCTCTTCCATGTAAGTGTGATATTTCGGCAGACCCGGATCCACGGTCTTCCATTTGTTAGAGACCTGGTTGATGATAAGGGCAGAATCACCGTACACTTCTAATTCTTTGATATTTCTTTCAAGGGCGGCTTCCAACCCGGCTATGCAAGCCTCGTATTCAGCAGCGTTGTTGGTGACCTCGAAGTTCAATCTTACCAAGCATGGGGGTGTGTTCGTCGCAGAGGATCGACCGTAAGCATTCCTATTCCATTCCCCTTTTATTTGACGCCCGTCGAAGAAGAGTTGCCGCGATTTTCTCCTTCTAGAGCAAAGATTCCATCATCGGGAAATTGAGGTTCAGTCCCTGACTCATCACTTGGGAAATCGGCCAAATGTTCCGCCATTATACGCCCTTTTACGGATTTCCTCGAAACATAAGTGATGTCGTATTCACCAAAAAGAACGACCATTTTGCCAACCTCATGGAGATGGAAGGCTTGTCGAACGTATATTTGATGGGGTCTATCTTTGAGACGAGATGTATCGGGTGAGACCGCATGTAGTGTTTCAACTTTCCCACTACCTGCACTGTGCCCGCGCAAGTCTTTTCACAAGCAGAGTAATTGAGTTCGCTCCCTTGAAGCTTTCTCGCTCACGAAATAGATGGCGTTTCGACCTTGGAATTTTTCTTTTCTTGAGCTAACATAGCCCCAATTGCCGTGTTCGTGATGCTTAGGTATAGCAATAGTGGTTTTTGCCGATGTGGTGGGCAAAGAATCGGGGATTCACAAGGTACGCCTTGATCCGTTCAAAAGCGAGCCGGCATTGAGTCCATTCTGTGTAGGCATTTTTCTTTATCAACTTGAAGATCGGCTCGCAGATCGAGGTCACCGATTTACAAAGCGGCTTATGTATTGCAGTCTTCCCATGAAGGATTTCACTTCCGTCGTTGTCCTGGTGGCTTCATTTCAACTATCGCCTTGATTTTCGAGGGTCTACTTCAATTCCCGTTCGTCACCATATATCCTAGCACCTTGCCTCGTCTTACACCGAAGGTGCATTTGGCCGGATTCAGCCTCATGCCGTGGTCTCGAGGCGGCCGAAGAATTTTCTCAAATCAACAAAGTGCCGGCCATCTCGATCCTCTCGGAGTGTATTATCATGTCGTCCACATAGACCTCAATTTCTTTGTGGATCATGTCATGGAACAAAGCCGTAGCCGCCCTCCGGTACGTAGCCCCAGCATTCTTTAGTCCGAACGGCATGACCGTGTAGCAAGCACGTACCCCAAGGGGTTGTGAAGGCCAGTCTTGGCTTCGATCTTCTTCTCGCCATTTTGATTTGGTTGTAACCGGCAAAGCCGTCGACGAAGGATTTAACTTCATGGTTGGCCGTGGAATCTACCGTAATGTCGATGTTTGGCAGGGGGAAATCATCTTTGACCGGCTTTGTTCAAGTCTCTCGAAATCTACGCAAAGACCGGATCTTTCCGTTGGCCTTGGTCACCGTTACTATGTTGGAAAGCCATGTAGGATATTCAATGACCCCGATGAACCCCGCCCGAGCATCTTTTCTATCTCCTCTTTCACTTGTAGGGACCATTCGGGCTTAATTCTTCTTAGCTTCTGCTTCACTGGCTTGACTTCTGGGTCGAGCGGTATTCGGTGCTCAACTATGGAAGGATCGAGGCCAGGCATATCTTTATAGGACCATGCGAACACATCCACGAATTCTCTTAGAAGCTCAATTAGAGCGTCCCTTTCACCCCTTCAAGAAACTACCAATCTGCGTCTCTTTAGGCTCTTCCGCAGCTCCCAGATTCACACTCGTCAAAATCTCTTCGGCACTTGGGCTCGATTTTCCTCTTTCCGAACAACCCGCTTAAAGATTTCTTTGATATATTTTTCATTTAATGTGTCTCGCTTCTTTATCTAGTGAATCATCATTAATCGTTTTTAAGTCATTAGTTAATTCATCATTAGTTAAAGTGGCAATCAAGGGATACTCAGAAAGATTCATCATTTCATTGAGAATAAAAGGGAATACAGTATTGGCTACAATTTCGTAGTCTTCAGGCGTGAGGCCATAGGACGACTCGAGAGACTCAAACTCAACAATGAGAGACTCAGAGGAGTTTACAAAGGTTGACACAAAGGGACGGGGGACCAATCCAAGCCTGGTGATCATTTCCTCTTCGGTCGCGGACGGGCCTGAGAGAGTTTCCCAATTCCTTAATGGCATCGCTGTCAGTGGCCTCATGACTCGGGGGCTATCTTGTTTCTGTTCTCCTTCCTCAATCATTGCTATCATCTCTTCCTGAAAACTGATCATATGAATGTAGGGATCTTCTTGCGGATCTGCCGCATCCTCAATTCTGGAGAATTCTAACTCGTCACAATCTGACCGCTCAATCCAGATGTAAGGACGTATTGCGTCTTGGTGTGCTGCTGGAAAAATCTCATGTCCCATGCTCGAGCGGAAAGGCTTAGCGGGTAATTCTTCGAGGAGGACGTCCCATATGATGTTCATACATTCGAGTCGAGTTTGCCGGTACTTGTCGACTTTTATCATGAAAATCTCTTCGCTTGGCGAGGCCAGAGAACGGGTTTGAAGTATGCTGACAAATCTCTGATTGGAGACTGGAGGTTTGTGTGCTCGTATCATGGCGGTATTCAGTGTTTCTTTCCATTCTACCTCCAAATGTTGGAAATGGCAATTGATCTTGATGAATCGAACTGCTTCAGGGTCTGCCCGCTTGAGTTCATTGACATAGTTGGCATCACCGGATTCTGGGGGATTCTGATGAGACTTGTCTCGATAGTCCCTTGGTCGATTCGAAGGAGGTAGCCCCGGTGTCTGGCTACGAGCATGCTTGGCGACGGTCTCGGCTTCGTTCCCTATGAGGAAAATGTCACCCCTAATGACTTCAAGATCCCCCTGCCGGTTAATGAACTTGACGCATTGATGGAGAGTGGAAGCTATGGCTTTCATGTGGTGTAACCAAGGGCGCCCCAACAGAGCTGTGAATTCGGATGGGATGTCCATTACATGGAATTTTGTTGGCACCATTTGGGTTTCGTACCAGAGTTCCAGAACCACCGTCCCCAAGATGGGACGAGACGTGCCATCATATGCCTTGATTGACCGGGTAGATGGGATCATGTGCCTTTCATTGATGCGTAGGGCCCGCATCATGCTGAGGGGAAGGACGATAACGGTTGATCCATTGTCCACCAATACCCCCGGGAGTGATACGGTGTTGAGCCGAATAGTGATGTACAAGGCTTCATTGTGTTTGGAGGCATTTCTTGGCAAATCTTCATCGCAGAAGGTGATCATGCTACCATATAGTCGAGGGTCATAGATTTGATCCTTGTCTGGAGAAAGAGAGTCATCAAGCCAGTCACTTCGTGCCTTTTTCTTACGAGGTAGAACCTTTGCTGAAGCCCCTGGGTTATGTTGAGGCCGTTTGTGGCGGTTGCCATCCCCAGTCAGCATATTGATTGAGTGCGAGCGCCAAACTGGCGTTGGTATTTCTTTGTTGGTATGCACTCGGGAGCTGGACAAACTGAATCTTGGCTGACCCCGCGGGGGGTTAGACGTCTGATTGGCATTAAAATTACCCAGCATCTGGCGATTCGGTGTCCGAAGGTCTCAATTCTATCGTTGATAAGGCTTTTCGGCTTTTCTACCCCCGTTTGCTTGGGGGAAGACTCGGCTGGAGTAGAGTACATAGTAATCAAATCCCCTGCATGGTTCCCCGAGCGTACCCACACCGGTATCACCGGCCTCGAACCGCTCCTTCAATTTTTGTTGGGAGGAAATTTTCTTCTTCTTAGGAGGACGGTCCTCGTGTATCCAAATTCCGATAGTCCCTTTCAAGGCGCCTGGGCGATCGCAGATATCCCACCAAATGTGTTCTACTACTGTGGTGGATTTGGGACCTCGGGTTGAGCGAGCTTGGGAATGACTTTGAGTTGAACCGGTCCGGAGATCTCTGTTGGGCTCATCGGGAAGCGAATGGTTGGACTCTGCTTAGGGTAATGAGAGGTATTAAGAGCCGGGGAACAGGCACATGTTTGTCCTTCAGGGAGCCCCGCGATTGGGAGATTGCTATTGTCCCGAAATGGTGTGTGGCCTCTTCAATCCAGGCTTGCGTTTGTTCCGGCGTTCCTCAAGAGCTTTGATGGCCGACCATATTTCCTCCACTCAAGCTTCCCGCCTTCATTACCCATGCCGATATCTCGCGGGATCGGTATCACTCGAGAAGGGACACCCGACGGCATGCCGAACCTGCTTTGGCCCCCGACCGCCGTTGGAATGGTGGCCCCTTGAATTGCTGTTTGGGGGCTAGTTGCCCTGTAAGTCGACGGACAGGAGTCCCGTCGGTGGAGACATAGGAATCTTGTGGTGGCATCTGGATATACCCAAGATGATTAAGAATGGGAGGAGAACTTCCTTCCTTCTTTGCGGTAAAAGTGTCATCGGAACTGAGACTGAATGTCAAACCATGACTTGCGACAGCCCCCAGAAGGTCGTCAATTTGAGCCTCATGTCGAAGTCTCATCTGTTCTACCAACTGGATCCAATGCTGGTCTGTCTGAGGGATTTTGGAAGACGGAGCGGTATTGTCCATATCATTACCGGCTGATGCAGACATTCTGAAATCTCGAGTCTTAACGAGCATTCGATGTAAATTACAGACAAAGCTGACGTCAAAGTCAAGATCATGTCCGAGGGCTCGACAAAAAAGTCGGCATGATTCGGACTGATAAATGTCCACAATTGATCTTGACTTGTCGTCAATTAGGCCGTAATTAGGCATGGAATAATCATTAATTCTTGATGACTCAGTGTCATGCCGGGAGTCAGTGTATAATTTATGCCAGTCAGAGTCAAAGTCAAGGCGCTGATCAATATCTCGGTCAAAGCCCGTGACGGAAAACCGGCAGACTTCGACCGATTAGGTCCCCGAAAGATATTGACTTGGTATGCCGACTAAGGCTTGAAAGGAAAGGTCTATACACGCATGTGGCATGACACGGACAGACAAAAAACCAATCGGGTCTCGGACAAAGTGTGTCACGGACAAGTGCATGGTCGACACGAGGCTCCATGGGATGTTTGGGTAGTCCCGTGCTTGCACCGAGAGGCGTAATAAGACCAAACGGGCCGCGACAGTGGATTTCCTGTTAGGGACGTAGTGTGCAGTGTAAGGTCACGTGCGCGTAGTGTGCAAGCAGTCTATCTTCTTTTTCTGAGTAAAATAGAAATTTTTCATGTGTCTTAAAAAGTATGATGCATGCACAAAATGATTTTTGATTTTTTTTTTTTTGGGAATCTTTTTTTTTTTTGAAAGTCTTTTTTTTTTTTGAAATTTTTTTTTTTGAAATTCTTTTTTTTTTTGAATTTTTTGATTTTTTTTTTGAACCCCTTTTTTTTTAAAAAGCAAATAACACATAAGCACATAATTCAAGGCAACAGGTCCGATAGTCAAAATTTTGACTTTTCCGAAGCGGCCAAAACAACACGAAAATATGAAAAATCAACACACACACAACAAATGATTTCAAATGCCGGGACGGAAGCTTGACCCTCAAAAGCTTTTTTTTGAAAACAATGATACCGGTACGTGGGATTGTTAAACCACAATTTATCCCCGACTCGTGTTAGGAGGCGATAACGGGAAGTTTAATGGTTTCCACCAATATACCAAATATCATTTTTTTTTAAGATAAAGCTTATTTATTTCCCCAGCGGAGTCGCCACTGTGACGAATGTGTACCCGATTTTTGAAATCAAACGGAGTCGCCACGCCATTTTTGTTTTAAGGGCCAAAACTTTGAAAAATGCCCGAGATTAGAGATTTGGGTTCGGAGGTCACGTTACACGCCGGGAAGAACGTTAGTGTTCACCCGGAATGCCTCGTAAAACGAGTCTTCTAAGCATTAAAAACCATTTGTGTGTGTGTGTGTGTGTGTGTTTTGGCCAAAATAAATTCAAACTGAAAAGTAAAAATTGGGAACTCTTTATTAGACTTTAAACAAGTCCCATGATTTTTGGTATGATTTTTGGGTTGAGTTTTGGTATTCAAATGATTTTTTGAAGTTGAAAAACATTTCTGCCAGAATGAAAAAGGCAGTGGACACTTGATTTTAAAATGGGTTTAAGGGCTTAAAAATCTCATAATATGGGGAAAGTCCGAGAATGAAAGTTGTTAAAAAAACCTTAAATAAGGTTTCTGTAAAAGAACTTTCCCATTTGGAGGTGATTTGGTGGACCAAAACCTTCTGGAAATCTCAGATATGAAATCTGGATTTCCAGAGACTGAGGAACTTACCTTTAAAAGAAAATTTTAAAAGGGAGTTTTACTCACACAAAAAATAAAGTAAAAATATTTCTGGAAATCTATGGATGTTGGCTACAAAAAGTGTTTTGTAGTCAACACCAAATTCTAAGTTTCTTTATGTCCAAAAAATTAGACCATGGACAGGGGTCTTAGAGAAAGGCTACTGGACAGCAACTTCCCCATGAAGAAAAACATGATTTTAAAGGGGGTTTGGCATCCATGCTTGTCCCCATTTCCTTAGGCTTTGATTAGTAGTCACTATAAATTTTAGTGGTGATCTACTATATCAAGCCATCCTTAGGGTACATTAGGACTTAAGCATTTCATTTGCTTGTGAAGGGGAATTTTATCCTTGAAAATGAAGATTTGATGTATGAAAATGATTTTTAGGGTTTTGAAAACATGTTTGCAAGTAAGTAAAAATACTTTGAAAGTAATGTTGATCCTTGTAGAGGATCATCCATGGAGATGAACTTCCATGGTGATCTTCTTGGATCTAGGACAAGAAGATGAACAAACTACATTTTGGAGTTTGAAAATGCGTGCATGGATGAGAGAACTTTAGGGTGAGGAGAAGGAGGTTATACCTATCTTCTTTGTGTTTTGTGTTTGAATGGATTCAAGGCTTGAATGTGTTTAGGGTTTGAATGTGTTTAGGATTTGTGATTAGAGTTGGTCAAAGAGAAAACAAGTAGATAACAATGAAGTCCTCTATGTTTTCTCTCTAATCCTCCTCCTAAGGGGTGATTTGAGCTTGGGTTAGTGTATGTATGAGAGTGATTTGAAAATGTTTTGAGTGAGTGGGATTTGGGAAAGATTCAAGAGAAAATGGTGGCAATTCAAGTGAATTCCCACTGTTTTCTCCCTATTTTTCGCCAAGGTGCAGTTGTAAAATGTGTTGTTCCTCTTCATTTTTGTGACTGAAGGGCTCAATTTATAGGCACTCTGAAATTACATAGATGTCCGCGCGGATGGGTTCGTAGGCGTGCACTGTTCATTAAATGCTGCTCCAGGCTTTGGACAGGAAGAATAATTTTCAAATTAAGCAACCAGAAAATGTTCCAGCCACTTCTATTTCGGGTTTTTGACCTTTCTTTTGCTTTTTTGATTCTTTTCCATGGTTTATCTTTAAATGGCAATCCCTAATCTACCCTCACTTTGTTAGAAATGTTAGGAATTGTTAGAAATGTTAGAAATGTTAAAACTTTCGTTAATTTTCTAACGAAAATTCTAACAACTCAAATTGGAGCACTTACAGCAGTTTCTTTGAGGGTTTGGTAAGTGAATATAATTTTAAAAACTTTTTAATATTAGATTTTTTTTATTGTAATAATAAGTTGGTAACATTCTTGCCCTGTTGATGTTAAAAAGTGCAAAACTTACAACGCATGCATGAAATTAACGAGGGAAGCATCGCCCAGGATTTGGAGGTAGATAACTATAGGCTTCAAATGAGGCATCTCATTATATCTTCTCTTACGCATATACGACAGCAATAGTGGCTTGATGCTCGAGCACCCCCAGCACCAATTGATCGCGTACAGGATGTTCCACAAAGATAACCACGGCCTCAACGTCGCCGCGTGCAGAGAGTGCCACAGATGCAACCTGGTCAACATTTAGTGGATGAGCAAGAGGAGGACCAAGAGCGACAGCCGGAGAAGGACACGAAGCTCGGGTAGAGACTCAGACAGATGCACCTCCCGAGACTCCATTACAGACAGATGCACTTCCCGAGACTCCATTACGGCAGTGCACCTCCCGAGACTCGCATAACGCCTTTGGAGGTACAAGGTGAGTCACCTCATAGCACACGACCCCACGATACACAAAGTGAGTGTGTTACGTAAGTTGAGGGGATATATTTCGATAAAGAAAAAACATATAAGCGTAGGGAAAAAAGATCCCTAAATGAACATTTGAGACATTTCATATGTGATCGGGTTGTGGTCATTTAATGATATTCTGTTCTATTCACGTGTTGTGAATGGGTTTGTTTGTTAAGGGTGTTAAATGTGTTTGGTTGGTACAAATTAAATGTGTTTTTTTATCACAGGTTTTGATACAACTTTGTTATAAAGTTGGGCTGTGAACTGACTTTATTTGGCTGATTTAGAATTAAAGGGAATTCGCTAATGGTAGTAGTGAATTTAAATTTGTTATTGCGATTAGCGATTTTAAGTTAATTTAAAAACAGATTTAATTAATATAAACTTGCTATTAACAATAGCGAATTTATATTTTAATAAAATTTTCGTAAAATTCTCGAAATTGTTTACGTTAAAAAAAAAAATTAAACTCGCTACACGAAGTAGCGAGTTTAAGCGAATTTTTAAAAAAAATCGTTGTACGAAGTAGCGAGTTTTAAAAAATGAGTCATTTTGATAAATAGTTTGGAAGTGTTGTTATTTTGGAAATTATTATATTAAAACGGAATTATTTCAGAAAAAATCATGTTTTGATAAAGTCATGTGTTTAAAATTTTAAATAGTTTCAGCACAAATGTTATTATTATTATTTTTTTTATTTTTTTTTGAATGAATGAATGAATGGTAAACTTGGGCATAAAATTAATAATAATTGATACAAAAATGAATTATAATTTAAGTTCGTACATGAAGATCAAATACAGTTACGTACATGAATAATGTATTGTATACAACAAAATTAAAGGTATTTGTTTGACCCTTCTTTTTTTTTTCAAATTTAGTCAGCCTAAAATCTCCTGCTTAAAATCCTCCTCACTTAACTCATAACATCCGAATTGACTCTCCCAGCCAACTCAGATTCAACTACCGAGTCCAGTTACCCGCCACAATTTCTCTCACTTGTTTCTCTGTTCATGGCTCCAATAATCTCCCAAGAAGGTTTTCGCAGCATCCAAGCTCGGAAAATATGTCGGCTCAAGAAATATCTGAGCCAAATCATCGCTCGGATCAACGGTCACAAACGCTCTATTCCCCTTGGCCTCTAAACTCCCCATCACAATCACCAGCAACTGTTTATACGAGTAGTAAAACTTCTTCACCGCCGATTCAACCGCCTGTAATCCCTGCAACAAATGAATCCGATCGGAATCTTCCTTTTTCCGGTACAATTTCATTGCCGCCTCGTGAACTACCGGTCCTCCCATGGGGTCCACCTCCACGCCCAGGATGTAAGGCACTTTGTGCTTTAGTTCCTTCGAGAGCTTCGTGATGTCAATCAGTTGTCTAGATCGGAAACAGAATGACTCCGATCCTGATTTTGACGCCGGCTTGAGGTTTAGCTGGTTTTTCAATCGGAGGAAATCATCCGGATCCATGAGTAAGTGTAAATCTTCAATTTCAGCTAATAATTTCCACGTTTTCTCTAGTAACCAGCAGTCGCCGGCGGCGTATTCGAAGCTTCTGGAATCGATTCTCTCTCCAATCCGTTTGAGAAGCTGCTGCGATACATAGATCCATGATTCTAAAATCTGGAGTAACGTGTAAACCGTTTTGTTCTCGAAGTTGTTCAGATTCATCTGATCGGACGGTGATTTTTTGAGCGAGTGAAGGTCCGACGGCCTGCATACGGCGTCATATTCCAGACTTGGCTTGCCGGAAAGATTGGGCTCTCCGAGCCCGAGTGTGTACGGACACCGCAGCATCTGGCACTCGATTGAGAATAGAATCTTCTGTGCAACATCCTCTGATTTCTCCCATGCGGCGAGTCGAGGCAACAAGCTGGCTTCGCTTATTTGGCTCACCACCGTCGCGCCAGTATCTCCATCGGGAAGCTTCCACACACAACTGCCCTCACGAACCAACGCGCCGCCCGACGCGCTCAAATCCATTACCGGCGCGGTGCCACGTGTTTCCGTGTTTTCCTCTTCGTCTTCAGACAACAGAGCAATCAGCTCAATCTGACTGTTAGCCAACGACTCCAGCCACCGCCTCCACTCCCTCCGGTTAGCATACGGCCTGGGATCACCCAACACAATAGAAACAAACCGGAACGTGATCTCCAAAGCTTGTAAAGCCGGTTTCAAAACCGACTCATTTCTCCAACCCGGAAACTCCTGGGTGCTCCAAATCTTCTGCAACTCAGGAAGCCTAAGGTAATGCTCGTAATCCGAACAATCGGAATCAGAGGCCGGAGCTAATTCGGCAACCCGAACAGGCGGTGGAACCAAAACGGAAAGCTTATTAGAGAGCCTGGGTGATTTGCTTGGAATATCAGAAGACACCATTTTCGTCTTCCAATCCATATCCACCATTTTCATTGAATCAAAAGGTATTTATCTATGCTTAAAAGATTTAAGAATTTGTGTGTAATTCAAATTGAGGAGGGTGGGGTTGTGAATTTATAGCTGTTGGGTTCTCTGGTGGGTGGAATTTGAACTGAATACGAAACGCGTCTGAACGGGTAAACGGTAAATTTCAATATTTTCAATTATCGTTTTACATAACTAAAATTGAAAATTAAAAGGGTACTGAAGCTTATCCATTCAGGAATAATACCTAATGTACATGGACTTTGGTCTGAGTCTTGGAATTGGTCGAATTGGAGAATGCCACGTTTGAAGTAGTGGGGTCCAAGGAGTTGGGGGAGTGTTGGGTAGGGATGTGGTACGTGGTGTAGTAGATAATGTACGTCTGTTATGAGAAGTCTAAATTTGTTTTTGATAACATCCGGTACTAAATATTTGTTGATAGAGTAGGTCTGCTGAGAAACGCGTTTTTTCATAAGTTATGGAGAAACGCGTTTTTTCATAAGTTATGGAGAAACGTGTTTTTTCAAATGTTCTGGATATCAGTTTCAAAGGTTTTGAATATCCAGAAATTTACAAAATGATATCCAGAAATTACAAAATGATATGTAGAAATTACAAAATGATATCCAGAAACTTACAAAATGATATCCAGAAACTTACAAAATGATATCCAGAAATTACAAAATGATATCCAAAAACTTACAAAATGATATCCAGAAACTTACAAAATGATATCCAGAAACATTTAATAAATTTCTGGATATCCTTTCAAAAGGTTCTGGATATCCAGAACCTAATCGAGCCCCACCAAATTGAGCATGAATCGTCATTACCAAAAGAATTTCATTTCACCAAATCGAGCCTTAACTCGCAAATTTCGGCTCCAGATCACCAAATTGAGCATGAATCGAAGGTGAGATTCACGGTGATTGAGCAGATGAGCATAAATCGAAGGCAAAAATCGACAGAGATGGGTTTGGGTGTGCAAATCCTCCGCCACAATTACAACGCAAAATCAGAATCGACCCCAAATTTCAAATAATATCAGGTTTCGACCTCTGAGCACTATTCGGAGCATACAATTGTTACTCATGAGGTGATTACATCACATGTCTGTATGCCATCTGGTGTAGACCGGAGAACTCAGACCTATAATTCGGAGGGAAGCGAACATCTCGAGAGCTCATGTCTAAAGTCTGATTGTGGAGTGAATTCAAGACCTGAGATGCTGCCGACAATTTGGGAAAAAGATGAGGAAGGCTTGGAAGAATCACGTTTGATATGTGGTGGAATGAAATAGCTTGAAGCATGTACCTGGATTCATAGAAAGAGCGGAGGAGTTCAAAGGCAAGGGCGTTGAAAAAACCCGTTTCTCCGTAAATTATGGAGAAACGCGTTTCTCTCTAGATTTTGGCTTGTTGATAAACGTTATTAATATTAACCTTTTGCATATTGAAATACATACTATAGTATATGAAAGTAGGCGAAAATGCCTATGGTTGTGACACCTCGCATTGTTTTTTATTTCTCTAGCCTCTCAAGCCTTCACGTCATCTAGATATTGAAGAGGTCATGACTTTTGGGATCCTGATAATTAGTTGTAAGAAATAGGTCATTCGATAGGGTATATGAATAGATAAAGGTTATATGGTATATGAATAAATAAAGGTTACATATTAATGTAATAAAGTAAAGTGTTAAGGATCAATATACTTGGTTTCAATATTAGATGAATGTATAATTGACAACTATAAATCTACAAAGTACATTCTGTATATACATTATCTATAATGAATATGTACCATTATTAAGGTATATGAATAGATAAAGGTTACATATTAATGTAATAAAGTAAAGTTACATATTAATGTAATAAAGTAAAGTGTTAAGGATTAATATACTTGGTTTCAATATTAGATAAATGTATAATTGACAACTATAAATCTACAAAGTACATTCTGTATATACATTATCTATAATGAATACTCCCTCCGTCCCGCTAATATTAGCACACTTTTCTTTTTGGGCGTCCCGCTAATATCCGCACACTCCCAAAAAGGAAACTTTATATTAATAAAATATTCACTCAACCCCACTCATTCTCTCTCCTACATTATTTTAATACTCACAACACCATTATAATTTATTACACCCTCCACTCATTCTCTCTCCACTCATTCTTTTACACTCACAACATTTTATTAAAATATCATATTTCTTAATTCCCGCGCAAACAGTGTTTGTGCTAATACTAATGGGACGGAGGGAGTATGTACCATTATTAAGGTATATGAATAGATAAAGGTTACAGCTTAATGTAATAAAGTAAAGTTGTAAGGATCAATATACTTGGTTTCAATATTAGATGAATGTATAATTGACAACTTTAAATCTACAAAGTACATTCTGTATATGCATTATCTATAATGAATATGTACCATTATTAAGTTACTAATAATATCTAATAACAATAGATATTTTTATTAGCTAATGCTATACTCCCTCCGTCCCATTAGAAATCACTCAGTTACAGTACACGCGTGAATTAAGGAAAAAAATAATGATATAAATGTTGTGAGTGTAAAAGTAAAATAGGAGAGAGAATGAGTAGAGGGAATAGTAAATTATAATGGTGTTGTGAGTATTAAAATAATGTAGGAGAGAGAATGAGTGGAGGGAATAGTAAAGATTCTTTGCCATTTTAAAAAGTGTGTGATTTGTAGCGGGACGCCCAAAGAGGAAAGTGTGTGATTTGTAGCGGGACGGGGGGAGTATATAATAAATTAGTACTATAGAAGAAACAAAATTATCTTCTATAATAGATAAAGACTATTGGTAATGTCCGAAAAACGAAAAAATTTAGTAGTTCAAGAGACAAGAAAAATGTTCAATATTTAGTTTAATGACCATGTTCATCAAACCATCACTTGGAGTTATTTTCCTCCATATCCATATCTTTTTTTCTCTCATTTTCTTCATCATTGCCGCCACCATTTGCCGAAATCTTTTGTTACCACAACATGCCAAGGTTAGTAAAAGACCCATATTAGGTGTTCTTTTGTATTGTATTTTTTATGTATAATTAATTTAATTAATTTTATTTTATTTGTGATTTTGATCTCATGATTTTATGTTAAATTGATTTTGAGTGATCTCTTGATTATGATTTTCAAGATTATTTTTTATTGATTTTAACTTATTGTTTATGTGATTTTTAGATTACTAATTTGTTTTTTACTCTTTACATAGCATTTTATTTCAAATTTTGAACAATATAGAACTTGATTTACTTAAGAACTCATTTTGTTTTCTTTGAAATTTAACTTTTTCTTTTGATTTTCATTTTCCAAATATTTTTTCTTTTGAGCCAAAATACATCTTAACTCAAATAGAAACTCTATTTGAAATTCTTTACATTTCTTTCGTATTTTTATTAGATTTTTTTTTCATATTTCTTTTTAATTGTTTTATTTTTTCATTGGTTTTAGATTTTGTTTACATTTTTAGTAAGTTTTTATATTTATTTTGAATTTATAACTGCTCTTTTGTCCATTTTTTTGCAATTTTGTGAAGAACTACTCTTTTTTTTTCTCACTTATTTTTGTATATTTAAAAGTAAGTTTTCATATATTTTCTTTTCTATTTGTTGATTTTGCTTATTTTGGTTACAATTTTGAATAACTATATTTATTTCTTTGGTTTTAATTTTAATTTTACTATATTTTGAATATATATTTTCTTTTATTTATAATATTGTTTTAATTTTAATTATTTTTTTATATTTATCTTGACTCTATTTGTTGGCTTTATCTATTTTTATTAAGATTAGTTAAATTTATTTTATTTTATTTCTCTTTTTAATTTTTTGTTTTTTATTGAAATTTTGTGAAGATCTATAATTTCTTACTTTTTGTTTAGTCATTCATTTAATTTTTTTGTATTTAATAGAATTTTTTCATATATATTTTTATTCTATTTATTGGTTTTACTTATTTTGATTATAAATTGTTAAGAGCTTTAATTTTTTATTAGATTTTAATTTTCTGTTTGTTATTTCCTTAACAAGATTTTTCACAATTTTTCATATTTTTTTAATTTTTTTGTCTTTATCTATTTTTATATCAATTTGTAAAAAATGTATTTTTCTTTAGTTCTCCTTTCTTAAATTAGTAATGTTTATATTTATTTTTTTTATTTCTTTTAGTTTTTTTATTGTTAGAAAGTTTTTGTATTTGTTTTAATTTTATTTATTTGTTTTTTTTCTATTTTATTGCGATTTGTGAAAAGCTATACCTTTATTTTCTATGTTTTTTTTTTTTGTTATTTACTTAGTTTATTTATTAAATTGTAAGTGTTCATATTTGTTTTGATATAATTGTTCCTTTTACTTGATTATGATTTGTGATTTAGTTTTTCTTTTTATTTATTTGTTTTTTATTGTTATTTCTTTTAGTTTTCTTTAGATGACTACTCAATGAATCTAATATTTATTTTGATATAATTTTTCCTTTTACTTATTTAATTTTAAGTATTCATAATTGTTTATTTATTTAATTGTAAGTGTTCATAGTTGTTTTTTATCTATCTATTTTTATTGAAATTTTGAAGAAAATAAATTATTTTTTTCTTTTTTGTTTTAATAGTAAGTTTTCATATTTTTTTATTCTCTTCGTTCTTTTGCCTATTTGAATTACGATTTGTGAAGAACAATAATTTTTTTTGTTGCTTTAAATTTTTGGTTTGTCAATTTTAGTTTTTATTTATTTTGCATTGACTCTTCATATTTGTTTTATTATTTTATTGATTTGTCTATTTTAATTATGATTTATAAAAATGTGGAGTATATTTAAATTATAATTTTGTATTCTTTGATACATTTTGGTACAGGTATGGACAGGAGGTGCAATTATGGAAAGGGGGTCGGTCAAAATGGGCAAGATCTCAGAATATGAAAGGAGGCAAGATTTCACAAGATGTCAAGAATATTTTATTTAGTTTTAAAAGATTCAGTTATGATTATTTCTTTTATTAGGACTCTTCAGTAGTAATATAAATAGGAGCGTTGGGGTGTTATTTGATTCAGACTTTGATTTTGATTTATGAAAATAATATTGCTGTGAGCAATTATTTATTAGAGGGTTCAATTCCCGTCTTGTATTCTCAATTTCGTTCAGTCATTCCTAAGTTTATCATATAACCTTAGTTCGCTGTATCACATTTTAAGATTCTTAATATAATTGTTTTATGCAAATAATGTTCTTCATTTTGATTTTTTTTTTTTTATTTATTTTGTGTTTTTTGTATTATGTTTTTATTCAGACAAAATGTTGATTTCTTATTTATATGTAATTTAAGTTATGATTACGTTGTCATTATTAAAAAAGAAAGTATCAAAAAATGTATACGGAGTATAATTTTATATTACAAATCAATTTAAAAATTTAGATGTTGGAATATGAAAGATAACACATATTAATTGTCATTTCTTCTAATGCATCCATGCAATTAATAAATGATGATAGAGTTATAGAATATTAATCAATCGGTTTAAAATATTGGATGTTTGAATATGAACCTGATTATTATAACGCATTCATGAATCTAATATATGATAATATAGTTATAGAATATGAAGTATGAAGTATGAATTAATCAATTTAAACATTGAATGTTGAAAGATAATGTATAATAATATGTCTTCTCCTTCGAATGCATTCATACATCCAATAAATGATATATAGTTATAGAATGTGAAGGTTTAGACATTGAAAACTGTAATTTTATTAGACTCTTTACCTTTATATATGACATCTTTAAATATATTTTACACAAAAAATACCGAAAACTTAATCCCCGTGCGAAGTACGGGCTTAATCCTAGTGTTCCTATTAAACTAATGTCTGAATGCACATACTCCCTCCGTCCCGCGATTATATAGAATTTTTGGCTCGGCACGGAGATTAAGGTAAAAAGTGATAAAGGTAATGTGTTGTGAGTGTAAAAGTAAGATAGGAGAGAGAATGAGTTGAGAGAATAGTAAATTTAAAAAGTGTTGTGAGTAGAGAAAAGTGGGTCCCATTTTTATTTTGGAAAATTATTGATTATTGTGGGACGACCAAAATGAAAATTTTTCGATATTATTGTGGGACGGAGGGAGTATTATCTAATTTCCATTATTTTTATATTACTACCTAACTACCCAAAAAAATACATTTTTTAAAAAAAGTAAAATATTATTTTTGATAAAAAAAAGTAAAAAAATGAATTACTTTTGAAATTTTTTTCTTAAAAAACTGTTACAGATGATTTTTTACCAAATATTTTTCTTAGTTTTTTTACCAAATATTCTTCTTAGTTTATTACTTCCAGAAAATTTGTCCCAATTCAATTTAATTGAGATAGTATATATCGGCAGATAAAATCTTTGAAATTGGTCGTTTGAAAAAGGCGGGCGAGAAAATCTTTTACACCGAATTGGACTCAACTTTCCGCGGTTGCCGCTCCGTTAACCCTTGTTCACCGTTATGATTTTCAATCGTGTCTCTTAATGATTGGTTTAAAAACTCCAAGTTGGCAATGTGTGCGCAGGCCAACTAAGCGTTCACTTTTTAACCAGCTAATCACGCGGCCACTCCGACATGGGCGCCCAATTTCTTAATGGGGGACACGTGTAATGATGATCACGTGAGCACACCCACTGGTTTAGCTAACTCCATCTGTCGGACATAGGTGGATACTTACCGTTGGCTTGGCGGTGACAGATAAGCGCCACGTGGTGGTAACAGTTGAGCTTCCAACCGTATATTGGCTTGCAAGTTCAGATAAAGAGGGACCAGAACATCCTAATTTTCTCTTTTTCAATTTATTTTAAAAAGTTATTTCTAAATAATATTTTTTTCTGAAAAATGTCTTTAAATATTATTTAGTTATTTAATTATTATCTTGCAAAACTCAAGGTTTAAAGAGTACGTGGCAATAATATTTAAATATTTCTATCTTTAGAATTTATATAATTAACTATTTTCAAAATAAAATTAGATATTCATTTTTTAAATTTGACATGTAGAAATACATAGTTTGAGATATTTATACTCCCCTCCCCATCTTGTAAGAAAATAAAATAACATAAAAGCATTTATCAAAAAATTACTTCCGATAAACAATACTTAAACTTCAAATGTTTTTCTCTTTAAATTATCACAAATAGGATACTCCACCCCTCCCCCTTAATTAGCACTTCCTGCATCCCGCATAATATTTCACTTTTGTCATTTTTGACATTTCATATAAGAGTTCACTTTTTTAAAATGACAAGAATTTTTATTATTTCTCTCACCCATTCTCGCTCATGCTCATGCTTTACTTTTATAATCATGCATAATATCAATCAACTTACTATTTTCTACTACACGTTATCCCTCGTACCTCACTTTTAATAATCAGAACACCTACACAACTTACATATTTTCTTAATATTCGTGCAAAATTCATTTATAAAATCTTATATGAAACATAGGAAATATCTCATTTAATTCTCATTTAATTTGTTAAAATTGAATGAGATATTTCCTATGTTTCATATAAGATTTTATAAATGAATTTTGCACGAATATTATATTTTATATTTTATTTATCAATGTCCTTAGGTAATATATTTTACTTATTTGTGCATTTTTTATATAATGTAACAATTGCATTAAATATATTTCTTTATTTAAAAATATGACATTTATTTTGAAATATATAAAAAGAAATATACAAATGTATGAGATAGAGAATAAGTGAGAGAAATATTAAGTTGATTATCTTAAAATTAGAGATGTGTCAGAAGTAAAGAGAGGTCTAGTGTGAAAATGGGCTTGGACTGGATCAATAATAGAATATATTGTAGGTTTCACATTAAAATCAATTGTTGATAAAGGAAGTAGCCTCTCAAATTTATATATTGATCCGAGTTTAGCTCTTTAGATGTGAGATATGTTGTCTAACATATTGGTGTTGTAAGTAAAAATAAAGTAGAAGAGAGAATAAGTGAAAATAATAGTAAAATTATTTATCATTTTAGAAAATAATTTTTTTATATAAAACATTAAATTGACAAAAAAAAAAATAAAATTTACAAGTTTATCCAATTAAAAATTAAGGTGCCTATCCAATATACTCCCTTCCTCCCACATCAATTGATACTTATTTTCTTTTTGGTCCGTCCCACACCAATTGATACTTATTCAAAATGGAAAGGAATTTTCACTATTTATCCCACTCATTCTCTCTCCTATTTTACTTTTTCACTCACAACATTCTCTCTCCTAACTATTCCTCTCACTCATTTTCTCTCCTATTTTACTTTTACACTCACAACATTCTCTCTCTACTTTTTCTCTCTCTTACCTTTTCTTAATTCGCGTGCCAAAAATTTTGATATACAGTATATTGATTGGTGTGGGACGGAGGGAGTAGTATTTTACCCTCATGCAAATTTTTGTTAACAACACCAGTCATGGTCGTTGACATTGGTTCACCACTTTAATTATTTTTTTTATTTTAAATAAAAATGAATATTGATGATGGAATAGGGGCATGCTAGTTTGACTTTGAAGGCAGTCAAAATGAGCTGCCCAGATTTCCTGGCAAGAAACCATTCAGGTCTTCTTTTCCCTACTTAACCTTATCCACGCTTTCCTTCATATTACCCAACTCAATAATATATTAATATGCAAACCTCTATTTATCTGAATTCATCTTCTAGAACCTTATTATTTTATTTTTTTTGGAAATTTAACATTAATAAAAATTGAATTACAAGTGAGAATGACCAATTATAGAAGAAGAAGAAGATCAAGAAAAATTGCAATTATTAAAGAAATTCATCATCAAGTGAATTTGAGATTGTCATTTTTTAAACCAAATTGCCGAGATTAGAAAAATTGTAATTAAACATGAAAAGGATAATTGAAATCTGGTCATTTTTGTTTGGTTCCCGAAACTGAAACTAAACGATTGACAACGTGATTTTTAATATTTACATTTTGTTACAATCTGTGTTTTTGGGAATATAATAAAAGTCAACACTTTGTTAGTTTTATATCAATTTACAATTAAGTTTAAATCTCAAAAATTGAATTGCAATTTTTTCAATTTCAAAAGTCAAATTGCAAAAACAACCAAAATACAGATTACCAAATTATAATTAACTTCAAATAAAATTAGTAACCATAAAACAAACCATGTATCTTAATGGGGATCCATCCAAATTAGAGCCGTAAACGAGTCAAGTTCGATAGAGTTTTTCATGTTTGAATTCGAGCTCGTTTAAGATTTATCGAGTTGGAGTTCGAGCTAATTCATTGGTCCAAACTCAAGTCGAATCGAGTTTCGAGTTGATGGCGAGCAGCTCGCGGGCTGCTCGAGTCGTTCTCGAAGTCGAGTATTAAACGAGCCGAGCTCGAGCTTTCATCGTTTTTCTTTCGATTGTGGGCAAAGAAAAATCGAGTTTTTAGCGAGCTTTTCGATCCAATCTTAAAACAAATCGATCTCAGTTTGAGCCTAATCGTATTAGAATAAAGGAGAGAGAGACGAAGTCAATCATATAAGGTAGAGAAGAATAATATGAAAGACTCAATTAATTATGATGTTAGAGGTACATATTAATTTATAGGGTTTACAATGAGATGAGGTAATCATCTAGAAGGTTTCTAGATCTATACAAATATTTTCTTTCATAATCTAATACAAATATTGAGTTTCCTAAACTATATAAAATATATAACAATATATAATATAGAATTCTAATATTATATTCCTAATATGCTCCCTCAAGATGGACGATCTTTGGATAAGTCCAATCTTGAAGAATGATGAGATGAACCGAGTTTGATGTAGCGGGTGGAGACGAATGTGTTCCCGGACATGTACGTTTTCTGATTTGATGTGGTTGTTCGTTGCCAACGTGGTTATTTGTCGGTTGTGGCGTGCATTCGAGGGTGGGGCGGTTGTAGGGTTGTGTCGCAAGTGAGGTGACATTTGAGGGTAGGGAGGCAGTGAGGTGGTAGTTATGAAGGATAGGGTTTTGGCTATGAATTTTTCCAAGGGGATTTTGAAGGAGGTGAAAGGGTTTCGACAGTAAGTTTGCCGAGGGTGTTTGGAGGGTTTTGGTGGCTGAAGAGGGTTTGACGAGGTGGGTAGTTTAGGGTTTGAGGCGGGAGAAGTTTGGAGAAGAAAAAAAGAAAGGAATTTAGGGTTTCGGCCTAAGGGGGGTTTGAGCCGAGGGGTTTGAAAATATAGAAAAGGAAAAAAAATTTAGGGTTTCGGCCTAAGAGGGGTTTGAGCCGAGGAAAATAAATTGAGAAAAAAAAATAGGGTTTCGGCCTAAGGGGATTTTTAGCCGATGGGTTTGAAAATAGAGAAATGGAAAAAAAAAATTAGGGTTTCGGCCTAAGGGGGGGTTTGAGCCGAGGGGATTGAAAATAGAGAAAAGAAAAAAAATTAAGATTTCGACCTAAGGGGATTTGAGCCGAGGGTTTTGAAGGAGGTGTAGAGGGTTTTGCCAAGGGGGTTGAAGGAGAAGGATGGGGTTTTGATGGTGGGTAGCGGAAGCAAGGGTGTGGCGACTTTAGAATTTTGCCGATAGGGTTTGGCGGAGAAGTCCTATTATGGATCTTAATGCTCTGATACCATATTAGAATAAAGGAGAGAGAGACGAAGTCAATCATACAAGGTAGAGAGGAATAATATGAAAGACTCAATTGATTATGATGTTAGAGGTACATATTTATAGGGTTTACAATGAGAGGAGGTAATCTCCTAGAAGGTTTCTAGATCTATACAAATATTTTCTTTTCTAATCTAATACAAAGATTGAGTCTCCTAAACTATATAAAATATATAACAATATAGAATATAGAATTCTAATATTATATTCCTAATAAATCGAACACATGAGTCGAGCCCAGTAATCTTGAATAATTAATGAGTTTAAAATCAGAATTCAAGCTCACTCGAGCCAGAATTCAAACTCACTCGAGTCGAATTTTTTTAGTCGTGTTTGAGCTGACTCAGTTTGAAAAACAGTCCTATCTGAAATAGCTAAAATAATCTTTAATAACACACACACACACATATATCTATAGTATAAATCACATCAGTGGGTGAACAGTATTATGAACAGTATCAAATGTCAAATTTTTTATTTTGTCCTCACTTAGTTGTCCCTTTCCCATTTTGCCTTTTAAAAAAAAAATTAATTAAAAAAAAAAACACGTGTTCTCGGACACGAGCTTTTACTAGTATATATAAAGAAAAGGAGAGAGAAACTTTGAGAGGAAGTGTTTGATTGAGGGTGGAGTTGAAATGGGTTGTTTAGGGGCAGAAGACAGGTATTCGTTTGGTCAGATGAGGAATATTTGGAGTGTTAATTTGTTGTGAAAGGGGTGATGAATTCTATCCTTAAAGATCAAATAATTTATTCTGTCTTCCAATTAAATTGAAACTACTTTTGATTGATTGTAACTTTAAAGGAAAGGTGGTGATAGCTAGAAAAATCAAAATGAATAACCGAGTTAAAGTTGATGCTCTATTATTCCAATATATTAATTGATTATGATACATATCTAACAAATTACTACTCCCTCCGTCTCAGACCAAGAGTCTTACTTTTCTTTTTAGTTCGTCCTAAACCAAGAGTCCCTTTTCTTAAATAGAAAGTTTTCCATATATTTATACCCTTATCATCTCCATATATTTACAAAAAAACCATTACTATTCCTCCTACTCATTCTCTCTCCTATTAAATATTTTTAACTTTTACATTCTCTCTCCTATTCCCTACCACACATTTAACTTTTACATTCTCTCTCCTATTTCCTACCACAAATTTAACTTTTACATTCTCTCTCCTAAAATTTTTTATCCACTTTAAAAAAAATTCTTAAGAAGCGTGAAATTCCTCCCGAGGACCCTTGGTCTGGGACGGAGGGAGTATAAAGTATTAATTATTATTCTTCATAATAATAAAAATTAAGTATTTATTTTAACACAAAATAAGGAAATATGTATACAAGAGTTGATAGTATTTGGTTAAACTTAAGGCATCCTAGTTTCCATTTTGTAATTTCACTTAATTTTTCATAAAATTATAATTAAAATTGTATTAATTTAACAATGAAATAAAACAGGAACGCAAGGAATATTATAATATTAAGTACATCTGTTCCACTTTATAGACAGACATAGTCATATATATCCACAAAACATTGGTATATGAGCAAATTAAAAATAATGTTTGTGAAGAAGATTCATTTAACTGTTTTTAGTAATAAGAAATCTCCAGGTTTTGACTTTGTGGTAAATTTTGGTGTGCTGGAAATTATCCGACATACTTATATTACTAAAGTCCAACTTTGCTAACCAATTTATAGGAGAATTGTGCCGTGTTTGGAGCATATCTCTAGAAACTCAAGTTTTAAACCACTTTTTCTCTCAATTTTTACCGTGCTACCTCTTTTACCTTTTTTAAACATATACTCCCTCCGTCCCAATATAAGCTTCCCACTTTTGGCTTTGCACACAAAATAAGAAAATATGTGGGAAGAAAAAATGTTGTGAGTTTAATTTGAAAATAGGAGAGAGAATGAGTGGAGGAAATAGTAAATTATAATGGTGTTGTGAGTATTAAAATAATGTAGGAGAGAGAATGAGTGGAGGAAATATGAAAGATTCTTTGCCAAAAAAGGAAAGTGAAAGCTTTTAACGAGACACCCAAAATGACAAAATGGGAAGCTTCTACTGAAACGGAGAGAGTATATAAGGAGATGAAATTTTCTGCATGTATTACTGGTGATCTAAAGATAACAAGTATTAGGGTTGTATTATCGTTGAATCACCAGCAATATACAATGTGATACGTAAAAATGATACAGATAATCTTATCTCGTGTATCGTGTATAAAGTCGATCCTACCAAGTTTTGAATTGACAAGGATTTGAAGAAGATGATGTCGATTATAAACATTAAGAAAAGATATGCATGTCTCCTTAACTTAATTCCACCTTTAATCATTACATTTCTAAGAGTGATTATCCACATAACCAAATAAAAGTCAAATGTCTTCTACAAGAGGACCAAGAAGGACATAACGACCACCACAACCTATTAATTGGCCAAGAAATGTAGGAGATTGACCATATTGTCTCTGGGATTTCCTAATTATGATAGAACCCAAATTCGACAACTCTTGTTTAACGGGCATTTCCTTCTAAACATTTTGATCTTTAAGCAATTGATTTAAGACACGGGGGGTTCATTCTTCCTTTTTGTCTCGAGACACAATGTTGAGACGGGTCTTTTCAAACAAAACTAATCTTATCTCAAATTTAGACCAATGCAGTTCGGCTTCGACTCGATAAAGAAAGAAATTGAATTGCATCCATCAATGGCCAAGATCTATGCAAATTTTTTTATTTTGAAACAATACAATATTTGCATTAATAAAATTTAATAAGATATCGCTTCACAACCGTCGGAGACTTATCCTGAAGATTCGTATTTCGACAAATACGTAAAAATTATCGATAAACAATCCGCCGCAATAAGATATCCTAATACATCTCGAATAGTGTACAATCATCGATAAATAGTTTGCCGCAATAAAATACCCTAATACATATTGAATAGTGATATACAACTCTAAATCAAATCTCAATGATTGCCCTTGCGACTAGTAATTTATTACGTACAAATGCTTTTACAAGCAAAAGTTGGACATAGCATAACACTAACCTTTTAAAAAAAAATTAACAGAAAATAATTTGGCTTTCAAAAAATAACAAAGTATCGCATTTGAGTAGGCAACACGTGTCCAATCAATCGTCACAAACATTTCAACAAGAATACATGTACAACGAGAAGTAATTCAAAGACTTATAAATCTGAATAATGATTGATATCGATCTATATATTTGTAGCATACGGTTGAATGATTGATGCTTGAATATTGCAAAAAAGGGGATCGCAAGGAGCAAGTTTCTTCGTCATATAGTTGTCGGCCGCACCAATTAATCTATTTTGTAAATACCTATAAAATGACAAATTAAATGCAATCTAGATCAACATAACAATTGTTTGTAGTTTCAAAATTGATATTACAAACAATTGAACGCGGTCAATTACTCAAAATTATATTTTTCCCTTCCCCGACGTGATATTGATATAGGTAAAAAATTAAATCCCGAAAAACTTGGGAATAAAGATTCAAATTGATAAATCTCAATTAGTTGAAAGGTAAAAGGTTCATATTTTCAGTTTAACCAGAAATATAATTTAAAATAAAATCTCTTTTTTTTAGTAACTTGTTTCTAATTTACTAGAGAAAAAATGTCTAAAATATTCTTAATGTGAACCGTTAAGGATAGACGAAAGAAATGACCAAGATTAGGAGAGCCAAAGGATCCCCCTTAACCCAAAGAGACAAGCCCAATGCTATACTCCCTCCGTCCCAGTTCAAGCTTCCCAATTTTTTTAAATCACGCAAATTAAAAAAACGGGTGAAAAAAATATACTCCCTCCACTTTCCAATTTTTTTAAATCACGCAAATTAAGAAAATGGATGAAAAAAAAAATATTGTAAGTATAATAGTGAATTAGGAGAGAGAATTAGTGAAAGAAATAATAAATTTAAAAAATATTGTGAATGTAATAATAATTAGGAGAAAGAATGAGTGAAAAAAATAGTAAAACTTCTCTGCTAAAAAAGGAAAGGTGAAACTTTTAACGAAACACCCAAAATAACCCAAAATAGCAAAAAATGAAGCTTGAGCAGGAACGAAGGGAGTATTTCTTTTTGGATAGGAACAAAGCACTGTTCCAGAACATTTAAAACATCGGATAATAGAATAATATTATAAAACAAAATACTGAAATCCAACTTAGATGCATATAAAGAAAATCTCATACAATCCAAAAACACAATCTTAAATCTTGAAATTCATAAAACAGGCTTAATCAAAGAGGCTGAAACCCATGTCATCATCTGAAGCCTCAGCAGGCTCCTCCTCCTTCTCTTCCTTTGGTGCAGCAGCAGCAGTATCACCACCAGAAGATGCAGCTGCAACTGGAGCAGCTACAGCAAACTTGCTAGGATCCTACACAAATTTAAATAAAAAATGAAAATAGATCACGACAAGAAAGTGGGAGAATTATTTCACAGGAAGGGGAAAGCACGAACCGCAAGGTACTCCTTCACTTTGTCTGCTAGAGGAAAAGAGTAGTCTGTCTCAACAGCAATGGCCAATACATTCTTGTAACCATTGATAAGCATATGTGGTGCAGCAGCCAGAGTTGGGTAGTTAATGGCCAATGACAGGGCAGTAACCATAGATACACCGAGGGCAAACTTGTCAATGAGATCTTCCTCAGTTAAATTGAGCACCTCTGGGTCAAAAACAGACCCATTGTCATACACCATTTGGACTACGAGACCATAAGAAAAGGGCCTAATTCCAAGCTTAGCAAGTAGAGCAGCCTCAGATGAACCCACTTTGTCACCCTTCTTGATAAGCTCAACAGGGGTAATAATTTCAACAGTACCCTTGTTAATCTTGGTTGGGATATTGAGAACCTGTGAAAGGATTGAATTGCAGTGAAAAACTACTTCAACAGCAAACAAATATTCAGAAACGGGAGATTTCAGTTAAATGACCTGGAAGAAAGATGTCTGAGATGGATCTAGACCAGTGTTGCCTGGGGGAACAACAACATCACATGGAGCAACCAACCCAACACGTGCAGGAGCTCCAACCTGATTACAATGGCAGACAACTTAGCAACAAATAAAACAAGAACAATAATGTTAACATATAGCCTCTCACAGTAGTGTATGAGCTAATACAAGGAAATAAACTAAACAAAACAAACAAAAGTACTTATAAAAGAGAAAATGATATTACCAAATCATCTATCAATGAAATCCACATTAATGTTTTTTAATTTAGTAATTCAGGAATAGAAAATATTAAAAAGAAAAAAATGCAAGAAAAAGAAAATCAAAAAGATAGAAACTTAACCTTGTATTTGGCAACCTCTTCGCTCACTTCCTTGAGGTCACCCTTAGTGAAGATCAAACCAACATTGCCCTATTTCCAAACAAAGAGAATCAGTATAATAACTAATTAATTGCACAGAAAATACTCATAGTGGTGATTAGTTTGGCAACAATTCAGAACGACGACGAAAGATTTGTAGTTAGGATTCAAAAGTCATACCAGAAAATGAATCAAGTAACTCAAAAAAGACAAGATTACAAAATATTTGAGCTATCACTAGTGAAAGAATAAACAATTAAACGCAAAAATATAGCACTAAAAGAACACGATCCTGGGCTGAATAAGGTAGCAAATATGAAATATGATGACTCTTGATGAGTCATCTCTATCCTAGATAGAGTACAAAACAGAAAGTAATAGTATAAAGACTAAAAATGAAACACGCAATACAGACTCCCTAAAATTTAGGTATAAACAAGTAGTATATCTAAATTATCATTAGTAAAATACTAAGAAAGAAAAAGTCTCAAAAAATGATAGGAATCCTTTCGTTGGTCAAGTAAATTCCATTATTGAGTATTCACTCGCGTAGACTCCGTCAATCTCCAATTGCTTTTGGGATTTTCATTAAAACACATCGTTAAGGCAATATATGTAATCAAGCCGCAAACACACATCCCCTAAATAAGATCAGGCAATAAAATATACCGAAACAACAATTTTCCAAAGAAAGCAAAGCATGAAAACAGATAATTTATAAGAACAACCAACCAAATAACATAAATCAAATGTCACAGCTTCCTTCATCACAAGTATCTTGTTGGGCTTGTCTCATTACTGACATGTCAAACTCATGGAGGCTTTCTAGGGAAGAATCTCCTCCACAACTTGAACATGCTCTTTCTTACATTAGGGGCTAGCCCACTCCTTTACCAGAAAAACAAATACAATCAAATTCTTGTTCATCATGCTTAGGATGTTACATTCCGGGATTTGATTGAATTCCTTTCTAGTCAAAAAGTGGTAGAAGTTGCTTAATTATGGGAGCAAGTACAAATAGTGATGATCATGTTGAAGGATATTTGGTCATTTGATTTAAGTTGTGTTATTTTGTAATTAAAACAATCTCTTTTCAAGCCTAACGTTGTTTTAGTAAACTATTTCTTTATTATTTTGGCATATTTTCTTGTCATACAATCATAAATTCCCTCCGTCACGGAGTAAGGATATTAGATGCTTCATCACTTAAAATGGACTATGAGACCAACTTGTCATTCTCAAAAAAACAAAAAAAACTCGCTACCCACTTTCTCTATTACTTTACTTTTCGTACTCACAATAATAATATTACTCCATGACAAAGGAAGGAGTAAATGATAGTTTATTTACAAATATTAAGTCAAAAATTGGATATGCTTGTAAATGACTAACATTTAGTCTTTATCCTATTTCTAGGACCCTCTGAGGCATAAAAAAGATTGAATATAAAGCGATTGAAACGCACAATCATAATCATCATAGAATATCATAAATTATTAGAATGGTACTATTGAAATAAAAATCTCATCAAATGCCATACTAGTTTACAGGCTAAAATCAAATTCACGTTAACTAGTATAATTTCAATATTCATGTATTAACACGATGAATAAAACATCAAATTTTGACATTAAAATAGTATAATTTCAATATTCATGTATTAACACGATGAATAAAACAGGTCATATAAACATTGTGCAGAAATGAAATGAGAAAGTAAAAAAAAAAAAAAGAATAAACTTACAACTAGGAGAGGGATGATGTTGAGGATAGCAGTGTTTCCGGTCTTCTCAGAATGAATCCTGATGGACCGCTTCATCATAGTGTTCTTCCCCATCAATACAACGGAATCTCCCCTGAGACCACTCCTGATGTTCTGCAACTGTGTGGAACCGACGTTGTCGGCGGCCGCCACCAAGATCTGAGTGAACTCATCAAGGAGATTGCACAGCTTATGATCGTAAGCGATCTTCTTATCAGCCTTTGATGCTTTGGGCGCCATTTCAGTCGAATTTTGTGAATAGAAGATAAGGATACAACAGACAGGTAGCTACAAAATGAGAGAAAAGAAAACCCTAGAAATGAACGGAAGAGATGGTACAAAACCGAGGGCCAAGACGGAGATTAAACCGGCAAGGCGGACAGCGGTGGTGCCGTCACTTTAACCTCTCCTATTCAGATGTTCAGGTTGAGGAGGCGGAGAAATGTAATGCTCTAAAACCCTAATTCGCAGCGAGGGTTGAACTTGTGGAAATTGATCAATTTATAGAGGTTGAGTGAAGCCCTAATTTTGACGGCGGAGGTTTATTCTGCTCGTGAGATGTTGGACTCAGATAGTGGGCTGAAAGCCTTAAGGAAATCTCTGTATTGGGCTTCTTAATGAAGCATGGAATTCTTAGCAACTCTTTAGCTAATGCCCAATGAAACGCAAGTAATAGTCTTGATCCAGTTGAGAGTTGTTTGTTTCTGATGTGTATCAAAATTCCATTTTTAGTGGGTTACGAACCAATAAATCCGGAACCAAATAATGTACGACCGGATTACGGTTCCAATTTTAAATCGGGAGTTCATGGTCGCCAAGTTCACGCGATTTGATATTTTTTGCATTAAGGATTCGGGATACACATAAATGGAATTGAATTGCAATTACAATTTTATGGAATTGAATTTCAACATATTCGAATTTCATAGAGTTTCAATTCTATTGTTTGGCTAATCTATAGAATTTCATTAGAATTGATTTACAATTCCAATTTTATTGTTTGGATACTCATGCAGTCTAACGAAAATGAATTTGTCATTTTAAATTTATTTTAACAACTCCCCACCCCTGCCCCCCACCCCCCGTCGAAAAAAAAAATTAATCATTTTTTTTACTCGATGGAGGGGGGGGTGGGGGTTGTAAAAAAATAATCATTTTAAATTTATTTTAACAACTCCTCACCCCTGCCCCCCACCCCCCGTCGGATAAAAAAATTAATCTTTTTTTTTTTACTCGATGGGGGGGAGGGGGGCAGAGGTAGGATGGGGAGTTGTTAAAATAAATTTAAAATGATTATTTTTTTTACCCGACAAAGGGGGGTGGGGGTGGTGAGTGAATTGGGGGAGGAGTTGTTAAAAAAAAAAATTAAAATGATTAATTTTTTTTTTACTCTACAGGGGGGGCAGGAGCAAGGGTGGGGTGGCGGAAGGGGGTGGTGGCAGGGGGTGGTGAGTGGATTGGGGGAGGAGTTGTTAAAAAAATTAAAATGATTAATTTTATTTTACCCGACGAGGGGGGAGGGGGTGGGGGGTAGGGTCGCAGGGGGTGAGGAGTGGAGTTGGGGAGGAGTTGTTAAAAATAAATTTAAAAAGATTAATTTTTTTTTACTTGACGGGGGGGTGGTGAGGGGGTAGGGGTGGTTGATGTGAGGTGGGTTTGGGGAAGATGGAGACGAGGAACCAGCGATCTAAAAAAAAATTCTCGATAATTTTGAATTGGTGTAGAATTGATTTTGTAATTTTTTTCTTTAACTATGGAATTAGGCTATTAGAATTATAATTCAATTTCAATTCTATCTCTCATTTTAGCATTCAAACAGCAGAATTGGAATTTCATACTCCAATTCCAATTTCAAATTATGAAATTGATGTACCCAAACATACCCTAAGTGAATTTTTAAACTCTTTGGGTAGTTTAAGAACAAAAGGTAGGAATTTTTATTAAAATAAAATAGTAATATAAAAGAAAAATGGGATGGCACCCTTCAAATTTTATTAATAATAGTAAATTATTACAATGAAAGGGACAAACAAAACCTTGCTCATAATCAAGGGAAGACAAATTTGGCGAAATAGTGGGTCTTACGTGCCATGGCAAAGTACCGTATTCACCATCGGCGTATTCACCATCGGCATGCCATAATATTGTTGAGGACAATAGTTGCATTTTGCAAACACATTTTCATTATTGTCAACTTTTATCTTCTTGAAGTGTTTCATGAAAATGTTACTCCCTCCGTCCTAAAATGAATGTAAAAAAATATATCAAATTTGCTCTTAAATCTTATTCAAGAGAAATTTTGAACTTTTTTTGAACATTCATTTTTGGACGGAAGGAGTAAATGACTTTGGTCTAGAAGAGGCATTTGTTTGAGTCGTATTCAAGTAAAATGAAGGATAAAAATATGGAATTTGGATAGAAATATGGATGTTTGATGGAAATATGTAAGTTGGATGATGTTTTGAGATTGAGAATCAAATAAATTAACAAATTCATTAGAGAGAGAGTTAACAGAGAATCAAATAGTTGTTAGCTAACAGGCATGGCGGATATATTTTAGAAAAACTGACGAGCTTTGACGGGTTTTGACACTGGTTAGCCGATTTCGATCTGGTTCACCCTGTTCCAAATCAGCGAGTTCATAGGTTTTATAACTCCTAAACTGAAGTCGGACTAGATGAACCACGATTCTGATTCAGACGATTTAAAAATCTGCTCCAATTCCAAATTAGGTGGTTCAGGTTTCGGGCCGATTTAGCCAGGCCTATTTCACTTCCTAAAATGGAGTCTCTTTCTTACTATTAATACAATTACATTATCCCTACATCACTTATCATGTTCACACAAATTAAATTACGGGTCTACATATAAATCTCACTAGAGTTGGGACAGAGTGAGTATGCGATATAATGGGTTCAACTATCACTATCATACTCCCTCCATCCAATGATTTCTGAACGGAATAAAAGTAATGGGCCAGACTCAAGTTATAAGGCCCAAAGTTCATAACATTTCGGAAATACATCAAACAAAGTGGGGGTACAAAACAACTACAATCCTACCGGCCCGCCAGCATAGATCAGTCGACCAATCACATTGTTCGACCTTCCTTGGTGAAATTACCCAGTTTCGGCGCGCGGATCGGACATCTCGCTGCAATGTCGAGAGGTGTCGCTGCATTTTTGTAGAGTCGCCACACTGTTTTGATATAGCCCAAAATATTGAGAAAAGACTTTGTTTTGTTTTGTTTTGTTTTGTTGTGTGATGAGATTTTGAGTTCGGAGGTCAGGTTACGCCTCGAAAAGAGATAGTTGAGCTCACCCGAGTCGCCTCGTATACACGAGTCTTTCGATACCCCTCTTTCTTTAAAAGTTGTGTGTGTGTGTGGTTTTAAAAATGCATTTTGAAAATGATGTCTACATTGTATGCTATGTATTTAAATATTAAAATTAATTGAAAGAGATTGGGAAGGAGGCCTTACCAATGTTGGTTCGTGTCTATCTTTCGCGGGGAAATGTGTTTGATTGAGTGTGAATAGTGTTCTGGGAAGGATCGGGATAGATCGAGATTGCCTCGGGATGACCGGTGTGTGCCGGTAGAGTTTCGGGATGCTTCTGGATAGCTCGGGATGGACCGGCAGAGCTTCGGGATGCTTTGGGATGTGCGGATAGAGGTCCGGCGTGCCTCGGAATGGATCGGCAGGGCTTCGGTATGCTTCGGGAGCGCCTCGGGAGCGTCTCGGAATGGCTCGGCAGGGCTTTGGGAGGGCTTCGGAGCGCCTCGGGAAGGCTCGGGAGGCCTTGGGAAGGGTCGGAGGGGCTCGGGATGCCTTAGAGTTGTCCCAGCTTGCTGGGGGGATGGAGGAGAGAAGGGAGGAGTGAAAAATATGAGAGGGGGAGCCCTCTATTTATAGGCCCAAGAAAATTGCAAAGTGGTCCGCACGGGTTGTTTTGCAATCCCAAATTTTTGGTTTTTCGGGATTTGAGGAAATATTGTGAACTTTAAAGGGATTTTGCAATGATGATTTTCACCCTGCAAAGTGGTCCGTGCGGACATTTTTGCAGGCTGACTATTTTTCGTAATTCCCAAAAAGTCCTTCTGTTTTATTTTATCCCGGAAGGGTCCTACCTTAATTTGGTTGGTGATTTTGGACTTTTTTAAGGTTACGATTCTTCGGGATCACGTTTGTTGGCACAACAAGTCTCAGATCTTACCATACACATAATCTACAAGCATTATCATGCACATGAGACTATAATTACATGGATGCATCTAACTTACAACTCTCCACCACATAATGAAAGATGAATGAAATATGGGAGATCATTATCACCAAAATAAGATACTTTATAGGGTCACTAACCACATGCTCTAAATCAATAATAATAATAAGATGAAATTTCTGCACAAGGGACACTCATATGCATGTTTAAACAAAACTGTCAACCCGGCTACTCTTTAGGGATCAAATATGGCTTTATGACTTGTAATGTATCGCGATAAACGCGGGCTAGGTTCACGGTTACAAAAGAAGGTAAGGACATACGAAGTCAAGCAAGTGAAACTAGAAAGTCTTCATATACATCCTTACATTGAAATTTATCACTGCGCTCCAAGCCAACCCATAATTCAACCCCCAAACTTATAATTTTGTATACTTTCAAACTTGGGGTTGATCACTTTTTTTTGTTGGTCACTCTCCACTTCATAATTAGAGAGTACTCGACTTTTTTTTTTCTTTGCACATATATATCATGAAGAATGTGTCTTCCATACTTTTGCTCAAGCCCCTCTTTTCAATACAATTCATAACATGACCCTTTTCTTTCTTTTCATGGCCACTTTCCACTCAACCCTTTGATTTTCTAAACATCACCCAAACATTCCCATTCATTCCCTAGTTTCACTTTCTTGAAAATGTGAGAAAATAGTGTATAAGTTAAAAGGATAGGATAATGAGGGTACAAAAGAAGGCGAATGGTGGTCTAAAATAACCTCTCACTTTGTGAGATATTCCATTTTTTTAAAGCTTAAAAGGGGTTCTAGCCGAAATTTTTAAGAGTGACGAGAAAGTTAAAGGCTCACAAATAGGGTTTAAAGAAAATAGCCAAATATCACTTCCTAAATAGCCTAATTAATGTGTTATTGACAGTCATGCAAACATGTTATAGGGACCCGAGAATGTCAAAGTGATCCTATAAAGGTCTCCTAAATTGGTAACAAAGATCAAGAAAAACAACATGGAAGTGAAAGGTTGAGTAATCATACTTTATATGTTTCAATGCAATTATATCTCCATATTAACAATAATACCCAAGATCTTAAAATTAAAGCACTCTCAAATCATCATGGGCTCTTGCCAACAACCCAAAATATAAAAAGAATAAAATTTTTAAATTTTCTATTTTTTTAAGGGTGACACTATATACACTCTTCTATAAACCCACAAACTCGGAGAGATATCTACCTCCAAACTCAAAACATGCTATGTCCTCATAGCAAAGAGAACAAAAACGTGTCTTGGGTTCAAAGGGGATATGACACAACAAAACAAATAAATAAAGCAAATAAAATATACCTACTTGGGTTGCCTCCCAATTAGGACATTTGGTTAAGGTCGTTAGCCCGACCTTTGCTCCCAATTACATGGGATGTGAGGTGGCCACATTCTCTTTGGCCTTAGCTTTCCTTCCCTTGGCCCACCTCGCATATTCACGGGCACAAACGCCCACCGCTTTTCATATGTATGTACCATTTTTTATTAGCTCGAGTAGAGCCCAAGGGATTTTAGTGGCCTTCTTCTTGGCCTTCTTTCTCTTTTTCTTCATAGGGGCCTCTCCCCAAAACTCATTTGGTGCCTTGGTCCCACGGACATCAAGCACCTCATCTTTCTCAACATCACTATGAGAGGAGTTATCTTGATCATCAATATTAGCCATAAAAGAATCAGATATATCAAGACAATGGCATTCCTCAATTTGAGAACATGAATTATTACTTTCAGCTTTTAGAGAAAAAAAAGATTTTAATTTTGACACCGACTCCTTATGGGGTCGGTCTAGGGGGTGATACGGTCTGTCACTCAAAGAGTCTTTATCGGCCTTGTTGCTACTAGCCATATCAAGAACGTCCGCTTTATCCCTAGAATTCTCACTGTCACTCTTATCGAATTTGGCACACTTATCCTCCTCTATGTCATCTAAGGACTCACAACCTTCCCCACCATTATCCATGGGGTGTTTCATCACATCATTAACCGAAATTTCTATTTTCTCATCCGCTACCATCATGGACAATTTTCCATTCCCCACATTTATTATTGTGTTAGTTGTGTCCATGAAGGGACGTCCTAGCAAAATAGGAGGGTCTCTACTCGTACTTCCTCCATTAATCATATCCATAACCACAAATTCAACGGGGACTATCAAGGTCCCCACTTGAACCAATACATCCTCCACAATGCCCATCGGTCTCCTAATAGAACGGTCCGCTAAATAGAGGGTCATTGTGGTGGGCTTCAACTCGGACAAGCCCAATTTCATGTATGTGCAGTATGGTAATAAATTAATGCTAGCACCAAGGTCTAACATCGCCTTCACCTCACTAGATTCCCCAATAGCAATAGAAATTGTGAAACTTTCGAGGTCCTTTAGTTTAGGTGGGAGGTCATGTCAGACTATGGCACTAGCACTCTCTCCCATGATCAACATCTCATTCTTTTCATACCTATGCTTTTTGGAGTTTAATTCTTTGAAAATTTTTGCATATGCCGAAATATTTTTAATCACATTCAGCAGTGGGAGATTTATGCTAACTTTGGAGAACATCTCCATCAATTATTTCATTTGATGCTCTAACTTATGTCTCATCAATCAACCGGGAAAGGGCACCGGTGGTACATATGGCTTGGGGGGTATATAAGGGTCTTTGAATTTTTCCTCCAATCCACATGTACTCTTTTCAGCATCTTCTTTAGAAATAGGAGGAGGAGAAGAAGAAGAAGGAGAACAAACCTCTTGACTTACCACTTTGCCATTCCGTAGTGTGGATATGGCCATTGCTTGATGTCCTTGGCTCGGAAACGTTTCGGGCTTGTGACCTTAAAGTGCTTCAGCAAGTTGCCCTATTTGAGTTTCAAGCTTTTTAATGGCGGCACTTTGTTGCCTTGATTCTTGTTGTTGCTCCAACCTCATTCTTTTCAATGCCTCTTCCCACGTTCTTTCCTAGTTTCACATTGCCCTTGGGGTGGTGGAGTGTGTAGGGGTTTGTTTTGATTACCTTGGTTTCCTCCCCATGAAAAATTAGGGTGATTCCTCCACCCCGAATTGTAAGTGTTGCTATATGGATTATTTTTGTGGAGGCCTTGGGTTGTATCCATTGAGTGCATTTACCTGCTCATCATTAGGAATAAACTGCGCACCACTAGGACAAAAGTTAGTAGCATGAGTAAGGAGACCACAAATAGAACAAGCATCTTGCACAACATTAGCACCAAGAGAGGTGCCTTTAGCATTAAACATAGCAATTAATTGAGAAACTTGTTTAGCCAAATTATCATTACCCTCTAACTCATGTACTCCCCTAGCCTTACCTCTTGTACTCTTTTGTTGGGAATTAGCACCCAACATCTCAAATAAATCATGAGTCTCTTGGGGAGTTTTGGCTCCTAGTGTGCCCCCCGTCGCATTATCAACCATGGCTTGATTAACATGATTCAAGCCGTCATAAAAAGTTTGATTAAGCAAGGGCAAAGGAAAATTATGATGGGGACATTGCACTAACATCATTTTAAATCAGTCCCAAGCCTCATGAAAAGGCTCACCTACTTCTTGGGCAAATCCAATGATCTTTTGCCTCATATTAGCTAACTTGGGATGGGGATAGTATTTTTGTAAAAACACATCATGCAATTGATCCCACATGCTTATACTTCTAGGTGGTAACATCATAAATCAAGTCTTGGCCGCCCCTTTCAAAGTGTAGGGGAAGCACTTTAATCTTATTTGCTCATCGTTTATACCTATTCTGCCCGAAAAGTGAGATACTATCCTCATAGACTCACGCAGGAAAGTCAAAGGGTTTTCGGCCGGTAGGCCTTGATAAATGGGCAACATGTTAAACTATTGACCCTTGACTTCAAAGTTCTTTGCCTCCTCCGATAACACAATACAAGATATGGAGGCATCGACATTAGGACGACAAAAGTCCTGCATAGTTTGAGCCGGTGGGATTGCCATCGCGGCTTCTTCCTCTTCTACCCCGGTGGTAGAAGGATTTAGGTTACTTTCGAGGGGATTGCCCTCGTTTAATTTAAGTTCTTTCAAATGTCGACCTAACATATCAATGTCGTCGTTCAATGGCTCCAAGGTAGGATTCAAAGAACGCCGACCAAGCATACACCAACTAAACGAACTTGTTCAAATCACAACAAATCCCCGACAACGGTGCCAAAAACTTGATGGATAAAAATCCTCTTGTAATAAAAACCTTGCAAGTGTATACGTTATCGAAGTAGCAATATACAAAAGTAAGGGTCGAACCATAGAGATTTGTGTGTTGAACAAATTGATTTAATTAGTGTAAAAAAATAACCAAGGAAAAGGGGTTTTGATTGGTTGAATTATTAAACTAAGAAAGCAAAATAAATAAATTAAAGATATCAAGAGACAATGGATTCATGGATTGGGGATCATAACAATTATCACTTTATGCTTTTTATTTCATGTAAAAAGGATTCAATCTCATTCTTGGTTTCGTTCACAAAATTATAGGGTTAAGATGTTCATATATTCCGCTAGGTCAATAAGAACATTAGAACCCTAATTAATCTATCTCGTTTATATATTTCGCTAGATCAATATAAACATTCAAGAATTTCAATTAAAAGCTTAAGAACAATGGAACCTTGATTCGTTTGATTTTCGCTAGGTCCTCAATTAAATCTATTCTTCTCAACAATGGTCAAATTACAAATCATCCACGCTAGTGCAATGGTTTGTATCCAAATAAATTCAAGATATCAAAAGTATATTTCGCTAGGTCAATACAATTGATCTCAAGAACAATAATTATAACCGTTGAGAAGAACAAGAACGAAAGAGAGATAGGAAGAATTAAAATCCTAACATAAAGATCTAATTGTTACTTACCTCAATCCACGAATCAAATATTTAGCTACTCATATTCATAATAAAATTACAAAATTAAAATAAATAAATAAAACCTGGACTTCAAATCATAATAATAAAACGGAACAATGGAATCGTTGTTCTTCCTTTTATTTCCTAGGAACAGTGCACGACGTGAAAAAACTAAAAACCAAGTCCTGTTTATATAAATACCTAGGTTACTAATGTGAGAAACAGCCGTGAAATCAGGCCCAAAACAGGCCCAATTCGCCGAGCTGACTCGTGAACACGAGTCATTCCATATGCCCCAAGTCGTTCTGATCAATTACAATGTTTTTGACATTTTTCCTTTGCCTTGGCCCAGCTTGGCCCAGCCTTGGCCTAGTTTCACTCACCTTGCCCGGCCACCTTCAGCAATTCCTCGACCACTTGTCTTGCTTTGGCCGGCCATTGCCTTTCAGTTTCCTACATCCTTGGCCCATGCCTTGGATTCGTTTCGCGCTAATTACACAGTCGCACTTTGGTCACTATAATTTCCTCTTTTGCACTTTGACCTTTGAACTTTCTAGACTTTCACTTTGGCCCCTGATCTTTTGTAATAACAGATTCCTCCTAACTTTCCATAATTCCAGTTTGGTCCCTGAATTTCCAAGATTTACATTTTGGCCCTTGAACTTCATAATTTCAATTTAGTCCCACATTTTCCAGAATTGCAATTTGGTCCCAAAACATCCAAAGTAGGAACAAATCTTCTATTTTCAGCGTTGTTGCACATCGATCCCTGAACTTATAAAACACTAAAATAGACATTAAATTCGCAAGGTTTCGAGCATCAAACAAGCTAGGAATGTATCTTTTGAATGGGTAAAATCACATCCATCAGCCTGCTATTTTGATCTTGGACCATCTCGGTTAGCTGACATAGTTGTCCCTCCAGCTTGGTTTTCTCTTTGACGGGCTAGTGTGGCCTCCTCCTCCAATATCGCTTTAGTTGGAGCCCACAAATCCACCTGGGCTTGAAGAGGAACGAGGATTTCCTTGGCAATCTTCAAGGCTGCATATGCTTCATCCTTCTCTTTTTCAGCATTGATATGGGCCGCTTGGAGAGCCCGGCACTGAGAATCGGCCTCTGTGAGTTTATGATTGATCTCAGCAGCTTCTCTAGCCTTCCTCCAGTAGTTGGCCGAGTAAATTTTCCCTTTTTCAATAGATGCCCTCCATTTACACTTGGCTTGCTCCATTAGAGCAAGAGACTACATATTTGAAAAGGAAAAGGGTTAAAAGGATGGTCAGAAAAATGATGACCAAAGTAACGACGATCAAACAGAGCAAAGAAAAAGTCTAGTAGTACCTCGGAGGCGAGCAGGCCGGACCTGTCACTAAACTCTTCAGGGGTCAGCCCCTCCTCCACGAACTGGGCCAACAGATCCCGATCAGGGGCCCTCCTTATAATGACCTGACCCAATCCCATTTTTGGATATTGGTGTCTTAAGGAATTGATGTTCGTGGGGGGGGGGGGGAGGGACATCACTGAGCTTCTCAACAACTGCATGCACCTCCTCGGTGCTTCTTGCAAAAGGAGCTTGGGGGGGAAGGATGGCTAGAGGTATATTCGGTCGCCCTAGAAGTTCCAGCGTGATCAGAGAACAACTCGGTACGTGACCACTTCCTGAGTCGACTGAGTGGTGGGTCGACTTCAATCTCTTGTGGCTCTTAGACATCGAACTCTAAATCAACAAAGTTTTGGGGATCTAACCCCGTTGATCCTTGCCGAGCTCAGAGCCCGACTCCATCTGTGCTTCTTGCTCGGCGGTAAGGACTGCACGACCAACAAAAAGGAAAGTTAGTATACAAATATGCGAGCAAAAGGATGAAAATTACAAAAAAAAAAATAGTACAAGTACTTAACCACCATAGTGAAAAAGGCCCCTGCAGTGACCTGATTTTTTCTTGCAGTAGTGACAGTGACACTAGTTTTAAACCTCTTCTCTCATGAATCACCCAATCTGGGTATCTAAGGCTTCTAATTATTGGGACAAGAGGGGCTACTTCATGAAAATAAAATTAAAAAAAAAATCGATTTAATTTTTAGTTTCACTTAACATGAAAAAAAATAAAAATAAATAAAAAAAAATGTTATGAGTATTATAAGTATGAGAGAGAAAATGGGTAGAGAGTTTTTTTTTTTTGCTCAAATTAATCTTATTTATGATTAGGTAGTTATTATTGTAAAAGTATTTCAATTGTCTAGATAGTTGAAATATTTAAAAGGTAATTTATTTTATGTGATATGTATTAATTGGTTTTCTTAATATTTAATATGTGGGAAAACTATAAATATTTTGGAACCAAAGAAGTAATTCATTGTTGGAAGTGGGATTCCATATGCCAATGCTTTAGCACACAGACTATTAGGGGCCGTTTGGTTCGATGGAAAAAAAGTGAAGTAATGAAATGGTCAATGGAATGGAATTCATGAAGGGATTGGAATGGAAAAAAACTGGTCAAACCCTCCATTTGGTTGGCACGGAATGGAATGAAATTGTCATTCAATTCCTTGACAAATCATGTTTGGTTTGAAAATACAAATTATAGGAATGGAATGAAAACATATAAAATGACCAATTTACCCTTTTTTTTAAAAAAAAATATTTTTTTTGGGGGAGGGTGGGGGAGTCGGTGGGGTAGGTAGGGGTATGCAAAATGAGTAAAAAAAAAATTTCGTGGGATGGGGGGTGGGGTAGGTAGGGAGTATGCAAAATGAGTAAAAAAAATTTTTTTTTTTCGTGGGGGGTGGAGGGTAGGACAGGGGCTGGATAGGGGGGGGGGTAGGCAGGGGTCTTTAAAAAAATAAAATTCGTGGGTGTGGGTGTGGGGTGGGGGGTAGGGCAGGGGCTGGATGGGGGGGAGTAGGCAGGGGTCTTTTTTAATTTTTTTTTTTTCGTGGGGGTTGGGGGGTGGGGGTAGGGTAGGGGCTGGATGGGGGGGTTTAGGCAGGGGTCTTTTTTTAAAAAAAAAAAAATTGTGGGGGTGGGAGGGGTAGGGCAGGGGCTGGATGGGGGGGTGTAGGGCAGGGGCTGGGTGGGGTAGGCAAGGGGTAGGGGTGATTTGAGTTTGGGTGTATTTTGGTCAAAAAAAAATTTTTTTTCCATTCCTTAAAGGAATTGGCCATTCCTCCCATATATGGAAGGAATGGCAAATTCCTTCAAGGGATGGAATTGGCCTTTCCATTGCCATGAAAAATGTAAATCAAACACACCAAAGGAAATGGTCAATGGAATTGACCATTCCAATTTCATGGGGGAATGACCAAATGACACGAACCAAACGCCCCCTAAGAGTTAGGGTGTAATTGTTTCGTATCAAATCGTGATTCGAACCGAATTAAATTAAACTATATAATTTGGTTTGATTTTTAATTATAAATGGTTTGTTTCAAATATTAACAAACCATGGTTCAATTTGGTATTTGGTCTGACCCTCTCAGATCAAACCAAATCGAATCGAATCAAACCAAACCGCAGTTTGAGACCGCAAGTCCAACCAATAAATCGAATCGCGAGACCAAATCGTCAAACCAAACCATCAGACCAAACCACCAGACCAACCACATTAAATAAACTAATTATAACTCCCGTTTTGTATCTAATTTAATATTTTCGTATATTTAATAGTTACTGTTAAATCAATAAAAAAATATATTTTACATTGACTAATCATAAACCGCATTTTGTATCTCATTTAATATTAATTTCATCATTGATACATAAATAATCGAGTTTTCTCTATTATCGACATTGTAAAGTGGTTTTCTTCATCCGACCTCTTTCTTCATCTAGTCTCTCTTTTCCTGCGACTTTTCTCTTAAACACCCGCATCTTTTACTCTTCCTCCGTGATCACGAAAATTTTAAACAATCTGATAATTAGCTGTTGTTTGAAAATTTGAACCGTAGTTTTAACCGCGGTCTGAACCATGGGTTGAGCCACATAAATCGCAGTTTGAATCAAACCAAACCAAATCATAGCGGTTTGTTTTGGTTCTTTTTAAATTTTTTCATGATTCGATTCGATTTGATTTGAAATTTTTCTATATCGAACCAATTACACCCCTTATTAGTGTCTACTCTAGTTAGCCTTTTTGGTTGAACTATTTGTGATAGTTAACTATTAATAGTTTGCAAATGAAGTAATAAATTTATAGTATTTTTTCAAAAAAAAAATTACTTTTACAAAAAAAAAAAAAAAAAAAAAACCAAATAGTTTGCAAGTGAAGTAATAATTTTTATAATTTTTTTTCAAAAAAAAAAAAACACCAATAAAGGTGGCTTGTGCAAACTGCCTCATCATATCAATCTGCGTAGGCCCATTCGGCTAATTTGTCAATGGACAGCTCGACTGAGAGATCGACCAGGGCTCGTCGAGCCATATGTTGGCGTCCAACATCAAATAAATCCCTAGCTCGGGATACAATGATGTTATAACACTTATCAATATTTTTAAACCGCTCGACGACAGCTTTATCCCTGGCTTGAGCCTCATCCTCCCATCAGATCTGGGCAGCCTGATGGTCCTCACTCATCTTGATCAGCCTGCTATTTTGATCTTGGACCATCTCGGTTAGCTGACTTAGTTGTCCCTCCAGCTTGGTTTTCTCTTGACGGGCTAGTGCGGCCTCCTCCTCCAATGTCGCTTTAGTTGGAGCCCACAAATCCACCTGGGCTTGAAGAGGAACGAGGATTTCCTTGGCAATCTTCAAGGCCGCATAAGCTTCATCCTTCTCCTTTTTAGCATTGATATGGGCCGCTTGGAGAGCCCGGCACTGAGAATCGGCCTCTGTGAGTTTCTGCTTGATCTCAGCAGCTTCTCTAGCCTTCCTCCAGTAGTTGGCCGAGTCAATTTTCTCTTTTTCAATAGTTGCCCTCCATCTACCCTTGGCTTGCTCCATTAGAGCAAGAGACTACACATTTGAAAATGAAAAGGGTTAAAAGGACGGTCAGAAAAACGATGACCAAAGTAACGATGATCAAACAGAGCAAGAAAAAGTCTAGTAGTACCTCGGAGGCGAGCAGGCCGGACCTGTCACTAAACTCTTCAGGGGTCAGCCCCTCCTCCACGAACTGGGCCAACAGATCCCGATCAGCGGCCCTCCTTATAATGACCTGACCAATCCCATTTCTGGATATTGGCGTCTTAATGAATTGATGCTCGTGGGAGGGGGGGAGGGACATCACTGAGCTTCTCAACAACTTCCTGCACCTCCTCGGTGCTTCTTGCAAAAGGAGCTTGGGGGGAAGGATGGCTAGAGGTATATTCGGTCACCCTAGAAATTCCAGCGTGATCAGAGAACAACTCGGTATGTGACCTCTTCCTGAGTCGACTGAGTGGTGGGTCGACTTCAATATCTTGTGGCTCTTCGACATCGAACTCCAAATCAACAAAGTTTTGGGGATCTAACCCCGTTGATCCTTGCCGAGCTCAGAGCCCGACTCCATCTGCGCTTCTTGCTCGGCGGTAAGGACTGCACGACCAACAAAAAGGAAAGTTAGTATACAAATATGCGAGCAAAAGGATGAAAATTACAAAAAAAAAATAAATAAAATAGTACAAGTACTTAACCACTATAGTGAAAAAGGCTCCTGCAGTGACCTGGTTTCTTCTTGCAGTAGTGACACTAGTTTTAAACCTCTGTCTCTCATGAATCACCCAATCTGGATATCTAAGGCTTCTAATTATTGGGACAAGAGGGGCTACTTCATGAAAATAAAAAAAAAATTGATTTAATGTTTTTAGTTTCACTTAGCATGATAAAAAATTAAAAAAAAAGTTATGAGTATTATAAGTATGAGAGAGAAAATGGGTAGAGAGTTTTTTTTTTTAGTAGGTCTGCTGAGAAACGCGTTTCTCCATAACTATGGAGAAACGTGTTTTTAATAGCCAGAAGCTATGCGTTTGATAACCAGAAAAAAATTTCTGGATATCAGTCTCAAAGGGTTCTGGATATCCAGAAGCTTTGGAACGGATATCCAGAAGCCTTTGGGCTGATATCGGCCAAGACCAGAAATGAAGGTTTCTGGATATCCAGAAACTTTCAAATGTATATCCAGAAACCATCAAATGAATATCCAGAAACATTTTGAAAGTTTCTGGATATTAATTTTGAAGGTTTCTGGAAGGTTTCTGGATATCCAGAAACCTTCAAATGTATATCCAGAAACCATCAAATGAATATCCAGAAACATTTTGAAAGTTTCTGGTTATCATTTTGAAGGTTTCTGGATATCACTTTCATAAGCTTCTGGATATCCAGAAGCCTTGGCCTGCATTGTCGCGCGACAATTCGGGCCCCGTTTCTCCATAAGTTACGGAGAAACGCGTTTCTCCCCAGATTTTGTGAAGAAGTAATTCATTGTTGGAAGTGGGATTCCATATGCCAATGCTTTGGCACGCAGACTATTAGAGTTAGGGCGTAATTGTTTTGTATCAAATGGCGCGATTCAAAACGGAATTAAATCAAACTATGTAATTTGATTTGGTTTTTAATTATAAATGGTTTGTTTCAAATATTAGCAAATCATGGTTCGATTTGGTATGTGGTCTGACCCTCTCAGATCAAACCAAATCGAATCGAATCGAACAAAATCAAACCACAGTTTGAGACCGCAAGTCCAACCAATAAACCGAATCGCGAGACTAAATCGTCAAACCAAACCACCAGACCAACCACATTAAATAAACTAATTCTAACCCTCGTTTTGTATCTAATTTAATATTTTTGTATATTTAATATTTACTGTTAATTCAATAAAAAATATATTTTACATTGACTAATCATAAACCGCATTTTGTATATCATTTAATATTAATTTAATCATTTGTTATCTTCGTTGCGATACATAAATAATCAAGTTTTCTCTATTATCGACATTGTAAAGTGATTTTCTTCATTCGGCCTCTTTCTTCCTCTAGTCTCTCTTTTCCTGCGACTTTTCTCTTAAACACCCGCATCTTTCACTCTTCCTCCGCGATCACGAAAATTTTAAACAATCTGATAATTAGCTTTTGTTTGAAAATTTGAACCGTAGTTTTAATCGCGGTCTGAACCATGGTTTGAGTCACATAAATCGTAGTTTGAATCAAACCGAACCAAATTATAGCGATTTGTTTTGGTTCTTTTTAAATTTTTTCATGATTCGATTTGGTTTGAAATTTTTCTATATCGAACCAATTACACCCCTTATTAGTGTCTACTCTAGTTAGCCTTTTTGGTTGAACTATTTGTGATAGTTAACTATTAATAGTTTGCAAATGAAGTAATAAATTTATAGTATTCTTTCAAAAAAAAAATACTTTTACAAAAAAAAAAAAAAAACCAAATAGTTTGCAAGTGAAGTAATAATTTTTATAATTTTTTTTCAAAAAAAAAAAAACACCAATAAAGGTCATTAATTTCTTTATTTTTGCAAATTAGTAACAGGTTTATTTAAGTAGTGAAATAGATCAATTAGTAACAAGGTTAATGATAATGTCAAAAATGTTCGGATCATTCCAAATTTAACGACAGATTGTATCCTGTATATTTAAATAGACTGAAAAAGTGATAAGTCAAATTAAAAACATTAAATGAAAAAGTGATAAGTCAAATTAAAAACATTAAACGGGAAAGATGAATGAAGTAAAACTATATCAAAACAAAGAAAGCAATTACTCCACTAGGAAGTACTCCCTCCGTCTCGCCCGAAAGGGCAATTTTGCCTCCTAGCACGGAAATTAAGAATGAATAAGGAACGTGATGTAAGAAAGAGAAAAAAGTTAAATGTTGTGAGTATGAAAAATTAAATAGGAAAAATAATGAGTGGGAGGAATAGTTAGGAAAGAGAATGGTGTGAGTGTAAAAGTAAACTAGGAGAGAGAATGAGTGGGGTAGGAAGAGTATAAAAATAATAAAAACTTTCCTTTTTCTTTTTGAGGTTGTGCCCTTTTAAATGGGACGCCCAAAAAAGAAATTTGTGTCCTTTCGAACGAAACGGAGGGAGTAGTTTGTTATTTTAATATCACACAACACACTCATATTACATTACCACAAAAGCTCAGAAATTTGTAGCCAAATAAAAAATAAAAAAAGCTCAGAAATACAAAACAGATATCCAAATTTCAAACGATTTTTAATACTAGCACATAATACTAGTATTCCCATTTTATTTGATCATTGTAACCCATCCTTCTTCAGCCGGAAATCTCAATGGACTTAACATCAGGTTTCTTCACCTCCTCCTTGGGTACAGTCACAGTCAGAACACCGTTCTCCATCGCCGCCTTCACCTCCTCCACCTTCGCATTCTCCGGCAGCCTGAACCGCCTCAGGAACTTCCCGCTGCTACGCTCCACCCTATGCCACGTGTCGTTCTTCTCCTCTTTCTCCTTGCTCCTCTCTCCGCTAATCTGCAGAACTCTCCCTTCCTCCACCTCCACCTTCACTTCCTCCTTCTTCAGTCCAGGGAGATCCGCCTTGAACACGTGCGCCTCCGGTGTCTCCTTCCAATCGATCTTAGTGTTGGCAATGGCGGCAGTCTCGGAAGCGAATTCCGAGCGAGGGCCGGCGAGAGCGGTACTGATGTCCTGGAATGGGTCCCATAGGTCGAGGGAAAATGGGTCGAAGTTATTGGTTCGTCGGCCGCCGAAGAAGCTGCTTGGAATCAACGACATTGTTGCTGTGCTGATCGAGAATTGGAGATTCAGGAAATTCTTAACTGATTCGATTGCTTTGATTGATATGGATGTTGGAGAAGAGGGATTGAGGTATTTATAAGAGTGCAAAAGGGCAGAGTGATTCGTTGGGTTTTAACGCGTAGCCGATTCTGGCGTTTTCTTGAGATTTCTCGAGAATTTGGGAAAAATCAAGAAAAAGTAATCGGATTAAGAGAGTACGACATAATTCAAAAAATATTGTCAAAATTAAAAATTAGGACCAAATCAATAATTCGATTTTGTAAAAATTTATCAGAAAATTTTGGGGGAAACTTGTTTCTCCATAAGTTATAAAAAATTCTGTTTTTAAATATATCGACTTGATGTTTTAAAGCCTAAACTCACTATTTTAAGGCCTAAACTCGCTATTTTATTTTCTAGCTTAAACTTTTGAAACCCACTATTTTATTTTTTAGGTATTTTAAGGTCTAAACTCAATATTTTAAGGTCTAAACTTGATATTTTTAATGATGAAAATGAGTTTTTTATAACTTATGGACAAACAGGATTCCCCTAAAACTTACTCAAAATTTAGAACCAGGATCAGACCCATAGACCGATCCTATTGGTCCGATTCTAATGATCCGGTTCCAGTACAATTTCGTCAGTTTTACAAATTACAATATAATATAATTTTTTACAATAACAAAAATTTATCACCAGTTACATCAACAACAAAAAAATTGTCATAAATATTTAATATTCAAACCACAACATAGACACCATTAAACATTAATTGTTCACATTCAAACTTAAATATAACATAGAAAAAAAATTAAAACTAGTATAGAGAAAAGAAGATGAGAGGAGAAAAGCGTTGAGAGAGAGGATGGGGTGAAACGGCGATATTGAAATAAATATTGATATAGAGTTTGCTCAAGTAGAAGTTTGCAGCGACGCCGACTAAATAGGTAAGAGATTTAATTAGGACTTTTTTACGGATTTCAAAATATAAATAAGTATATATTTATATATATATATAAATAAATAATCGGTTTGGTTTAGATCTAATACCGTGTATATTTTTTTCAAAATCAGTACCAGATCAAATAAACGATTTCATAAAAATTTGGAGTCAAAACCAGACCAATATTATTTGTTCGGTCCAATTTTTACCGGTGTGATCCGGTTGTATTGATCCCGTCTGATTTCACGAATTTTTTTTACAAAACCTATTGTACCGTATACATGCGGGAACAAGTTAAATGTCGCTTCTGCTATTTGTACCCATAGATGTTTCTAGGGTTGACTAGAATGGCCCTATCAGTTATATTAGTAGGAGAGTATAAAAAATGAGATAGTGTTTTACTGTTTATATCGATTATTAATCCATCGTACTTTAATTAAAAGCAACAAAATAATTATGACATTATTTTGTAAACCAATCAAATTTTGTAATTTTTTTTAACTTTAGTATTATCAGGAATTTTTTTTATGAACTATGCTTCTGCTAATTTTTATTCTTATGAATAAACAATCAAATTGCACGGAGAAATCAATTTAATAAGTATATTTTCAACTTTATATGCCTACTTACTATTAAAAATATAATATTGTCATAATATTATATTCTATATTATTAAGTATATATTGTTTATATTAGAATAGGACTCTAAATATTCTAATGTACTCCCTCTGTCCCGCTACAAATCGCACACTTTCTATTTTGGGCGTCCCATTACAAAACGCACACTTCCTAAAATGGCAAAGAATCTTTACTATTCCCTCCACTCATTCTCTCTCCTACATTATTTTAATACTCACAACACCATTATAATTTACTATTCCCTCCACTCATTCTCTCTCCTATTTTATTTTTACACTCACAACATTTATATCATTATTTTTTTCCTTAATCCCCGCGCAAACAGTAACCGCGCGGTTACTAGCGGGACGGAGGGAGTATTTAGAATAGGTAACCCAATCTTTGTATTAGAACTAGTACTCAAATGCCCGTGCCATTGGCACGGGCCAGTATGGAAAGAGAAAGATGTGGGAAAACTGAAATTGCATGCTAACTATATGACGTTTTAAATGTAATTTTAAATCGATACAAATATATAAAGTGTCAAGATATTTACCTGGGAGTTGAAACTTCTTCAGAGAGGGTACATGAAAAACCATCGGAAGCCCGTATTTAAAATAAAATCAGATATTCAGACGAAGGAAAATGTTTACTTCCTTCCCGAAGAATGTTTGCAGTTTGGCCTTATAAGCAACCGTGGATGCTGATGACGCCAAGTATTTTGGGGTGTCTGAATGGTGTAGGATATCTGGCTTGATATTTGAGCGGTACCTAGAACACAACAAAGAGAATAAGCACCGTTAAGGACAAAGCTGGATGTTAATCCAGCTCAAGCCATCGGGTGTGAGAGTAAGATCTCTGAGGTATTTAACTGAGAGAATAAGACTTTGAATGTCTTGAGTGAGTTGTGTGTTTAGAGTTTAGACAATGTGGTTTACAAATATAATTTGACACTTACCTTGTCCATGGGGATGAATGTTGATATTTATAGGGAATGGGAGCTGACCGCTGACGTCAGCCTTATGGATATCTTTGTCTGTGACCAAGGATACGTGTCCGCATCTGATTGGGTCTGTCAGTAAAGTAAGATTCACTGCAAAGGGATGTCACTGATGTGGACAGGAAACGTGTACAGAGGATAATTGGCGCGGCGCATTAATGGCATAGTAGGCGTCGGAGCCGCATTCAATGCAATGGGAATAAGCCGACTTCTTTATGTCAGAGCACGTTAGGAAACTCGCTCTATAAGCTTTGGCTTTAACCGAGAGTCTGGTGAGATAACCTGGAGTCTGGTATGAGACCGCAGTCAACATCTTTGGCGCAGTCAATGATATTGACGCAAGCACGGATATTGCGGTCACGGTTTCCGCGATCACCTTACTGACGGTCTATCTGTCCGCGGTCATGACTGGGACGGTCTGAGAGGATCGCGGCCTTGACCCTGACGGTCTATCTGTCCGCGGTCTTGACTCTGGCGGTCTAGGGTATGCCACGTCATACTTGGCTCTTGGACCAGATCGAGCTTTGGGCCCGGTCTAAAAGATCCGGGCTCATCAGATGCTTTGTCCGCATGCTTTCTATAAATCAAAATAAAACAAACAATATAAAATCCTAAACTCAAATAAAAAAATACACATAACTGTGCAATAAAATGGTGCTAAACAAAGTAAGTTCCTATTCACTCTGTTCAAATTTACACCACAGGAATTAGCATAAAGATACCAAGATCTTAATATCTAAACATACACCAAACAAAACGATTTTCTTTTCAAAGGGGATTAGAAAAATAATCTAATGCTGGACTAACTAACTATTCACGTCACTATCTATTGTACCCTATCAACTACTAATATCCAGAAAGAGTGTCTAATTAGACAACTCTCCCTTCTTTAGGCTTTCTTCATTCCTCTTGATCTTCCTCACTTTCCCCTGCATCCATCAATTGCCTAGCTTGGTTCATCATGTACTCTCCCCATTTCTCAGCTTGGTCTAGTTTTCGCGTCATAAAGTATAGGTCTGCCTCTAACTCTCTGCGGTTTGCCTCTAACTCTCTGCGGTTTGCCTCTTAATTTTTGTCGGGTTTGTCTTAGTTTTTTCTCTAGCATTTTAACTTTCTTGTGGTCCTTAGCATTCCAATACTCTATTTTCTGTACTCTGCGCATACCCTTGGTTGGTGTTCTCTTTTCCTTGCCATTTCCTACAACCATTAGAGGGAATCAATTATTTTTTTGAAACAGTAACAAAGCCAAAGAGAAGAAGGTGAAAAACATTATCAAACAAATCATCAATAATCATAATATCATTTGCATCAAGGAAGAAATTAATAGAAAAGAATGATGGTCAATTTTAACACATCTCAAGATATCATTAACAAACTTAATAATCAAACTGTTTTAAAGAATTTCACGAAAAATTCGAAAAATAAAAGAATTCAGAAATTTCGAAAAATATTCCTGAAAATAGTAACCTGAAAAAAAAATCTGCTGGGCAAACTATTGACTTAGTCAAAGTTAACTATTTTTTTTTCACAAAAAATTCAGAAATTTGCACATTGAAAAAAACTTGATTTCAATAATTTTTAAGATTTTTTTCGATGTGAAGAAGGTCACGAAACAGATTATAAGTTGAATGTTCTAATAACAGTGGAACGAACAGTCCAATTAACTCAAGATATCATTAACAAACTTAATAATCAAACTATTTTAAAGAATTTCACGAAAAATCCGAAAATAAAAGAATTCAAAAATTTTGAGAAATATTCCTGAAAATAGTAAACTGAAAAAAAAATTGCTGGTCAAACTGTTGACTTAGTCAAAGTCAACTTTTTTTCAGAAAAAATTCAGAAATTTGCACATTGAAAAAAACTTGATTTCAGTAATTTTTCAAATTTTTTCGATGTGAAGAAGGTCATGAAACAGATTATAAGTTGAATGTTCTAATAACAGTGGAACGAACAATCTAATTAACACAAGATATCATTAACAAACTTAATAATCAAACTATTTTAAAGAATTTCACGAAAAATCCGAAAATAAAATAATTCAGAAATTTCGAGAAATATTCCTGAAAATAGTAAAAAGAAAAAAAAATTTGCTTGTTGAAAATGTCACGGCCAGAATCACAAGTGATATCCAAGGTGATAACAGCACCAACGATAGCACTTGGAATAGCACACACACACTTCGAAAATAAAATAATTTTGTAAAAGAGATTGCAGCGGAATAATAACACCAAAATTATTTTTCTCAAGTTATATAAATAATATAACTTGAGAGTGCCTCTTAGGCAAGACTTTATAATCACTTTATAAAATAATTACAAAAGCCGAAATGTTTCCTATGGCTATAACACTATGAGCTCTATGAAACAAGAGATAAAGAACGGAATCCTATCCTAGCCTTCACACAACTTGATACCAAAGTAATCAAGTGCGAAATTACAAGGGAGGAAGGATTAAAGGAACCAAACAAAGAACTCTATCTCTATATGATTCGAAGGTGTGTATGAAATGGCGTATGTTGGCTTTTCTTCAAATGAAACCTTTCAAGCATATTTATAGTCTTCAATTTACTTGAAGGCTACTCAAAAAACAGCCTTGGGGATATCTTGCACGTTGAGGAAGAGTGGGGAGAGTGGTTGAGTTTGTTCCTCACTTAATGCGCCCACTTCCTCAAAAATAGCAACCGTGTTGTTTAATTACCAAGTCCAAGCTTCAACACCTTGTACTCCCAAGCTTTATTAGTCTTGTACCCTTTATTAAATCAGCAACAACTCCTTGACCAAGTCTCCACACGTTTTTAATTGTTGTTGCCAAAGTAACGAATTTATGCATAAAATGTTATTTATGCATAAACTTCTTTTCTTCCAAATTCCCCACGTGTCTAGCTCTTTCTTTGATCATATTGTAACCTGAAATATGGACATAAATCATACACTATACAGATTATATTAGCACATTAGTCCATTAAATAATAAACAAGAAATGTTCAACTATGTAAATTTCAGCACAGGAAATCATATGCGATATCATCTGGAATTTGGGAAATTATCTATGATATCACCTGCAGTTTACACTAACAATCTCCCCCTTAGTTGGATATTTCTTCTCAAACCTAATGTGCTGCTCTCCTGCAATGTTAGTCCATAAAAAAATATACTTATATACAGAGCATAGAACCAAAGTTTATCAACTCCATGAAAATTAACTCCCCCTTAATCAAGGAGCTAATCTAAACAATGACTTACCAAAATAAACTAATTTATTTCAAACTTAAAAAGTTTTCGAAATAAACTAAGTTAAAATCATAAACCATTGTAGCAAAATATCATCCAAACTAGCAAAATAACCTAACGATTTAAAGTTTTAAACAGACTAACTAAAGTGTTTTGCAACCAACATAAACAAAATAAAAGGAAATTGTTTAGAGGACCACATCACATCACCAAATAAAAAGAAATTATTTTTAGGACACACAAACCCAATCCACCAACAAGATAGTGGCAAATATTAGCAAACCATGGCTCGATTTGGTATGTGGTCTGACCCTCTCAGATCAAACCAAATCGAATCGAATCGAATCGAACCAAACCAAACCACAGTTTGAGACCGCAAGTCCAACCAATAAACCGAATCGCGAGAATAAATCGTCAAACCAAGCCACCAGACCAACCACATTAAATAAACTAATTCTAACCCTCGTTTTGTATCTAATTTAATGTTTTTGTATATTTAATATTTACTGTTAATTCAATAAAAAATATATTTTACATTGACTAATCATAAACCGCATTTTGTATCTCATTTAATATTAATTTCATCATTTGTTATCTTCGTTGCGATACATAAATAATCGAGTTTTCTCTATTATCGACATTGTAAAGTGGTTTTCTTCATTCGGCCTCTTTCTTCCTCTAGTCTCACTTTTTCTGCGTCTTTTCTCTTAAACACCCGCATCTTTCACTCTTCCTCCGTGATCACGAAAATTTTAAACAATATGATAATTAGCTGTTGTTTGAAAATTTGAACCGTAGTTTTAATCGCGGTCTGAACCATGGTTTGAGTCACATAAATCGCAGTTTGAATCAAACCAAATCAAATCATAGCGATTTGTTTTGGTTCTTTTTAAATTTTTACATGATTTGATTTGGTTTGAAATTTTTCTATATCGAACCAATTACACCCCTTATTAGTGTCTACTCTAGTTAGCCTTTTTGGTTGAACTATTTATATTTATGATAGTTAACTATTAATAATTTGCAAATGAAATAATAAATTTATAGTATTCTTAAAAAAAAAAAAATACTTTAAAAAAAAAAAACCAAATGCTCCCTCCGTCTCAGGATTTTTGTCACTTTTTATCCAAAATGACGTCCCATTTGAAGCGTCACATTTTCTAAAAAGGAAATGTTTTATTAATATTCTATTATCCCACTAACTATTTCCTCCACTAATTCTCTCTCCTCTTTTCAAATTACACTCACAATACTTTTTAAATTTACTATTTCCTCCACTAATTCTCTCTCCTATTTTTAAAGTACACTCACAACATTTTTTCTTTCCACTTTTTTTCTTAATTTGCATGCCACCCCTAAAATGATGACACTTTTCCTGGGACGAAAGGAGTAGTTTGCAAGTGAAGTAATAATTTTTATAATTTTTTTTCAAAAAAAAACACCAATAAAGGTCATTAATTTCTTTATTTTTGCAAATTAGTAACAGGTTTATTTAAGTAGTGAAATAGATCAATTAGTAACAAGGTTAATGATGATGTCAAAAATGTTCGAATCATCCCAAATTTAACGACAAATTGTATCCTGTATATTTAAATAGACCGGAAAAAAAAAACTGATATCCAAATTTCAAACGATTTTTAATACTAGCACATAATACAAGTATTCCCATTTTATTTGATCACTGTAACCCATCCTTCTTCAGCCGGAAATCTCAATGGACTTAACATCAGGTTTCTTCACCTCCTCCTTGGGTACAGTCACAGTCAGAACACCGTTCTCCATCGCCGCCTTCACCTCCTCCACCTTCGCATTCTCCGGCAGCCTGAACCGCCTCAGGAACTTCCCGCTGCTACGCTCCACTCTATGCCACGTGTCGTTCTTCTCCTCTTTCTCCTTGCTCCTCTCTCCGCTAATCTGCAGAACTCTCCCTTCCTCCACCTCCACCTTCACTTCCTCCTTCTTCAGTCCAGGGAGATCCGCCTTGAACACGTGCGCCTCCGGTGTCTCCTTCCAATCGATCTTAGTGTTGGCAATGGCGGCAGTCTCGGAAGCGAATTCCGAGCGAGGGCCGGCGAGAGCGGTACTGATGTCCTGGAATGGGTCCCATAGGTCGAGGGAAAATGGGTCGAAGTTATTGGATCGTCGGCCGCCGAAGAAGCTGCTTGGAATCAACGACATTGTTGCTGTGCTGATCGAGAATTGGAGATTCAGGAAATGCTTAACTGATTCGATTGCTTTGCCTTTGATTGATATGGATGTTGGAGAAGAGGGGTTGAGGTATTTATAAGAGTGCAAAAGGGCAGAGTGATTCGTTGGGTTTTAACGCGTAGCCGATTCTGGCGTTTTCTTGAGATTTCTCGAGAATTTGGGAAAAATCAAGAAAAAGTAATCGGATTAAGAGAGTACGACATAATTCAAAAAATATTGTCAAAATTAAAAATTAGGACCAAATCAATAATTCGATTTTGTAAAAATTTAGCAGAAAATTTTGGGGGAAACTTGTTTCTCCGTAAGTTATAAAAAATTCTGTTTTTAAATATATCGACTTGATGTTTTAAAGCCTAAACTCACTATTTTAAGGCCTAAACTCGCTATTTTATTTTCTAGCTTAAACTTACTGAAACTAACTATTTTATTTTCTAGGTATTTTAAGGTCTAAACTCAATATTTTAAGGTCTAAACTTGATATTTTTAAGGATGAAAATGGATTTTTTATAACTTATGGACAAACAGGATTCCCCTAAAACTTACTCAAAATTTAGAACCAGGATCAGACCCATAGACCGGTCCTATTGGTCCGATTCTAATGGTCCGGTTCCAATACAATTTCGTCAGTTTTACAAATTACAATATAATATAATTTTTTACAATAACAAAAATTTATCACCAGTTACATCAACAACAAAAAAATTGTCATAAATATTTAATATTCAAATCACAACATAGACACCATTAAACATTAATTGTTCACATTCAAACTTAAATATAACATAGAAAAAAAATTAAAACTAGCATAGAGAAGAGAAGATGAGAGGAGAAAAGCGTTGAGAGAGAGGATGGGATGAAACGGCGATATTGAAATAAATATTGATATAGAGTTTGCTCAAGTAGAAGTTTGCAGCGACGCCGACTAAATAGGTAAGAGATTTAATTAGAACTTTTTTAGGGATTTCAAAATATAAATAAGTATATATTTATATATATATAAATAAATAACACAAAAATCTAGGGAGAAACGCGTTTCTCCATAAGTTATGGAGAAACTGGGTCCCGACATGTCGCGCGACAATGAGCTAGATAGCGAAACCTATGAAAGTGATATCCAGAACCTTCAATGAATATCCGTAAACCTTCAAAATGTTTACGGATATACATTGAAAGGTTTCGATATCGAAAACCTTCAATAACAATTTACGGATATGCCCTAACACATTTACGGATATGCACCTACCGGTTTTACGGATATGCACCTACAGCTTTACGGATATACATTTCACATCCTTCTACAAATTTATCAAATACAAAGCTTACGGATATCAATCGCAAAGCTTCGGCTATCAAATGCAAAGTTTCTGGATATCCAGAAGCTTTTGGTCTTGGCCTTGGATTTTTTTTTCTGGTTATCAAATGTAAAGCTTCTGGCTATGAAAAACACGTTTCTCCATAGTTATGGAGAAACGCGTTTCTCAGCAGACGCACTCAATAAATAATCGGTTTGGTTTAGATCTAATACCGTGTATATTTTTTTCAAAATCAGTACCAGACCAAATAAACGATTTCATAAAAATTTGGAGTCAAAACCAGACCAATATTATTTGTTCAGTCCAATTTTTACTGGTGTGAGTGATCCGATTGTATTGATCCCGTCCGATTTCACGATTTTTTTTTTACAAAACCTATTGTACCGTGTACATGCGGGAACAATTTAAATGTCGCTTCTGCTATTCGTACCCATAGATGTTTCTAGGGTTGACTAGAATGGCCCTATCAGTTATATTAGTTGGAGAGTATAAAAAATGAGATAGTGTTTTACTGTTTACTCCCTCCGTCCCGGCGAAAGAGCCACAAAATTTGTCCGGCACGCAAAATAAGAAATGTGATGTAGGAAAGAGAAAAAGTTTAAATGTTGTGAGTATGAAAAATTAAATAGGAGAGAGAATGAGTGAGAGGTGATGTAAGAAAGAGAATGTTGTGAGTGTAAAAGTAAAGTAGGAGAGAGAATGAGTGGAGAGAATAGTGATTTAAGGTTTCCTTTTTGGGAAAGTGGCTTTTTAAATGGGACGCCCAAAAAGGAAATAAATGGCTCTTTCGCTGGGACGGAGGGAGTATATCGATTATTAATCCATCGTACTTTAATTAAAAGCAACAAAATAATTATGACATTATTTTGTAAACCAATCAAATTTTGTAATTTTTTTAACTTTAGTATTATCAGGAATTTTTTTTTATGAACTATGCTTCTTCTAATTTTTATTCTTATGAATAAACAATCAAATTGCACGAAGAAATCAATTTAATAAGTATATTTTCAACTTTATATACCTACTTACTATTAGGAATATAATATTGTCATAACACAATATTTTGGGGGAAACTAGTTTCTCCCTAAGTTATAAAAAGTCCTGTTTTTTTAAACTGCTCTTATATTCGTCAAATATTTGCAAGTTGAAAAAAATTGGACTTTTTATAATTTATGGAGAAACTGGTTTCTCCCAAAACTTACTCTTGTCATAATATTATATTCTATATTATCAAGTATATATTGTTTGTATCAGAATAGGACTCTAAATATTCTAATGTATTTAGAATAGGTAACTCAATCTCTGTATTAGAACTAGTACTCAAATGCCGTGCCATTAGCACGGGTCAGTATGGAAAGAGAAAGATGTGGGAAAACTGAAATCGCATGCTAACTATATGACGTTTTAAATGTAATTTTAAATCGGTGCAAATATATAAAGTGCAAAGATATTTACCTGGAAGTTGAAACTTCTTGAGAGAGGGTACATGAAAAACCATCGGAAGCCCGTATTTAAAATAAAATCAGATATTCAGACGAAGGAAAATGTTTACTTCCTTCCCGAAGAATGTTTGCAGTTTGGCCTTATAAGCAACCGTGGATGCTGATGACGCCAAGTATTTTGGGGTGTCTGAATGGTGTAGGATATCTGGCTTGATATTTGAGTGGTACCTAGAACACAACAAAGAGAATAAGCACCGTTAAGACAAATTCGGATGTTAATCCAGCTCAGGCCCTCGGGTGTGAGAGTAAGATCTCTGAGGTATTTAACTGAGAGAATAAGACTTTGAATGTCTTGAATGAGTTGTGTGTTTAGAATTTAGACAATGTGGTTTACAAATATAATTTGGCACTTACCTTGTCCATGGGGACGAAGGTTGATATTTATAGGGAATGGGAGCTGACCGCTGACGTCAGCCTTATGGATATCTTTGTCTTTGACCAAGGATACGTGTCCGCATCTGATTGGGTCTGTCAGTAAAGTAAGATTCACTGCAAAGGGATGTCACTGATGTGGACAGGAAACGTGTACAGAGGATAATTGGCGCGGCGCATTAATGGCATAGTAGGCGCTGGAGCCGCATTCAATGCAATGGGAATATGCCGGCTTCTTTATGTCAGAGCACGTTAGGAAACTTGCTCTATAAGCTTTGACTTTAATCGGGAGTCTGGTGAGATGATCGGGAGTCTGGTATGAGACCGCAGTCAACATCTTTGGCGCAGTCAATGATATTGAAGCAAGCACGGATATTGCGGTCACAGTTTCCGCGATCACCTTACTGACGGTCTGTCTGTCCGCGGTCATGACTGGGACGGTCTGAGAGGATCGCGGCCTTGACCCTGACGGTCTATCTTTCCGCGGTCTTGACTCTGGCGGTCTAGGGTATGCCACATCATACTTGGCTCTTGGACCAGATCGAGCTTTGGGTCCGGTCTAAAAGATCCGGGCTCATCAGATGCTTTATCCGCATGCTTTCTATAAATCAAAATAAAAAAAACAATATAAAATTCTAAACTCAAATAAAAAATACACATAACTATGCAATAAAATGGTGCTAAACAAAGTAAGTTCCTATTCAATCTGTTCAAATTTACACCATAGGAATTAGCATAAAGATACCAAGATCTTAATATCTAAACATACACCAAACAGAACGATTTTCTTTTCAAAGGGGATTAGAAAAATAATATAATGCTAGACTAACTAACTACTCACGTCACTATCTATTGTACCCTATCAACTACTAATATTCAGAAAGAGTGTCTAATTAGACAATTCTCTCTTCTTTAGGCTTTTTTCATTCCTCTTGACCTTCCTCACTTTCCCCTGCATCCATCAATTGCCTAGCTTGGTTCATCATGTACTCTCCCCATTCCTCAGCTCGGTCTAGTTTTCGCGTCGTAAAGTATAGGTCTGCCTCTAACTCTCTGCGGTCTGCCTCTAACTCTTTACGGGTATCTCTTAATCTCTGTCGGGTCTGTCTAAGTTTTTTCTCTAGTATTTTAACTTTCTTGTGGTCCTTAGCATTCCAATACTCTATTTTCTGTACTCTGCGTATACCCTTGGTTGGTGTTCTCTTAATCCTTGCCTTTCCTACAACCATCAGAGGGAATCAATTTTTTTTTGAAACAGTAACAAAGCCAAAGAGAAGAAGGTGAAAAACATTATTAAACAAATCATCAATAATCATAATATCATTTGCATCAAGAAAGGAATTAATAGAAAAGAATGATGGTCAATTTTAACACATCTCAAGATATAATTAACAAACTTAATAATCAAACTATTTTAAAGAATTTCACGAAAAATTCGAAAAATAAAAAAAATCAGAAATTTCGAAAAATATTCTTGAAAATAGTAAACTGGAAAAAAAATATGCTGGTCAAACTATTGACTTAGTCAAAGTTAACTATTTTTTTTTCCAGAAAAAATTCAGAAATTTGCACATTGAAAAAAACTTGATTTCAATAATTTTTCAGATTTTTTTCAATGTGAAGAAAGTCACGAAACAGATTATAAGTTCAATGTTCTAATAACAGTGGAACGAACAGTCCAATTAACTCAAGATATCATTAACAAACTTAATAATCAAACTATTTTAAAGAATTTCAAGAAAAATTCGAAAATAAAAGAATTCAGAAATTTCGAAAAATATTCCTAAAAATAGTAAACTGAAAAAAAATCTGCTGGTCAAACTGTTGACTTAGTCAAAGTCAACTTTTTTTCAGAAAAAATCCAGAAATTTGCACATTGAAAAAAACTTGATTTCAGTAATTTTTCAAATTTTTTCGATGTAAAGAAGGTCACGAAACAGATTATAAGTTGAATGTTCTAATAACAGTGGAACGAACAATCTAATTAACACAAGATATCATTAACAAACTTAATAATCAAACTATTTTAAAAAAAATCACGAAAAATCCAAAAATAAAATAATTCAGAAATTTCGAGAAATATTTCTGAAAATAGTAAACAGAAAAAAAATTTGCTTGTTGAAATTGTCACGGCCAGAATCACAAGTGATATCCAAGGTGATAACAGCACCAACTATAGCATTTGGGATAGCACACACACACTTTGAAAATAAAACAATTTTGTAAAAGAGATTGCAGCGGAATAATAACACCAAAATTATTTTTCTCAAGTTATATAAATAATATAACTTGAGAGTGCCTCTTAGGCAAGACTTTATAATCACTTTATAAAATAATTACAAAAGCCGAAATGTTACCTATGGCTATAACACTATGAGCTCTATGGAACAAGAGATAAAGAACGGAATGTTGGTGATTTTGTAATCATCAACTTATTTTATTGTAATGGTGATTTACTAAGAGATCAATGTGATTCGTATTAGACTCGGATACGAGTAAGGGAAAGTGTGGAGTACTGAGCGCTTTCGTTTGAGCTAAAACGAAGTCAACCTCGATAAAGAAGTAAAAGTTAAAGGGTAGCACATTTTGCCGATGTGCTCGGCCGAGCAGAGTCCTTGACTCGGCCGAGCAGAGCATATCGATTGGCCAAGTTTACGGAGAGTCTTGCTCGCCGAGGCATGTGCCTTGCTCGGCCGAGCAGTATGAAACAACACGGCCGTGCAGTTCATAAGACACGGCCGTGCAGCTTGGCAGAATTTCACTAGACATATGTGCTCGGCCGAGCGAGTCCCTTGACTCGGCCGAGCAGTTCCTGAACAGGTGCCTTTTCAAAGTGAAAAGACACATTGCTTGGCTAAAGTCATGTCTTTTGAACGTACCCTTTTACTGATACCTCTCCATCTGTTTAAATACAGATGTTTGATCTCATTTGTAACATATATAACATACAAGAGTGATACAACAATATAACGAAAGCAAACAATTCTCAAGTTTTAGATTTGTTCTCTTTGCCTAGAAACAAATTGAGTGATTGTCTTATCCCAATAAGGATTTCGTGTAACCCAGGCAATAAGGGTCGAAATACTTTATTCGGAAAGTGGATTATACACGATTCAATCACATATCCGGCCTCAGTATCAAGATCAAGACCCTATATTTCCCCTACAAACGAATAAAGTATTTCTCATGGCTGGTGGAAGTACTTTGAAGGAGATGACGACAAAGTTTGGAAAGCTAGACAAATTTGAAGGACAAGATTTCAGGCGTTGGCAAAAGAAGATGCACTTCCTTTTAACAACGTTAAAAGTGGTGTATGTTCTATCTACCCCTATTCCAGAATTGCTTGAAGATGACAACTTGAAAGTAATCAGACGTAGATCAAAGTGGGAGAACGATGACTACATCTGCAGAGGACACATTTTAAACGGTATGTCTGATTCTCTATTTGACATCTATCAAAATGAGGAATCTACTAAAGAGTTATGGGATTCTCTTGAATCCAAGTACATGGTAGAGGATGCTTCTAGTAAGAAGTTCCTTGTGAGTAATTTTAATAATTACAAGATGGTCGATTCAAGACCTGTCATGGAACAATTCAATGAACTCCTTAGAATCCTTGGACAATATACACAACATGGGTTGAAGATGGATGAGTCAATATCGGTTTCAAGTGTGATTGATAAGTTGCCTCCCTCCTGGAAGGATTTCAAACACACTTTGAAACATGGTAAAGACGATCCGTCTTTGGTTCAACTCGTAGTCAATTGGGCATAGAGGAATCTCTTAGGGCGCAAGAGGATGACAAAGGCAAAGGAAAAGAAGTTGCTGGACCCTCGGTCAATATGATTGATGAGGGTGGAAACAATAAAAACAAAGGAAAGAAACGTAGTTTCAAAGACAATGGTTCTGGTCCCAACAAAAAGCCTAAATTGGCATGTTGGAAGTGTGGCAAATCTGGTCACTTTAAGAAGGATTGTCGTGTTGGAAACAACAAGAAAGGCGCAAGCACAAGTGGTTCGGGAAAGGGGTCTAAGGACCATTCTCAAAACCAAGGTCAGATTTTAATACATAGTTGGAACATATTTATTAAAAATTTTGTTTCACTAATTTCTGAGGCATTTTATGTGCAGGATGATGCTATTGCGTGGTGAATTGATTCCGGTGCCACAACTCATGTTTGTAAGGATCGTTGTTGGTTTAAGACATACGAACCAATGGAAGACGGATCTGTCCTTTACATGGGTGATGACCATTCCGCTCCTATTAAAGGAAGAGGAAGTGTGGTGTTGGAATTTAGTTCGGAAAAAACTATTTCTTTGTTTAATGTTTTATATGTACCTAAACTTCGTAAGAATTTAATTTCTGGTCCTGTCTTGAACAAGTGTGGTTATAAACAAGTTTATGAATCCGATAAGTATATCTTATCAAAGTCGGGTGTATTTGTAGGATTTGGTTATTATAATAATGGAATGTTCATGTTGAATTTAAATAAAATTCCTGTTAACTCTAGTTCTGTTTATATGACTTCCTCTGTTGTTATCAATTCCTCATTATGGCATGCTCGGTTAGGACATGTGCACTATAAAAGAATGCTTGAAATGTCCAAAGATGGTTTGATTCCTGTTATTGATAATAATACGGAAAAGTGTAATACTTGCATGTTGACAAAAATCACTAGAAAACCTTTTAAAAGTGTTACAAGGAATTCTAAAACTTGAATTGATTCATAGTGATTTATGTGATTTTCATGCAACTCCATCTTTAGGCAATAAAAAGTATATTGTCACTTTTATAGATGATGCTTCTAGGTTTTGCTATATTTACTTGCTGCATGCAAAAGATGAAGCCCTAGATAAATTTAAAATTTATAAAACCGAAGTTGAACTTCAACTAAATGGCTTGATTAAAACTTTACGTACGGATAGAGGTGGTGAATATTATGATCCTATATATTTCCAATCCGTAGGGATAATTCATGAGACTACGGCTCCTTATGTACCACAACAAAAATGGTGTGGCCGAAAGGAAGAATAGAACTCTTGAGGAAATGGTTAATGCCATGTTGTCTTACTCGGGCCTGAAAGTGACGGGTTTTGGGGTGAAGCCATGTTAACGGCTTGTCATCTATTGAATAGAGTTCCTAATAAAAGGAACAAGATTACCCCATATGAGCTTTGGTATAAGAAAAGACCAAACTTGACATTTTTGCGAGTTTGGGGATGTAGGGCCGTGGTTAGACTTCCGGACCCTAAAAGGAAAAAGTTGGGAGAAAAAGGTATTGATTGCATCTTTGTTGGATATGCTGAGCATTCCAAGGCATATAGGTTTTATGTTATAGAACCTAATGAATTCATTTCTATTAACACAATTATAGAATCAAGAGATGCAATCTTTGATGAGAATCGTTTCTCTTCAATACCTAGACCCAAGGATATTATACCAATGTCGGCTGAATCTCAAATGGATGATCATTCAATTGATGTACCAAGTGAGACACCCGAACCTCGTAAGAGTAAAAGAGTAAGGAAAGCTAAATCATATGGTTCTGATTTTCAACTGTATTTAGTTATGGGATCAAGAGATCAAATTGAATCTCAATACTCTTACTGTTATAGTATAGAGGAGGATCCAAGAACCTATGATGAAGCAATAAAATCTCGAGATGCTGGTTTTTGGAAAGAAGCAATCGATGATGAAATTGGTTCTATTATGGAAAATAATACATGGGTCTTGTCTGATTTACCACCAGGCTGTAAACCTTTAGGGTGCAAATGGATCTTCAAAAAGAAGATGAAAGTCGATGGAACAATTGACAAGTTTAAAGCTCGATTGGTAATCCAAGGCTTTAGACAAAAGGAAGGGATCGATTACTTCGATACCTATGCACCGGTTGCTCGTATCACTACTATTAGATTTCTGATAGCTTTGGCAGCTATTCAGAATCTATTGATCCATCAAATGGATGTCAAAACAGCATTTTTAAATGGTGATTTGGAAGAAGAAGTGTATATGAAACAACCTGAAGGATTTGTTATGCCAGGTAATGAGCATAAGGTATGTAAGTTAATTAAGTCATTGTATGGGCTGAAGCAAGCACCTAAACAGTGGCATCAAAAATTTGATGAGGTTGTTTTGTCGAATGGTTTTGTATTAAATCAATCCGACAAATGTGTATATAGCAGATTTGATGAATCCGGTAAAGGTGTAATCATCTGCCTATATGTAGATGACATGTTGATTTTTGGCACAGACCAAAATGTAGTTGATGAAACTAAGAAGTTTTTGTCATCAAAGTTTTCTATGAAGGACATGGGAGAAGCCGACGTAATTCTTGGTATAAAGATTAAACGGATGAACAAGGGAATTGCAATTTCACAATCTCATTATATTGAGAAAATTCTCAAGAGGTTTAATTGTGATAATTGTTCTAAAGTTAGTACTCCCATGGATCCTACTGAGAAACTTGTATCAAACACTGGTAAACCTGTGTCACAGCTCGAATACTCAAAAGCCATAGGCAGTTTGATGTATGCTATGACGGGCACTCGACCTGATATTGCTTATGCAGTTGGACGATTGAGCAGGTTTACTAGTAATCCTAGTAGACAGCATTGGCATGCTATAACAAGGGTGTTCAAGTACTTAAAAGGTACTATGGACTATGGTTTGTGTTATAGTGGACATCCTTCTATATTAGAAGGTTACACAGATGCTAGTTGGATCAACCAAGAAGATTCATCTTCTACTAGTGGTTGGGTGTTCTTGCTTGGAGGAGGTGCCATTTCTTGGGCTTCCAAAAAGCAGACATGTATTACGCATTCTACAATGGAATCTGAGTTTGTAGCATTGGCTGCTGCTGGAAAAGAAGCAGAGTGGCTTCGAAACTTGGTATATGAGATTCCATTATGGCCAAAACCGATATCACCAATATCTATCCATTGTGATAGTGCAGCTACATTGGCTAGGGCTTATAGTCAAATGTATAATGGCAAGTCTAGACACTTGGGTGTCAGACATAGTATGATTCGGGAGTTAATCATGAATGGTGTGATATCAGTTGAGTTTGTTCGGTCGCAACAAAATTTGGCTGACCACTTGACGAAGGGGTTAGCTAGAGACTTGGTAAATAAGTCTGCAATGGGAATGGGATTAAAGTCCATTTAATCCTCTAATTGTGAGATACCCAATTCCCTTCTAATACAACGTTAGAAGCTTGAATTCAATGTGGAAAGCTCGCAGTTGGAGATTGGAACACATGTTATTATCTTTCCCAAGGTATGTGTTCAGACCTGCAAGTAAAGGTTAGGTTGAAGAATATCTTCTTAATAGTTCCTTTGAAAAATTGCAAATGCAGGTGCAAGATTAAAGGAACTACCTATGTGGACATGAAGTTTTGCCGCTTCAAGAAGCTAGGACTTGGCTTCCTATATGTTCACTATTGGATATGGACACATGGCTTGTAATAGTGTCAAGGTTAAACAAAGAGAATTGTACTGAACTTATGTGTATAGTATCTTCAGGTATTCATATGAGTTGACGGGTTCAATCGTTACGACACCCCGATTCTCGAGTATTTGAAATGTGTATTATACTAAGATGAAAATTCAATCGCAAGACATTTTCATTTATGCATTCGTTTGTTTCGTTATTTATAAAGTTTAGTAAATCAAAGGATTACACTAAAATGGAGGGGATTTGTTGGTGATTTTGTAATCATCAACTTATTTTATTGTAATGGTGATTTACTAAGAGATCAATGTGATTCGTATTAGACTCGGATACGAGTAAGGGAAAGTGTGGAGTACACACTCGTTTGAGCTAAAACGAAGTCAACCTCGATAAAGAAGTAAAAGTTAAAGGGTAGCACATTTTGCTGATGTGCTCGGCCGAGCAGAGTCCTTGACTCGGCCGAGCAGAGCATATCAGATTGGCCAAGTTTCTGGAGAGTCTTGCTCGGCCGAGGCATGTGCCTTGCTCGGCCGAGCAGTATGAACAACACGACCGTGCAGTTCATAAGACACGGCCGTGCAGCTTGGCAGAATTTCACTAGACATATGTGCTCGGCCGAGCGAGTCCCTTGACTCGGCCGAGCAGTTCCTGAACAGGTGCCTTTTCAAAGTGAAAAGACACATTGCTTGGCTAAAGTCATGTGTTTTGAATGTACCCTTTTACTGATACCTCTCCATCTGTTTAAATACAAATGTTTGATCTCATTTGTAACATATATAACATACAAGAGTGATACAACAATATAACGAAAGCAAACAATTCTCAAGTTTTAGATTTGTTCTCTTTGCCTAGAAACAAATTGAGTGATTGTCTTATCCCAATAAGGATTTCGTGTAACCCAGGCAATAAGGGTCGAAATACTTTATTCGGAAAGTGGATTATACACGATTCAATCACATATCCGGCCTCAGTATAAAGATCAAGACCCTATATTTCCCCTACACGGAATCCTATCCTAGCCTTCACACAAATTGATACCAAAGTAATCAAGTACTAAATTACAAGGGAGGAAGGATTAAAGGAACCAAACAAAGAACTCTATCTCTATATGCTTTGAAGGTGTGTATGAAATGGCGTATGTTGGCTTTTCTTCAAATGAAACCTTCCAAGCATATTTATAGTCTTCAATTTACTTGAAGGCTACTCAAAAAACAGCCTTGGGGCTGTCTTGCACGTTGAGGAAGAGTGGGGAGAGTGGTTGAGTTTGTACCTCACTTCATGCGCCCACTTCCTCAAAAATAGCAACCAGTTGTTTAATTACCAAGTCCAAGCTTCAACACCTTTTACTCCCAAGCTTTATCAGTCTTGTACCCTTTATTAAATCAGCAACAACTCCTTGACCAAGTCTCCACACGTTTTTAATTGTTGTTACCAAAGTAATGAATTTATGCATAAAATGTTATTTATGCATAAACTTCTTTTCTTCCAAATTCCCCACGTGTCTAGCTCTTTCTTTGATCATATTGTAACCTGAAATATGGACATAAACCATACACTATACAGATTATATTAGCACATTAGTCCATTAAATAATAAACAAGAAATGTTCAACTATGTAAATTCCAGCACAGGAAATCATCTGCGATATCATCTGGAATTTGGGAAATCATCTATGATATCACCTGCTGTTTACACTAACAATCTCCCCCTTAGTTGGATATTTCTTCTCAAACCTAATATGCTGCTCTCCTGCAATGTTAGTCCATAAACAAATATACAGAGCATAGAACCAAAGTTTAACAACTCCATGAAAATTAACTCCCCCTTAATCAAGGAGCTAATCTAAATAATGACTTACAAAAATAAACTAATTTATTTCAAACTTAAAAAGTTTTCGAAATAAACTAAGTTAAAATCATAAATCATTGTAGCAAAATATCATCCAAACTAGCAAAACAACCTAACGATTTAAAGTTTTAAACAGACCAACTAAAGTGTTTTGCAACCAACATAAACAAAATAAAAGGAAATTATTTAGAGAACCACATCACATCACCAAATAAAAAGAAATTGTTTTTAGGACACACAAACCCAATCCACCAACAAGATAGTGGCAACATAAACCTTCAGGTTCAACAACCTTCAGGTTTCAGATTTCTTCTTCTTCAAACTCCTCTTCTTCTTCATCTTCCTCCTGATCTCCTTCCCTATCACTTCCACCATCACTTGGGCCAAGACTTGGTGGTAGCACCTGCAGGTAGCACCGGCTAGGAAGTTGCAGACGGTAGTGAGATCCTCCCCTGTTTGGGAAGAAATTTCATCAATGAAAGCATCAGTAGCCTGCTTAAGCTTAGTCCATCCCTCAACAAGTTCTCCCATTGCACTTGACTGTTTGTGCAAGAAGTTGAGTACTGTTGTCTTTGGGATTGATGGAGAAGTGTTGCCCAGAAGATTTATCATGTTGGACAGATAATACTTGGCAGCATCGCTCCGCAAAAGTATTAGGGGCAACACCTGGGGAAGCACTTGGGATATCACGTGAGATAGTACCAGGAAGAACAGAGGCAGTGTCATCAGATTTTTGCCAAGAAAGATCCTTTGTATACCTTTTACCCTTTTTCAGTTGTTGATCAATGGTATAATACTCAGGTTCAGAGGTGAAAACATCAGAGGCTTCAATAGGTAAGGATTGAAAGACTAACACTTTGAAGATTAAAGAAGGATAGGGGAAAAAGCTAATGTTCATTTCTTTCTTTCTACCCCATGAGGCTAAGTGTTTAAATACTAATCTTCCAAAGTTAATCCTTAGGTTCTTACCCAATCTGTACAAAATATTAGCATGCTCCAATGTAACAATAGGTTCATTCGTAGTAGGGAGCCAATTGAAGATGCAAAGCTTGTAAAGCACAGAATACAGAGAAGTAAGCCTAGAAGCATGAAGTTTTTCCTTTAAAGGCCAGGATTGAAGTTTGTTGTGAGTGAGCAGTTTGACTATTTCATCCCTATTAACCCTAATGCTCTCATCATCTAAATTTGGGAGGCCTAAAACCTTGTTAATTAGAGCTGGAGTAAACGAATAAATCTTACCCCTTACAAAAACTTTCCCAAATTTTTCAGAACCTTCATTATCCAAATGAGCATGCAGGTTAGCAAAGAAATTTCTCACAACACTTTCAACAAACACAGAGGCATGATTATTAGCCTTAAGAAAATTCATGTCCTTCAAAAACTGAAACATTCCTTCCTTTTCTAACTGACCCTCATCAATGTGTTTTTCTTTTAATAATTTCTTACACGAATTATTCAACCAAAACTCCATGTTTTCTTTCTTATAAAATTCTAAAGTAAGAAATGATTTTGGAAAAGCTTTGTCCTCTTCATTTCGATTATGCTCATCAACAGATAATTCATTATCACTAGAAGAACGAGTAGGAACAGAGGAGGTGGCAGGTGTTACCTCAGATGATATCCTCTTCTTGGTAGCACCTTTAGTAGCACTCACAGAAGCTTTGCCCTTGCCCTTCTTATTCTAAAAATTTGACAAGGTTTCTTCATCTTCACCATCCACCCAAGCATCAAAAGAGTCCACAGAATGTTTCTTTTCCTTGTTGGCATCGAAAATTCTCGTCACTCACATGAGGTGAGGACACATCTAAGGAACTTTCTGAGACTTCAACTGAATCAGAGGTGGTGTTTGATATAGCCTTGGACCTGATTGGCCTTATACGGTTGGAGGACCTCCTCTTTGCAACTTGAGGAGATAGCTTGGTTGAGGGAGCTTTCCTCTTCCTTTTCGGTTCAGCTGGGATGAGAGTGACCTTGGAAATGTCATGTTCGAATGAGGCTATGGGGGCAGAGGATGGAATTATAGCCATTATCGGAGGAGAAGAACTTGGTGTAATCATGGGAGATGTTTCCATGGCCACACGAGAAGAAACGGATGGGGCAATGCTTGGAGAGATGTCCATTTGGTCTGTGTGAGAATGTTCGGTGTTGGATTTGGGTGGAGATGCCATTGTAATTTTATAGGAATTTTTTGGAACGGAATTGACCTAGGTTGGGAGAGAGACGAAGACGCTGGAAAGGGGATTTAAAGAGAGAGGGAGTAACGGTTAGAGAGAGAGTGATAAGTGGAGAGTTAGAGAGAAAATAGGAGAGTAAAGAGGAAGAAAATGGATAGGGAACAATTTTATTAAATTGATTTGACATTTAAATCACATCCAACTTAAATCCTATAAACCCTCTCATATCCCTATTAAAACTCTTAATTAATCTACTCCACTCATTTAAATTAAACCCTAACTACTCATATTTAAAACCCCAACAAACACACGGTTGTTAAAAAAAAAACAAAATTAAAAAACTATATATATATATATATATATATATATATATATATATATATATAATTTTTTTTAAGTATATCGAAAATAAAAATTGAGTAAACAAAATATTTTGTAACTAAGTCTGAAAATTATGAGCACAAAATCAAAGTAAATAAGGATTAGTTACTCAACTATGTTTACCAAAAATAAAGGAAACTTGTTGAAGACGTTTTCAAAATCGTAAACTCTTTAATTAAAAAGACTTTCAGATTTTGAAAAATTAATCAACATAATTTCGAAAATAAAAAATAAAAAACTAATATAGCACACACTAATGTGTTAAGGCAATGAGAGTAACACCTAAGATAACACATGTGACATAAATCCCCTTGATAAATATTTTTCATTTTTAAGCATTTCAGGAATAACAAGCTGAGCATTTTTTCATGCACTTTAGACATTATAAGTCTATATATTTTTTAAGTACATTGCTTGTTATAAGGATCAATACACTTCTTTAAACAAGAAAGCAACGTAGTAACGAGCTCCGTGCCTCAAGTTATATTTTAAGTGTAAAGATAAAGTGATTTATGCCTTACAAGTAGGGTACACTGTAGTAACGAACTCCATGTCCCTAATACTTAGCATAAATCACCTCATACATTCTCATTGGCAAGAGTACATCGTTGCAGCGAACACCGTGTCTCGAGCTCGAGAGAATAGTATGGAATAATTGCCTTTGTCTTTTATTTATCATAAAAGTGTTAGTGACAATGTCACTTTTAGCATATGAAGGGGAACGATATCAAACATGTTAACCTAAGTAATAACCTATCATAACAAAAAGGTCAGCATATGCCACAGTTAGAACTAAGCTAACCAGATAAAACGAATATAAAAGCAATTTTTTTATTTTTTTATTATTTTTTTTAAATAAAGAGAAAAAATAAAATACACTAATATACAAGTGTTAGCCTGAGTGATAACATCACCTGGGGTAGCACAGACAAACAGACTTAGAGATTACAAAGACCAAGAGATCTTTTCAAACTAGAAAATCTCTCGTGGTCTAAGGCCTTGGTAAAGATATCAGCCATTAGATACTTAGTATCAATATGGTCAATGTTAATTAGGCCTTTATCTACCATATCTCTAAGAAAATGATGACGTATATCTATGTGGTTAGTACGAGAATGCTGAACAGGATTTTTTGAAATATTGATAGCACTCAAGTTATCACAGTACATAGTCAAAGAATTACTCTCTAGGCCATAATCATCTAGCATATGTTTTAGCCAAATAAGTTGTGAGCAACAACTACCAGCTGCAACATACTCAGACTCAGCCGTGAAAAGAAAGACACAATTTTGTTTACGACTATACCATGAAACTAAATTGTTACCCAAATAAAAGTACCCCCCACTAGTACTCTTCCTGTAATCCATATCCCCCGCCCAATCCGAGTCGCTAAAGCCTACCAAATTGGTGTTAGTATCCTTACTAAACCAAATCCCTAATTCACTTGTTCCCGAAACATATTTAATTATCTTTTTGACAAAATTAAGGTGTGAGACTTTAGGATTGGCTTGATAACGTGCTCAAACGCACACACTAAACATGATATCAGGACGACTAGAAGTGAGATAGAGAAGGCTACCTATCATAGAACGATATAAAGTAGGATCAAAATCCTCACCTACTTGGTCTCTACCAAGTTTAAGAGAAGAACACATAGGGATTTTTGAACTTTTTGCTCCTTCCAACCCAAATTGTTTCACTAGGCTCTTTGCTTACTTGCTTTGTGAAATGAATATCCCTTCATTTGATTGTTTCACCTGCAAGCCTAGAAAGAATGTTAACTCACCAATCATGCTCATTTCAAATGTTGATGTCATAGCCTCTACAAAATCTTTTAAACACGTTTGAGAAGTAGAGGCATAGACTATGTCATCAACATAGATTTGAATAATGACTGTTTCTTTGCCATGCCTTAGGATAAATAAGGTCCTATCTGCTTCACCTCTTGTAAAACCATATTCAAGTAAAAAAGAGGTTAAGCGACCATACCATGCACGTGGAGCTTGTTTCAAGTCATATAAGGCTTTATCAAGTCTATATACATGGTTTGGTAGATGAGGATCTTCAGATCCTTTTGGTTGTTCAAGATAAATTTCTTCTTTTAAATAATCATTTAAAAAGGTAGCTTTAACATCCATTTGAAACAAGGTAATTTTTAGGTAACAAGCTATTGCCAAGAGGAGTCTTATGGATTCTATTCTAGTAACAGGAGCAAAGGTCTCATCAAAGTCAACACCTTCAATTTGGGTGTAACCTTGAGCTACGAGACGAGCTTTGTTCCTAACAATATTTCCTTGCTCGTCGGATTTATTTTTGAAAATCCATTTTGTACCAATTATATTAGTATTAATGGGACGTGGTACTAAACACCAAACTTCATTACAAGCAAATTGTTCAAGTTCCTCTTGCATGGCATGTATCCAAAAATTATCTTTTAAAGCTTCAGAAATATTTTTGGGTTCTAAAGAGGAAACAAAACAGGAATATTTTACCTTATGGTATGTGGTGGACATGCACACATACCTCACCATTTCATGATTACTAAAGGGCTCATTATTCCTTGTTCTTACCCCTTCACTTGCTTCTCCAATAATCTGAGATGAAGGATGATCTCTTCTGATCCTAGCTGGTGTATCCCTTCTTAAATCTTCATGCACATGATCAGACTGTTCATCCTTTTCAGTTGCTGGACTGGTCTTAGGTGATACCGGAGATGCTATCCCTTCAGTGGCAACACTCTGGTCAGCACCTGGGGTATCACTTGCTTGATATTGATCCTCCAGTTCTTCCAGCAATATCAATGGAGATTCCTGCACTCCATCACCTGTAACACTTGCTAAGTCATCAAAAACAACGTTAACTGATTCTTGAATAGTTTTTATCCTAAGGTTATAAACCCAATATGCTCGACTATCCTGAGCATACCCAAGAAATATAGCCTTATCACTTTTAGAGTCAAATTTAGCTAAGTAATCCGATCATTTAGAACAAAACACACACACCCAAATGTATGAAAATAATGAACTTTTGGTATCCTACCATTCAAAATTTCATAAGGTGTCATTGTAGTACCGGGTCTTAGAAAAACTCTATTGGACGTGTGACAAGCCGTGTTTAAGGCCTCAGCCCAAAATCTTTTTGAAATTCTTTTTTAAAACAACATCACACGTGCCATTTCAAGTAAGTTCCTAATTTTCCTTTCAGCCACCCCATTTTGTTGAGGTGTTTTAGGAGCAGAAAACTCATGTTTAATTTCTATTAATTCACAAAAAGTAAAAAATAATGAATTATCAAACTCCGTTCCATGATCAGACCTTATTCGCATGATAAGAGTACAAAACATGTTTTTGATTTTAGCATGTAAGATCTTAAACTTTTCAAAAGTTTCTGATTTTTCTTCAAAAAATATACCCAAGTAAATCTAGAAAAATCATCAACTATGATAAAAGTATGTCTCTTACCTCCTAAACTGTCTACCTCAACTGGACCCATTAAATTCATATGCATCAATTGGAAACAGTGAGTTGTCCCAGAATACTCCTCATTGTGTTGGGTAGCACTATGGGCAGCACGTGTCTGTTTACCTTTGAGACAATCTTCACATATGATTTTCGTACTTATGTCCAGACTAGGTATACCACTTATAGCTTCAGCCTTAATGAATTTCACAATGTTTCAAAAATGGACATGACCCAACTTTTGATGCCACAAGGTAGCATCATCAACTCTCACAGAATGACACACTTGTTTATCCTCAACAAGATAACAGTTATTACTTGACCTAGTACCAGTCATAACACAATTATTGGTACAATAAAAAACTTCACAAGTGTTTTTATTGAATTTTACTTCAAGATTGTCATCACAAAGTTGGCTAATATTAATTAAATTAGTTACAAGTCCATCAACATGCAAAACATTTTTCAAAGCAGGAAATCCAGGTATATTTAAAATGCCTTTTCCTACTATATTACTCTTGCCATCACCACCATATGTTACACTACCACCTTGAATAGGTTCATATTCTTTCAAAAACAATTTTATTCCTGTCATGTGACGTGAACAACCACTATCAAAATACCATGAACCTTCAACATTGGTTTTTAAGGCAGTGTACACAACATCACATATCAGGTTAGACTTAGGTTTCCACACTTTTCTACTTTGATTCTTTCTCTTCTGACTGACAGTGATATCTGACGTGCTAGGCAACACCTCAGGTATCACAGAGGAACTGGACTGTTTCTTTAAAATAATTTTACAATCATTTTTCAAATGTCCAGTAGAGTAACAGTAGTTACATATTTTCACCTTTTCAGAAGACTTATCAGAAGATATTAGTTCGACATTGTCTCTTTCTTTAACAAAAACTAACTTATCTTCCTTATTAGCCAAAGTAGATGTAATAGCATTTAAGGACTCTTGAAAATCCATACCTGCCTTGAGTGGTTTACTCAACCCAAGAATTGCATCCAACTTGAAAGAACTCGTGTTGAGTTTCTTAAACGTGGCCTCAGCTAGAGTAAGCTTGGCCTTGACTTTGTCCAGCTCCACATCCTTCTTTGTGAGTTGAACTTCCAATCCCGTCAAGCCATCAGTCAGATCTTGAACCTCTTTGGACAGAGAAACCACCTTCTTGTTCTCTTTCTTCCATTCGTCAACCAATTCTTTGCAAAGGTTCTTAAGACCACAAATGAGTTCATCCTTGCTGAACTCCTTACTTTGTTCACCCTCTTGTGAAGTACCTGCATCCATCTTAACAGAACCCACTAAACAAACATCATTAATTAAATTGAAATCTGTATACCTGCTGGATGATATCTCAGGTGCTATCCTCTCTTAGATATCACGTGAGGTATCACTGACAGAGTCCGAGTCACAATTTGTGACCACCATTGCTGTTTGATCTGAATCTTCAGATTGATTGGTCTTCTCATCTTCATTATCACTGAGGGATACCCATAGGTTCTTTCCCATCTTCCTTAGAGTGTTGGCACACTCGTTTGAGTAATGACCCCATCCAGAGCATGCATGACATTGGATTGATTCAAGATATTTCGGATCAGATCTAGATTGATCTGATGATGCTCTCCTTATGGGACCACCTTTCTGAGTAGATGGAAATGTCCTCTTCGGCATTGAATTGTACACCTTGGTTTGTTGCTCTTTAGCCTTCACCTGCACATTTTCTTTGTTAAATTTTCGTAACATAGAGTTATATTTCCTAGCAAGCAAGGCAACACTGGCATCTTCACCTAATTCCTCAAAAATTTCGTCCTCCTCATCAGTTGAAACACTAGAGGATTGAACTTTATAAGCAACACTCTTGCCTTTAGAAGCTTCACTTTGCTCAACAAGGTTTGACTCAAATTTTTTTAAAATGCTCATTAAGGAATTGATGTCCATAGTAGAAAGATTGTGAGCCTCTTCTATAGATGAAACCTTCATATTAAAACGCTCAGGGAGAGTTCTAATAGCCTTTGAAACCAATTGTTTGTTTGTAAAAGGTTCACCTAAAAGTTGACACTCATTAGCAATGTCAAACAATTTTTCAAAATAAGAGGAAATGGTATCATTTTCACCCATTCTCAACCTTTCAAATTTGCCAGTAAGACCTCTAAGTTTGTTTTCACGCACACTAGAATCATCTTCACAAAACCTTTGTAAAATATCCCAAGCTTCTTTAGCTGTGGAACTATTTTGAACAAGTTTAAAAATGTGCATGTCAACCCACTCAAAAATAGCATTAAGAGCTTTCTCATTATAGTTAGCTAGGGTGATCTCTTCATTAGTCCACTCAGTGTCAGGTTTGACCTGAATATCACCATCCTCATCAGGAGGTAAAAGTGGAAGAGAGTACCCATTAACTATAGATCGCCACGCTCGAAGATCAATTGATTTGATATGCGAGCGAAGACGGATCTTCCAATATGCATAATTCGAACCATCTAAAACAGGAAGACGTTTTTTGTTTGAATTTGCAGGATCATAAGCCATGACACCTAGACCAAGCACTTAGTAACGTCAAATGACTCCGCTTCCGATACCAATTGAAATTATCACGGCCAAAATCACAAGTGATATCCAAGGTTATAACAGCACCAACGATAGCACTTGGGATAACACACACACACTTTAAAAATAAAATAATTTTGTAAGAGAGATTGCAGCAGAATAATAACACCAAAATTGTTTTTTTCAAGTTATATAAATAATATAACTTGAGAGTGCCTCTTAGGCAAGACTTTATAATCACTTTATAAAATAATTACAAAAGCCGAAATGTTTCCTATGGCTATAACACTATGAGCTCTATGGAACAAGAGATAAAGAACGAAATCCTATCCTAGCCTTCACACAACTTGATACCAAAGTAATCAAGTGCAAAATTACAAGGGAGGAAGGATTAAAGGAACCAAACAAAGAACTCTATCTCTATATGCTTCGAAGGTGTGTATGAAATGGCGTATGTTGGCTTTTCTTCAAATGAAACCTTCCAAGCATATTTATAGTCTTCAATTTACTTGAAGGCTACTCAAAAAACAGCCTTGGGACTGTCTTGCACGTTGAGGAAGAGTGGGGAAGTGGTTGAGTTTGTTCCTCACTTCATGCGCCCACTTCCTCAAAAATAGCAACCGTGTTATTTAATTACCAAGTCCAAGCATCAACACCTTGTACTCCCAAGCTTTATCGCCTTGTACCCTTTATTAAATCAACAAAAACTCCTTGACCATGTCTCCACACGTTTAATTGTTGTTGCCAAAGTAACGAATTTATGCATAAAATGTTATTTATGCATAAACTTCTTTTCTTCCAAATTCCCCACTTGTCTAGCCTCTTTCTTTGATCATATTGTAACTTTGAAATATGGACATAAACCATACACTATACATATTATATTAGCACATTAGTCCATTAAATAATAAACAAGAAATGTTCAACTATGTAAATTCCAAAGACAGAAATCATCTCGCGATATCATCCGGAATTTGGGAAATCATCTATGATATCACCCTCAGCTTTACACTAACACTTGTCAAACCTGTTGACTTAGTCAAAGTCAACTTTTTTTTCCGTAAAAAATCCAGAAATTTGGACATTGAAAAACTTGATTTCAAGAATTTTTCGATTTTTTCAATGTGAAGAAGGTCACGAAACAGTATTATAAGTTGAATGTTCTAATAACAAAGTGGAACGAACAATCTAATTAACTCAAGATATCATTAACAAACTTAATAATCAAACTATTTTAAAGAATTTCACGAAAAATCCGAAAATAAAAGAATTCAGAAATTTCGAGAAATATTCCTGAAAATAGTAAACTGAAAAAAATCGCTTGTCAAACCTGACTTAGTCAAAGTCAATTTTTTTTCAGAAAAAATCCATAAATTTGGACATTGAAAAAAACTTGATTTCAGTAATTTTTCAGATTTTTTTCGATGTGAAGAAGGTCACGAAATAGATTATAAGTTGAATGTTCTAATAACAGTGGAACGAACAGTCCAATTAACGTTCCAATACCTTATATCTGAATCCTTTTCAAATTAGATCATTATATATATCATGTACATCAAAAGAAAAGAAGCAACACTTTGAGGATTTCTAGGGAATTAACAAAAGAAGGGAAATCAAAACAAAACTTAAAATCAAATCAAATCAAAATCCTGGGTAAACAAATTTTCAAAATTTATGATGTGATACAGATGCAAAAAAAAATTATAAATAAATAAATAAATAAAAAACAGAAGAAAAAGAATTAAACGAGCAAAATATTTCTCAGTGACACTCGATTGTACTCCCGATGTGCGTCACCAAGAGCAAATGTCTTTGATATTAAGATATGTGGATGTTTTATCAAATTATGTTACTATTGAAGAATCTTTTTTAGGATTTTTGAATTTGAATAATACAACTGCACAAGGACATTTTGATATTTTACAAAATGAATTAAAAGAACTTGATCTTGATATACTTGATGTGCGAGGTAAATGTTATGATAATGGTTCAAATATAAAGGAAAAAAAACAAGGAGTACAAAAAGATTACTTGAAAAAAATTCTAGAGCTTTTTATACTCGTTGTGGTTATTATAGTCTAAACCTGACATTATGTGATAGGACAAACACGTGTATTAAAGCCATATATTTTTTTGGAATTATAAACGCATATATATAATTTTTGCAACCTCTACAAAGAGATGGCAAATTTTGAAAGAAAATGTGAAATAATTGACTTTAAAATCATTGTCATCTACTCATTGGTAAAGTCATGTTGATAGTGTAAAAGCTACTCCCTCCGTCCCAGACCAAGGGTTTTACTTTCCCTTTTGATCCGTCTCAGACCAAAATTTCCTTTCCATAAATGGCAAGTTTTTGAATATATTTATACCCTTATCATCTCCATATATTTACAAAAAAACCATTCATTATACCCTTATAATTTTAACATATTTACAAAAAAACCAATAATTAACTTACTATTTCTCCCACTCATTCTCTCTCCTATTAAAAAACCAATCATTAACTACTATTCTCTATTCTATATTACAAAAAAATCATTCATTATACCCTTATAAAGTTAACATATTTATAAAACAATCAATCATTAACTATTACTCCTCAAATGAGTGTGGATTTTTGGTCAACTTTGACCAACTTTGACCAATAATTTAAAAAAATAATAATGATCCTAATAAAAATTCAAAAAATGTTATTGTTAATATTATTAAGCGTGATACAATAACAAATTTTTAAATTTTTATTAGGATCATTATTATTTATTTAAATTATTGGTCAAAGTTGGTCAAAGTTGACTGAAAATCCACACTGGGGACGGAGGGAGTATTCCCTATCCCACATTTAATTTTTATTCATTTTTTAAATTTTTTTTTAAGAAGCATGAAATCCCTCCCGATGACCCTTGGTCTGGAATGGAGGGAGTATAAGATTTCAAATTTCGTAGCTAGAAGAAGCGTTGCTTCAAATAGCGGATAATGATAATGATCCAAAGTAAAGAGTGAAGCTAAATCTTTAGCAACCAATGAACTTGGTGGTTTTGAATTTTTTATTGCAATAATTATTTTGTATGAAATATTATGTTCTATTATGTTGCGAGTAATTTTTTACAATTAAAGAACATGCTTATTGACGTGCCTATTAATAAAATAAAATAAATGATTTGATTTCTTTCTTTGAGACCTATAGGGAGAATGGTTTTAATAATGCTTTATAATGTGCTAAAAACTTGCCATTAAAATGAATATTGATTTTATCTTTCCCGATAAGCGTGAAAGACGAATAAAACACTTTGATGAAAATTCAAGTATATCATCAATCACTCCATTATCCGGAGAGGAATCATTTATAGTAAATTATTTTATTTACATAGTCGATCAAGCTCTTAGTTCTCTTAATAGGAGATTTGAGCAATTTAAAAATTTTGAAAGTATTTTTGGGTTATTGTTTACTTCTCACAAGTTTAAGTCATTGGATGATATGAGTTTGAAGAATTCTTGTATTCAATTTTAAAATGCAGTTAAGCATAATGAGTTATTTGATATTGATGAAAATGAATTTTTTGTGGAATTGAAGTTGCTTATGGGGGTTTTATCTCGAGGACATAGTGAGAGCTATTAATATTTTGAAATTTTTGAAGTATTTGAATTGTTTTTTCCCAATGTGTTTATTGCTTATAAAATTTTGTTGACTATTCATGTCACTGTTGTATCTGCAGAAAAAAAACTTTTCAAAATTGAATTTGTTAATGTCTTATATGCGTTCTACAATGTTATAAGAAAGACTTAATGGATTAGCGATGATAGCGATTGAGAATGAGCTTTTGGAAAGTGTAGAATACGAAGACTTGATGATTTTGCTTCAAAGAGTGCCCGAAGGATATTTTTTTTTAAATAAAATATTTAAGTTGTATTAAAAAGTTATGATCAATATAATAAGTTTTTGAAAGTACTTATCTATATATATATACATACATATATATATATATATACATACATATATATATATATATATATATATATATATATATATATATATATATAGTGTATTTTTATATATATTAAGGGATCATTATTTATAATCACAAGGCCTAAAAAATTACTGGGACGGGTCTGATATTGTTAGATAAGTGCCCACCCTACTACCATTGAGCACCAATAACATTTATGAATTTTTTTGGTGGGCATGTAGTAGGTCAAATAGACTTAAGTTGTTTGTGCTCAATTGGTCTAGTACATGGTGTTTATGTAACCGATCGAAAATTCGAACTCGGGTCATTACATAAGGTCTCGACAAATAATTATATAGGAAGAGGTTTTTACTTTGTAACCTCGAGGGATTAGTCTATAATCGATCACAGTGTAATGGCTTTAATATCTCTCACTCATTCAGATCATATAAAAGATTTATGTATTTCATTCATTTTATATGGTCAAGTTGTAATATGCTCAACCTCATGGAATGAATTCAGAATTTAGCTCCTAACACCCACATCACTAGTAAAGTAAAATCAATTCCAACTTCCCACTACCCCCTTTTGCAGTGCTCATCCGTTCGCCAACTGCCTTGTGTTGGGATTATAAATAAGGGTTTTCCCTTATTTACAGGTTCAAATCTTTTACATACTGAAACTCTGTTCATTTGGAATTACACTTTGAATTAATTTACTCTCATTCTGGAGGGTTTTTGTTTGAGATCATTGCATCAAGTTCACCCTTATTCATCCTTTTCAGTAACGTTGTGCCGATTTATATGAACCGCCGGATCGAAAAATGACCCACCACATTTCTCGCATCATCAATACCAATTGATTTCAATAATGCTTTTGTAATTCTTAAATAATGGCGAAGACCCTTATATGCTAGGATTTTACAAATTCAAAACTAATTAATGAACTATTAATGGCACAAAATGCTCACAAAAATTTTGCTTGAAATTTTTATTTGATATTTATGAAGGGTTTATTACAAAAACTCACTCAAAAAGATGGCATTTACAAAAAAAAAAACATGTAAGATGGGAAAATTACAAAAACTATTTTTTTACTTTTTTACAAAAACTTTTTTATCGCTTTTGATCAAACAACCGATAATTTTAGTTATCATTATCAACCGATAACCGAAATTATCACTTGTTTGAAGAGTACTTTGTGCTTAAACAACCGATAATTTCAATATCATTGTAAACAAGTGATAACCGAAATTATCACAGTTGTTTGAACAACTCGATAATTAAAATTATCGCTTGTTTGATCGAAACCGATAAAAAAAAACCAAATTTTTTTATTTTTTTTTGTAATTTCGAACTTATGTGTTTTTTTTTTTTGTAATTTCCATCTTTCTTTCTAAAGTAATTTTTTGTAAATGCCTCATTTATGAATACAATGTTTACTCTATAAGTCCAAGAATTAGTAAATAGTTTTAAAAATTAATCAATGACAATTAAATATAATTTTATAATTATTTTGTACTTTAGCATTGCTCTTAAGAAATAAAAACAGTCACTGTACATAAATTGAGTTGTTGAAAGTCTAAGAAGAGGTAAGAGTGAGTTTGGTAACAAAATTATCTTTTTAATTCTGAATATTTAATAGATTATAAAATTAATCTTATTTAATAAGGAAATATCAATTTGCATTAAAAATAATAATGTATTAAAAATAGTTACTACTTTTAAGTTGAGAATGTGTGTTTTAACAAGGTAAGAGGTGGAATAGAAAGAAAGAAAATACGTTTGAATCTATCTATCAACATATTGTTTTGCTATACTCAATACTTTTTTATTTTGATGTCCTAAATAATACAGTCTAATAATTTAACACATAACTTTTATTAATAAATGATTATTTAAATATTTTGTATTTTCTTAATCTATTGAAATATGATTTTTGTTCTTTTCTTTTTAAAATAAAACTTTTCATTTGAGAATATATGAAAAAAATATAACGAAAGAAAAAGATTCAAATAAAATTTTTGAGTATTGTTTGAAAATTTAATTAAATTCGGATCTATTTGGTTTGTTATTATCAAACAAATTTAAACTCCTATAATTGAGAAGATTAATGGTTTCACCACTACTTTTTTAGAGGATAAATTTATAGACCCAACACCGCCCGTCGCGGAGCGGTGCAAGCTCGTTAACGTTATACTCTTTCACTTCATTCAGCTTAAGATCATGGTGGTAAAATGTGGGTATTAATGAGCTCAAAATCAACTCGCTCGCTGAGCATCAAATGGGAAATCGTGGTCGGTGGTCACATCACCGTAGCTTGCAACGACAAGCAACAACGGTGCCAAATTCTAATTGCTGTTCGCCCATCTAATTATCTTTTTTTATTTTTTTAATAAGTTATACTAAAGTTAAAAACTTCTACAAAATCTTGCTCGTACCATCTCCTTCAACCATCTCCAACCCACTTCAAATCCTCCTACTACAAAATTGTACATGAGAATTTCAAGTCATTGTCCGACCCTAGACTGGCCCAACAAATCAGGCTCCTCCGAGCCACTAAGGTCAACCTACAAGTCGCCGTCACACCAATATGGGACCCAAAGAGTCCTCCTTTTTCATTAGCTCGAGTCCGCCTCGTGCAAGTGGGAACTCCCAACCTTTTCTACTCTAAGCCAATATCATATAACTATTCTACCCAAAACCTTATCTGCAGGTTGATGAACAAGCCAGGGGGCTTGCTTAGGCAGGGGTACTAATCCCAAAGGTTTTCTCGCTCATCACTATCTTCAAGAACCTCCCAAGACATGCATACAAGGCTCGTATCCTACAAACTCCGCTCACCATGGCAAAACACACCAACACCCTCACCATGTCGGGCTCGAGCCGCATAGGAACATCGGCCATACACTCCAAGAATTCGCCTATAAATGGGTCGAGGGTAGGTGCAGCCGGCCTCAAACCGACCATAGTAAAAGGCCACCCCGGTCGAGCTCATGCCTAGTGAATCAAAGATTGGGCCTTCCTCTCGCCTTTCAAAGCAGCTGGGACAAGCTTAGAAGTCACCGAGGCACCTCAAAGAAGTCATGAACAATTCTGATGCGGGAGTCAGCGTTCTTCTTCCCTATAGCCGGCATGGGGGCCACATATCCTCTTTCATTCCGACCTGGCACCATGGTCGAGCAAAATTTCTCCACAATATTGCCGGAGGAGGAGCCAGGTGAGGTAGGGGTCAAGCTTGCTGAGCGCCCATATCTACAGAAGACACAAAAATAGAGGAATCGATCTAGTAGAATATGAGTCCGAGCTATCTAAGAACGACCTAGATTCCCATGGGAATTCTAACCTCTCTCTAGGAAAATGGGGTTTATTGGACTTGTAGAAAATAATGAGGTGGTCTATCAACTTATTGAATAGACGGAAACGAATAATCCGTGGATCATTCGCCTACAAGTCCCCCATGCTCTCACCTGCTGGAAATCCAATCTCGCCATAAAATAGGTTCCACCTATGTAAGATTGTTATACACTCATCTAGGGTCAACTCCTTCCATGGGCCTTCTAATCTTTTGTAAATCGTAAGGTTAACACGGTTATACCCATACCTAACTCCTAGCTCGAAGCCAAAGGTCTTAGCCATGGCAGAATAAAGGGGGAAGCTCAAATTTAAACCCAAAACAGAGAAATCGAAGGGTACCTTGTTGATTTTGGGAAAGGTGGAACTCAACGGCGAAACGGGAGACCTTGTTGCACCGAAAAATCAAACTCTTTGCTTATTGCTCTTGCCAGATATTTGAATACTTGAAGATGGTAAAGTTGGAAAAGGAATGAAATCCTTCCTTATATACTACTCATTTTCCTTGGGTCAATTGGAAAGGGTGGGGGACATAACCGTTCGAATGTCGAGTAAAGACTCAACGCCAGCCTCCCAATGCAGCTTGTCCAATCGCGTAATGTCCCAATAAGGCAAAACTTACTACGTATTAAACAAAGTGTATCCAACCGCCAAAAGTCAATCGTCGAGAGCGACCTACTTCTACCCAAATGACCCTCCACCGGCGCACTACGTAAGTCATCACAAATTTTTCTATAACTTCCCGATCGCCAAACTTAGCTCGAAAAGTTGGGGGCCACCGAACGGAATAAAAAGTAATGGGCCTGACCCAATTTATAAGGCCCAAAGTTCATAACTTTTCGAAAATACATCAAACGAAGGGCCTACAAAAGCCTACAATCTTACCAACCCGCCAAAGATAGATGGGCCGATCAAGCTCATTATACGACCTTGCTTGTTCCCTTACCTAGCTTTCAGTGCAACATACGATCTCCTAATTATGTAATCTCTACCCAAATTAAAGCACAAATTCAGTCGACCTCAAATGATCCGGCGATCTCGACTAAACAACACGTGTGTTTATCCAACGTCTTTATTCATAATGTTTCCTTACAAACGCGGAGGCCGCGTTACGCCCCCATTATCTCCGTGATCCAATGCATCTCGTAAACATTCCATATCAACACTATATATAATGCATACAACATCCGAACGTTAAAATGTAATAATGTCATCTTTGGCAATTTTGAAATTACGTCATTTACATAAAGTTTATCATTACATAACTCGACATCTTATCATCACTACTGTAGGTTTTATCCGAGATCAAATTCTGGCAATTAGTTTGTTCGTGTTTTCGTGTTAAGAGTAGTGTAGATGTATTATAATCTATTGCTTTATTAAAGTCGATACAGCACCAGTTTCCCCGCTATCATCAATTTCATTTATCAATTTTTTAATCATGAAAATTAGTTTCATTTTTTAAATTATTAGAATAAAATTATTGAATTCCAAAACCTATCTAACTCCCCGGCAAATCGGAGACGATCAACCACGATCCCGACTTTTACCAACATTTCCGGAGGTTTACTAACTCAATGAAGCAAGACAAAGAGAGAATAATATTTTGGGTGTTACTATTTGCACTACCAAATTTAAAAAAAAAAATAGTGTAAAACAACCTTGGTATTCTAAAAAAGTTGTCATTGATTAATTTTTTGATGTTTGGACCAAAATAATTTCCCCTATATTTATTAATAGGTCTTAAATTTCAATGTTCCACCTTTTCAGTTTCTTCCTCCATTATATTTTGCTATTTTTATAATTTTACAAGTTACATAGATTTATTTATTTTTATTTTTAATTTTAATAAAAAATGTAATGTTGTTTTCAATCTCAATTTTTTTTTTAAAAATAAATATTGCACTTTCTTTTAAATTTGTTATAAAATAAAATATTGCATTTTAAAAAATTGAAAATAATTCTAGTATAATTTTACTATTGTGCAAGTCATATATAAATAAATAAAACATAATATTATTTTAAAATGTTGACAAATTTAAATATGATATTTTTATTGAGACGCAGTTGATAAAGTATTTAAAAAGACATTAGATTCTCAAATTAAATTAGCATGTATACATACCGAGTAGTAATTGTGCAAGTATGTAAAAAATGAGATACTTGGATTTGCTAAACTTAACAATAAATATTTTTAATTCATAATTTGGTTTAAAATAATTTTATATTTTAACTTAAATTTTTATTTGTTTTTTTAATTAAGCTTAACACAAAATTTCAGAAAAAACCTGCTTTTACACTCGCTTAAGAAAAAAATGTCTCTTTAGCTAAATAAAAACTATTATATTAGTATAAAGAAATAAATATTTAACAAGATATAACATTAAAAATAAAATACAAAAATTCATTTCATAACTTTCTGTTCAATGACCAATCACAACAAATTCATCATTAGTACAATTAGAGCGCAAAACGCAAGAAATATTGTATTTTTATAAGTGAGTTAATTTGATCCAAGTAATGGGGTGTAACACATTCAACTCGCACAATTATATTCTGAAATGAATCCACTGTGGCATGAGAGTCGGCATGTGACGGTATCCTCCTCGTCAATGTTACTTTGACGTAATGATTATTATTATATGTGTCCGATTGCAATAACAACATGTTGATACCACTGTGGCGGAGAAGATCGGAGCGGTAAGTGTGTTATGCTACTCCGACATGCTTAGAACAGATGAAATATCACATTGTACTTCAAGCAATCCAGACATCCTATATTAGGCATGCTCATCCAACGCTCAGCAGATAGCGCACATCTATTTGACTCAAAAATTTAAAGGAGTTGTAAACATATTAACCCATCCTTGAACGCCAAACATCTCGGCATATTCTAGTTTAGTATGTGTCTAACTCTTTCTCTATCAACTCATACCGAATAGTGGGCCATGCATCTTTATGGGAAGACTCAAGTGACAAACAACTATTGCTCGAAATTCACAATTCCCATCACCTGCCTTTACATCGTGTACTTGCGTTGCATGTAAGGATGAAATATAACCGAAAATTTATGAATATAGCTGGATGCAAGCAGTATTTGGCTTGGTATCCAAAGAGTGGAACACCGTGTATTTGTTGGTTCCTAAAACTCGAGAACTTTTTAGCTCAACAAATCTCGCCGAAAGAACAATTATGTCTACCGGGTTTTTGAGCCGGCACTAGCGGATCAACATCAACAAATCTTGTCGAAGAACAATCAATAGTGTCTATTGTCTTTTTGAGCCGGCACAGCGGATCAACATGACTTTTTCCGAATATTTTATCATCAAGGAGGGACGACCACACTTGAGTCATGGGTGAAACTCCGGTTCACAAACCAACGTTGTCGACGAGGCAATTTTCTCCCTTAACTTCCTCAAAAATTGAACTTAATGCGTATTTCCCCGACTTTTCCTTTGAACTCGTGCCTTAAACATTTTTAACTCTAGTTCGCAACCAAAATCTATCATCTTCTTCTAAGGATGTGCACTGATGTTAAATCAAAGCTTCTCCTCCAAAACTGTTTATCTATTGATTCAAGTGGTATAGATGACCTTCACCGAGAGTATATTACTTGCTCATGCGCATCACTGGCAACTCCACTGACTCTGTGCGTAATTGACATCCAGCAATTCTTAGAAAAAAATCTAAATTTCGGGACCGCTCAAATTCCTTGGAATAGTATTTCAAGTGCATAAGTTGAAATGAAAACCATGCAATTTCTGAATAACGGTGTGTTGAATCAATGTCACGAATGACAATTTTGCTATGTTCAAAGACTTGCTTTGATCGATCATGACTTCAAGGGATCGGACGACTCCGGTGGATATACGACAATGATGTTTTCAAATCCGATCGCGAGGACTCCAAGTATTTTTTTTGAACTTGACATGTCGACTCTCCACTCCGTTAGTTGTGTGATTTCAAAAATTAAGAAATTTGTTTATCTGTCTAGCAAGCCTACAAACATTTCCTTAATTATAAGGTGTCACCAATTTGCATTTAGATAACTAAAGGACACCTCGAAAAATTCAAAAACAAATTTTTATTTCAATTTTATGAATATTATTTATAAATATAAAACAAAATATGAATATATAATATAAGAATACTCCGAAAAAGTTTAGCAATGTTTGCTTCAAGTTGTCCCAAATCGAAGAAGTATGCTTCCTCGGGCCATAAATTCAACCAACATATTCCATTCTTTATAGAACGAATTCCAAGATTCCTTTGATTTTAATCACTATGCAAGTAAAATCTGCCAAATAGCTGACGAAAATTAAGCTTATTTTGACCAAATTTCGTCCGCTATTAGTTTACGACTAAAATAATACGAAATAACGATTTCGGAAGTAAAATGAAACGAAAAAATCAGGCCTACCGTAATGGATTTAGCTGACAGACATGACCGCTACTTAATCCGTCGGCAATAGTGGCGCCAAAAAAGTCCACCAATTTTAGCGCATTTAATAACGATGGATTGCAAAAATTTTTAATGACGGATTTTTCTCTGTCACTATATAAATAAAAATAAATAAATATTTTTCTTTTTAAAATTAGCTTACGGATTTAGCGACCTAATTTGTACAAAAATAAATTACCGGCGATATATTCTGCCGTTAAATAATAAAAAATAAAAATGTTTTTTTTAAATACCTAACAGATGAAGCATTTGATTTTTCAAAAATAAATTACCGACAGATATATTTTGTCGCTAAGTAATAAAAAATATTTCTCTTTTTAAAATACCGACAATATTTAGCGATGAATTTTACAAAATATTTATACCGACGGATATATTCCTTCACGTTAAATAATAAAAACTATGCATTTATAAATAAAAATTAAAAATTTTACCACTGATATATTTATTATACTTTCATTTTGTTTATTTTTTTCTAAATTTTTTTATATAAATTTTTGAAAAAAAACTTCAATACTAAAAATGTCCAAAATATTTATTTATATCTATAAAAAATAAACTATACATTTATAAATAAAAATTAAAGAATTTTATCCGTCGCCTTATTTCTTTATTATACTTTCATTTTTCTATTTTTTTCTTTTAACTTTTTTTATATAACTTTTTGAGAAAAACTTAAATGCTAAAAAATGTCCAAAATATTTATTTATATTCATAAAAAATAAAAAAAATATACATTTATAAATAAAAATTAAAGAATTTTACTCCGTCCCGATTTCTTTATTAATACTTTTATTTGCTTAGTTTTTTTCTAACTTTTTTTATATAACTTTTTGAAAAAAAACATCAATACTAAAAAATGTCAAAATATTTAATTATATTCATAAAAAATAAAAAAAAAACTATACATTTATAAATAAAAATTAAAGAATTTTACCCGTCCCTGATTTCTTTATTATACTTTCATTTGTTTATTTTTTTCTAACTTTTTTATATAACTTTTTGAAAAAAACTTCAATACTAAAAAATGTCCAAAATATTTATTTATATTCATAAAAATATATATATATATATATATATATTTATAAATAGGGTATAGTATATAGGGTATAGGGTATATTATATAGGATATGCAGAGTATATATATATTATATAGGGTATAGGGTATAGTATATAGGGTATAGAGTATAAGATATAAAGTATATGTGGCATAGGGTGTAGGGTATAGTATATAGTATATGCTTTGGTATAGGGTATAGTAAATAGGGTATATTATATAGGGTATGGTGGGTATAGTTTATAGGGTATAGAGTATAGGGTATATTATATAGGGTATAGGGTATAGGATATAGTATATAGGGTATAAGGTATATTATATAGGGTATATGATATGTGGTTTAGTATATAAAAGTATATTAGGTATAGGGTATAGTGCATATAGTATATGTGGTATATGGTATATGATAAAAGGTACAAGATATAGGGTATAGTATATAGGGTATAGAGTATAGGGTATAGGGTATAGTATATATGGTATAGTGTATGGGGTGATATATGTTATGTGAGTATAGTGGTATAATATATAGGGTATAGGGTATAGTATATAAAGCTATAGGGTATAGTATATATGGTATGGTGGTATGAAGTGTATAGTATATATGGTATAGAGTATAGGGTATAGGGTATAATTTATAGGGTATATATTACTGGGTTTAGTATATTATGGTATAAAGTATAAGGTATATGGTATAGGGTATGATATAGATTAAAGCATGTAGGTATAAGATATAGGGCATAGAGTATATGTGGTATATGGTATAGTATATGTGGTATAGGGTATAATATCTATAGTATAGAGTATATGGTATAGTATATAGGGTATAGTATATAGGGTATAGGGTATAATATATAGTATATAGGGTATAGGGTATATGGTACAAGGTACAAGGTATAGGGGATAATATTAATAATTAAGTATTATTAATATTTTTTAAATGTATAGTTGTTATTGTTGTTCTAAAGTATTTTTTTCTAATTTATAACTATTGTTATTATTATTTCTAACATGTATTATTCAATTATTACTTATTATTAATAATTTATAATATTGGTAATGATACTTCTTCTAGATATTTACTTATTTTATTACTAATTATCAAGTAATTATTTAATATTTTTATTTTTTTCAATTATTATTATGAGATAATATTATTTTATAATCATGATGATTTTTTTTGTGAAATACAAATAAATATAAGAAGTGGCAATACTTCATTGGACACACAAATATTCACTTGGATCACTAGCTTCAAAACAATATCTTCACCATTAAATACATTACATTCAATGGTCCAAATTCATCCCATAAAAATAAAACTACACTTTCCTTTGATTGGCTCATTAATGTTCATACCGGGATTATTAATAAATCAATCTACACCATTAATCTCACACTCAAATCCAATGGTCCTAATTCACCTACTTTCCCTAACCCTAAACAAAACCCTACCCATTCTTCTTCGCGCCTCCTTCATTCTTTCTCGCCGTCAGCTCGCGCCTCCCTCATCTCTCCTTCTCCCTCTTCTTCCTAGAAACCTTACTACAGTGAGTGGGTGGAGGCGAAGGGAGTAGGGCAGGCGGATGAATCTTCTTCCCCTAATCCCCAATTCCGCTCACACAACTTCAATCCCTAACCAACTTCCACCTCTCTTACTCTTCTCTCTCTTACTCTTCTCCTCCTCCCTAGCCGGTCTTCAACCCCTAGCCGTCTTCCCTTCATCGCCTTCGGCGACGTGGAACGGTGGCTCCGTCTCACTCTCTCCTGGGCTCAGACTCCGTCTTCGCTGGCGCATCCTGCCCAAAACACTCCGTCTCTCTCTCTGTTTGATTTCGCCCCATTGTTTCTTCAATCTATGTTTTGATTTCATTTTGATTTTTCAATCTCTCCTCATACTCCGTCTCTCTCTTAGCTTTGATTTCACCTCTAATGTTGATTTTTGTCTTGTAGAAGCCTCACTTGTCAAGTTTTTCATTTTTTTGATTTTTTTTTAAAAAAATCTCTCATAAGCATAAGCATCACGATGGTGACAATGGATGACGACGCGCGCGAAAGGCGGTGTGTAACTTTTAAAATATTAAAAATCGCTTGAAAATAAAAAATGTTAAGGGACCGATTTAAGAATAAAATGTTAAGGGACTCATTTAAGAATAAAATATATATATATATATATATATATATATATATATATATATATAATTTTTTTTAATAAAAAATATCAAAATTAGGCGACAGTAAATAATCACGGTACTTTGGAATATCAAATATAAAAAATATTAAAAAATTTTAATTTAATTATAGCGACGGAATTATTTACTCAGTAAATCCCTCATTAATTTGGTTGTGAAGTAGGAATTACACATTATCGTAATTTTAAATTTATGTCGTTAAAATGTCGCTAAAACAATCAATTTGTCGGTTTTTTTTCAACAAAAGAGCGACGGAATTTTTAAGATAGCGACGGACAATCCGCCGTTAAATTAACGACGGTCAATTAAATCGTCGTTATCATTTAATGACAAGGGTTTTAACGACGGAAATTTTCCGTCGCTTATCCGTCGGTAAATGCCTTTGGCGACGGATTTTTCCTCTTTTTAGCGATGGAAATTCTCGTCGCTAAAACTTGATTTTCTTGTAGTGAATGACGGCCCTGGTGACTTCTTCAAAATACTTCGTAGACGTGCCATCTACAAAGTAATTCTTTAGCTTCCAGAAACACATTGTCAGATGCTTTCACCAAATCCAACTTCCTATTCATGATTTATTAACACATGGAGCGCAGTACATCCATGCATT